>CAHIKZ030000349.1:0-377500 GCA_903632075.3 Acanthosepion pharaonis
TAATCGATCAAAACATATTGATTTTAACTAGTTTCTAATGTTTTGACACAGGTACATTACAAATTTTATGTTTTACAAAGGTTTACAATACATAGTGATTTACGTGCAAAAGCAAGCTGTTTGGACTAGTTTTTCAACGTTTTCAACGCTTACTTCAAAATTTAAATAACTTTGTGAAAACATTATAAAGTCAATGAAATTATAGATAAACGGTATGTAATCGATCAAAACATATTGATTTTAACTAGTTTCTAATGTTTTGACACAGGTACAGCTGTTTTACAAATTTTATGTTTTACAAAGGTTTATAATAAACGGTAATCAAAACATAGTGATTTACGTACATTACAAATTTTATGTTTAACAAAGGTTAAATAGTGATTTACGTGCAAAAGCAAGCTGTTTGGACTAGTTTTTCAACGTTTTCAACGCTTACTTCAAAATTTAAATAACTTTGTGAAAACATTATAAAGTCAATGAAATTATAGATAAACGGTATGTAATCGATCAAAACATATTGATTTTAACTAGTTTCTAATGTTTTGACACAGGTACATTACAAATTTTATGTTTTACAAAGGTTTACAATACATAGTGATTTACGTGCAAAAGCAAGCTGTTTGGACTAGTTTTTCAACGTTTTCAACGCTTACTTCAAAATTTAAATAACTTTGTGAAAACATTATAAAGTCAATGAAATTATAGATAAACGGTATGTAATCGATCAAAACATATTGATTTTAACTAGTTTCTAATGTTTTGACACAGGTACATTACAAATTTTATGTTTTACAAAGGTTTACAATACATAGTGATTTACGTGCAAAAAGCAAGCTGTTTGGACTAGTTTTTCAACGTTTTCAACGCTTACTTCAAAATTTAAATAACTTTGTGAAAACATTATAAAGTCAATGAAATTATAGATAAACGGTATGTAATCGATCAAAACATATTGATTTTAACTAGTTTCTAATGTTTTGACACAGGTACATTACAAATTTTATGTTTTACAAAGGTTTACAATACATAGTGATTTACGTGCAAAAGCAAGCTGTTTGGACTAGTTTTTCAACGTTTTCAACGCTTACTTCAAAATTTAAATAACTTTGTGAAAACATTATAAAGTCAATGAAATTATAGATAAACGGTATGTAATCGATCAAAACATATTGATTTTAACTAGTTTCTAATGTTTTGACACAGGTACATTACAAATTTTATGTTTTACAAAGGTTTACAATACATAGTGATTTACGTGCAAAAAGCAAGCTGTTTGGACTAGTTTTTCAACGTTTTCAACGCTTACTTCAAAATTTAAATAACTTTGTGAAAACATTATAAAGTCAATGAAATTATAGATAAACGGTATGTAATCGATCAAAACATATTGATTTTAACTAGTTTCTAATGTTTTGACACAGGTACATTACAAATTTTTATGTTTTACAAAGGTTTACAATACATAGTGATTTACGTGCAAAAAGCAAGCTGTTTGGACTAGTTTTTCAACGTTTTCAACGCTTACTTCAAAATTTAAATAACTTTGTGAAAACATTATAAAGTCAATGAAATTATAGATAAACGGTATGTAATCGATCAAAACATATTGATTTTAACTAGTTTCTAATGTTTTGACACAGGTACATTACAAATTTTATGTTTTACAAAGGTTTACAATACATAGTGATTTACGTGCAAAAAGCAAGCTGTTTGGACTAGTTTTTCAACGTTTTCAACGCTTACTTCAAAATTTAAATAACTTTGTGAAAACATTATAAAGTCAATGAAATTATAGATAAACGGTATGTAATCGATCAAAACATATTGATTTTAACTAGTTTCTAATGTTTTGACACAGGTACATTACAAATTTTATGTTTTACAAAGGTTTACAATACATAGTGATTTACGTGCAAAAAAGCTGTTTGGACTAGTTTTCAACGTTTTTCAACTTTACTTCAAAATTTAAATAACTTTAACTTGAAAACATTATAAAGTCAATGAAATTATAGATAAACGGTATGTAATCGATCAAAACATATTGATTTTAACTAGTTCTAAATGTTTTGACACAGGTACATTACAAAAATTTTACAAAGGTTTTATATAGATTTACAATAGCTGTTTGGACTAGTTTTTAGTGATTTACGTTCAAAATTTAAAAACAAGCTGTTTGGACTAGTTTTTCAACGTTTTCAACGCTTACTTCAAATTTTAAATAACTTTTGAAAACATTATAAAATTCAATGAAAAATTTATAGATAAACGGTATGTAATCGATCAAAACATATTGATTTTAACTAGTTTCTAATGTTTTGACACAGGTACATTACAAATTTTATGTTTTACAAAGGTTTACAATACATAGTGATTTACGTGCAAAAAGCAAGCTGTTTGGACTAGTTTTTCAACGTTTTCAACGCTTACTTCAAAATTTAAATAACTTTGTGAAAACATTATAAAGTCAATGAAATTATAGATAAACGGTATGTAATCGATCAAAACATATTGATTTTAACTAGTTTCTAATGTTTTGACACAGGTACATTACAAATTTTATGTTTTACAAAGGTTTACAATACATAGTGATTTACGTGCAAAAAGCAAGCTGTTTGGACTAGTTTTTCAACGTTTTCAACGCTTACTTCAAAATTTAAATAACTTTGTGAAAACATTATAAAGTCAATGAAATTATAGATAAACGGTATGTAATCGATCAAAACATATTGATTTTAACTAGTTTCTAATGTTTTGACACAGGTACATTACAAATTTTATGTTTTACAAAGGTTTACAATACATAGTGATTTACGTGCAAAAGCAAGCTGTTTGGACTAGTTTTTCAACGTTTTCAACGCTTACTTCAAAATTTAAATAACTTTGTGAAAACATTATAAAGTCAATGAAATTATAGATAAACGGTATGTAATCGATCAAAACATATTGATTTTAACTAGTTTCTAATGTTTTGACACAGGTACATTACAAATTTTATGTTTTACAAAGGTTTACAATACATAGTGATTTACGTGCAAAAGCAAGCTGTTTGGACTAGTTTTTCAACGTTTTCAACGCTTACTTCAAAATTTAAATAACTTTGTGAAAACATTATAAAGTCAATGAAATTATAGATAAACGGTATGTAATCGATCAAAACATATTGATTTTAACTAGTTTCTAATGTTTTGACACAGGTACATTACAAATTTTATGTTTTACAAAGGTTTACAATACATAGTGATTTACGTGCAAAAGCAAGCTGTTTGGACTAGTTTTTCAACGTTTTCAACGCTTACTTCAAAATTTAAATAACTTTGTGAAAACATTATAAAGTCAATGAAATTATAGATAAACGGTATGTAATCGATCAAAACATATTGATTTTAACTAGTTTCTAATGTTTTGACACAGGTACATTACAAATTTTATGTTTTACAAAGGTTTACAATACATAGTGATTTACGTGCAAAAGCAAGCTGTTTGGACTAGTTTTTCAACGTTTTCAACGCTTACTTCAAAATTTAAATAACTTTGTGAAAACATTATAAAGTCAATGAAATTATAGATAAACGGTATGTAATCGATCAAAACATATTGATTTTAACTAGTTTCTAATGTTTTGACACAGGTACATTACAAATTTTATGTTTTACAAAGGTTTACAATACATAGTGATTTACGTGCAAAAGCATGCTGTTTGGACTAGTTTTTCAACGTTTTCAACGCTTACTTCAAAATTTAAATAACTTTGTGAAAACATTATAAAGTCAATGAAATTATAGATAAACGGTATGTAATCGATCAAAACATATTGATTTTAACTAGTTTCTAATGTTTTGACACAGGTACATTACAAATTTTATGTTTTACAAAGGTTTACAATACATAGTGATTTACGTGCAAAAGCAAGCTGTTTGGACTAGTTTTTCAACGTTTTCAACGCTTACTTCAAAATTTAAATAACTTTGTGAAAACATTATAAAGTCAATGAAATTATAGATAAACGGTATGTAATAGATCAAAACATATTGATTTTAACTAGTTTCTAATGTTTTGACACAGGTACATTACAAATTTTATGTTTTACAAAGGTTTACAATACATAGTGATTTACGTGCAAAAGCAAGCTGTTTGGACTAGTTTTTCAACGTTTTCAACGCTTACTTCAAAATTTAAATAACTTTGTGAAAACATTATAAAGTCAATGAAATTATAGATAAACGGTATGTAATCGATCAAAAACATATTGATTTTAACTAGTTTCAAGCTGTTTGGACTAGTTTTTCAAAATGTTTTGACACAGGTACATTACAAAAAATTTTTTATTTTACAAAGGTTTACAATACATAGTGATTTACGTGCAAAAAGCAAGCTGTTTGGACTAGTTTTTCAACGTTTTCAACGCTTACTTCAAAATTTAAATAACTTTGTGAAAACATTATAAAGTCAATGAAATTATAGATAAACGGTATGTAATCGATCAAAACATATTGATTTTAACTAGTTTCTAATGTTTTGACACAGGTACATTACAAATTTTATGTTTTACAAAGGTTTACAATACATAGTGATTTACGTGCAAAAGCAAGCTGTTTGGACTAGTTTTTCAACGTTTTCAACGCTTACTTCAAAATTTAAATAACTTTTGTGAAAACATTATAAAGTCAATGAAATTATAGATAAACGGTATGTAATCGATCAAAACATATTGATTTTAACTAGTTTCTAATGTTTTGACACAGGTACATTACAAATTTTATGTTTTACAAAGGTTTACAATACATAGTGATTTACGTGCAAAAAGCAAGCTGTTTGGACTAGTTTTTCAACGTTTTCAACGCTTACTTCAAAATTTAAATAACTTTTTGAAAACATTATAAAAAACATTATAAAGTCAATGAAATTATAGATAAACGGTATGTAATCGATCAAAACATATTGAGGTTTTTAACTAGTTTCAAAAAAGCTGTTTGACTAGTTTTTCAACACAGGTACATTACAAATTTTATGTTTTACAAAGGTTTACAATACATAGTGATTTACGTGCAAAAAAGCAAGCTGTTTGGGTTTTAATGTTTTGTTTTTCAACGTTTTCAACGCTTACTTCAAAATTTAAATAACTTTGTGAAAACATTATAAAGTCAATGAAATTATAGATAAACGGTATGTAATCGATCAAAACATATTGATTTTAACTAGTTTCTAATGTTTTGACACAGGTACATTACAAATTTTATGTTTTACAAAGGTTTACAATACATAGTGATTTACGTGCAAAAAGCAAGCTGTTTGGACTAGTTTTTCAACGTTTTCAACGCTTACTTCAAAATTTAAATAACTTTGTGAAAACATTATAAAGTCAATGAAATTATAGATAAACGGTATGTAATCGATCAAAACATATTGATTTTAACTAGTTTCTAATGTTTTGACACAGGTACATTACAAATTTTATGTTTTACAAAGGTTTACAATACATAGTGATTTACGTGCAAAAAGCAAGCTGTTTGGACTAGTTTTCAACGTTTTCAACGCTTACTTCAAAATTTAAATAACTTTGTGAAAACATTATAAAGTCAATGAAATTATAGATAAACGGTATGTAATCGATCAAAACATATTGATTTTAACTAGTTTCTAATGTTTTGACACAGGTACATTACAAATTTTATGTTTTACAAAGGTTTACAATACATAGTGATTTACGTGCAAAAGCAAGCTGTTTGGACTAGTTTTTCAACGTTTTCAACGCTTACTTCAAAATTTAAATAACTTTTGTGAAAACATTATAAAGTCAATGAAATTATAGATAAACGGTATGTAATCGATCAAAACATATTGATTTTAACTAGTTTCTAATGTTTTTTTGACACAGGTACATTACAAATTTTATGTTTTACAAAGGTTTACAATACATAGTGATTTACGTGCAAAAAGCAAGCTGTTTGGACTAGTTTTTCAACGTTTTCAACGCTTACTTCAAAATTTAAATAACTTTGTGAAAACATTATAAAGTCAATGAAATTATAGATAAACGGTATGTAATCGATCAAAACATATTGATTTTAACTAGTTTCTAATGTTTTGACACAGGTACATTACAAATTTTATGTTTTACAAAGGTTTACAATACATAGTGATTTACGTGCAAAAGCAAGCTGTTTGGACTAGTTTTTCAACGTTTTCAACGCTTACTTCAAAATTTAAATAACTTTGTGAAAACATTATAAAGTCAATGAAATTATAGATAAACGGTATGTAATCGATCAAAACATATTGATTTTAACTAGTTTCTAATGTTTTGACACAGGTACATTACAAATTTTATGTTTTACAAAGGTTTACAATACATAGTGATTTACGTGCAAAAAGCAAGCTGTTTGGACTAGTTTTTCAACGTTTTCAACGCTTACTTCAAAATTTAAATAACTTTGTGAAAACATTATAAAGTCAATGAAATTATAGATAAACGGTATGTAATCGATCAAAACATATTGATTTTAACTAGTTTCTAATGTTTTGACACAGGTACATTACAAATTTTATGTTTTACAAAGGTTTACAATACATAGTGATTTACGTGCAAAAGCAAGCTGTTTGGACTAGTTTTTCAACGTTTTCAACGCTTACTTCAAAATTTAAATAACTTTGTGAAAACATTATAAAGTCAATGAAATTATAGATAAACGGTATGTAATCGATCAAAACATATTGATTTTAACTAGTTTCTAATGTTTTGACACAGGTACATTACAAATTTTATGTTTTACAAAGGTTTACAATACATAGTGATTTACGTGCAAAAGCAAGCTGTTTGGACTAGTTTTTCAACGTTTTCAACGCTTACTTCAAAATTTAAATAACTTTGTGAAAACATTATAAAGTCAATGAAATTATAGATAAACGGTATGTAATCGATCAAAACATATTGATTTTAACTAGTTTCTAATGTTTTGACACAGGTACATTACAAATTTTATGTTTTACAAAGGTTTACAATACATAGTGATTTACGTGCAAAAGCAAGCTGTTTGGACTAGTTTTTCAACGTTTTCAACGCTTACTTCAAAATTTAAATAACTTTGTGAAAACATTATAAAGTCAATGAAATTATAGATAAACGGTATGTAATCGATCAAAACATATTGATTTTAACTAGTTTCTAATGTTTTGACACAGGTACATTACAAATTTTATGTTTTACAAAGGTTTACAATACATAGTGATTTACGTGCAAAAGCAAGCTGTTTGGACTACTTTTTTTTCAACGTTTTCAACGCTTACTTCAAAATTTAAATAACTTTGTGAAAACATTATAAAGTCAATGAAATTATAGATAAACGGTATGTAATCGATCAAAACATATTGATTTTAACTAGTTTCTAATGTTTTGACACAGGTACATTACAAATTTTATGTTTTACAAAGGTTTACAATACATAGTGATTTACGTGCAAAAGCAAGCTGTTTGGACTAGTTTTTCAACGTTTTCAACGCTTACTTCAAAATTTAAATAACTTTGTGAAAACATTATAAAGTCAATGAAATTATAGATAAACGGTATGTAATCGATCAAAACATATTGATTTTAACTAGTTTCTAATGTTTTAGTTTCAAATTTTATGTTTTACAAAGGTTTAATGATTTTTGACACAGTACTTACTTCAAAATTTAAATAACTTTTTTATAAAGTCAATTTTACGATCAAAACATAATTTTTTTTACTGTTTACAAATTTTATGTTTTACAAAGGTTTACAATACATAGTGATTTTGCAAAAGCAAGCTGTTTGGACTAGTTTTCAACGTTTTCAACGCTTATTCAAAATTTAAATAACTTTGTGAAAACATTATAAAGTCAATGAAATTATAGATAAACGGTATGTAATCGATCAAAACATATTGATTTTAACTAGTTTCTAATGTTTTGACACAGGTACATTACAAATTTTATGTTTTACAAAGGTTTACAATACATAGTGATTTACGTGCAAAAAGCAAGCTGTTTGGACTAGTTTTTCAACGTTTTCAACGCTTACTTCAAAATTTAAATAACTTTTTGTGAAAACATTATAAAGTCAATGAAATTATAGATAAACGGTATGTAATCGATCAAAACATATTGATTTTAACTAGTTTCTAATGTTTTGACACAGGTACATTACAAATTTTATGTTTTACAAAGGTTTACAATACATAGTGATTTACGTGCAAAAAGCAAGCTGTTTGGACTAGTTTTTCAACGTTTTCAACGTTTTCAACGCTTCAAAATTTAAATAACTTTGTGAAAACATTATAAAGTCAATGAAATTATAGATAAACGGTATGTAATCGATCAAAACATATTGATTTTAACTAGTTTCTAATGTTTTGACACAGGTACATTACAAATTTTATGTTTTACAAAGGTTTACAATACATAGTGATTTACGTGCAAAAGCAAGCTGTTTGGACTAGTTTTTCAACGTTTTCAACGCTTACTTTCAAAATTTAAATAACTTTGTGAAAACATTATAAAGTCAATGAAATTATAGATAAACGATATGTAATCGATCAAAACATATTGATTTTAACTAGTTTCTAATGTTTTGACACAGTTAACATTACAAATTTTATGTTTTACAAAAGTGATTTACAAAACATAGTGATTTACGTTTGCAACGCTTAAAATTTAAATAACTGTTTGGACTAGTTTTTCAACGTTTTCAAAACATATTTAAAATGTTTTGAGGTACAAAAATTTAAATAACTGTTTGGACTAGTTTTGTTTTCAACGCTTACTTCAAAAACATTTAAAAGTCAATGAAATTATAGATAATAAATATGTAATCGATCAAAACATATTGATTTTAACTAGTTTCTAATGTTTTGACACAGGTACATTACAAATTTTATGTTTTTTGTTTTTACAATACATAGTGATTTATGCAAAAGCAAGCTGTTTGGACTAGTTTTTCAACGTTTTTCAACGCTTACTTTAAAATTTAAATAACTTTGTGAAAACATTTAAAGTCAATGAAATTATAGATAAAATATGTAATCGATCAAAACATATTGATTTTAACTAGTTTCTATGTTTTGACAGGTAAATTACAAATTTTATGTTTTACAAAGGTTTACAATACATAGTGATTTTTGCAAAAGCAAGCTGTTTGGACTAGTTTTTCAACGTTTTCAACGCTTTTCAAATTTTTAAATTTTTTTGTGAAAACATTATAAAGTCAATGAAATTATAGATAAACGGTATGTAATCGATCAAAACATATTGATTTTAACTAGTTTCTAATGTTTTGACACAATTACATTACAAATTTTATATGTTTTAACAAAGGTTTACAATACATAGTGATTTACGTGCAAAAGCAAGCTGTTTGGACTAGTTTTCAAAACGTTTTCAACGCTTACTTCAAAATTTAAATAACTTTTTGAAAACATTTAAAGTCAATTAGATAAACGGTATGTAATCGATCAAAAATATTGATTTAACTAGTTTCTAATGTTTTGACAAGGTACATTACAAATTTTATGTTTTTAAAGGTTTACAATACATAGTGATTTACGTGCAAAAAGCTAGCTGTTTGGACTAGTTTTTCAACGTTAAAACGCTTACTTAAAATTTAAATAACTTTGTGAAAAACATAAAAATTTATAAAATGTAATGTCAAAACATATTTAGAAACTAGTTTTAAAACAATATGTTTTGATGTTTTACATATCGTTTATCTACATAATTTTCATGTTTGACTTTTTAATGTTTTCACAAAGTTATTTAAATTTTGAAGGTTTAAAAGCAAGCTGTTGAAAACGTTGAAAAACTAGTCCAAACAGCTTGCTTTTGCACGTAAATCACTATGTATTGTCAAAACCTGTTTACTAGTTTTAAAACATAAAATTTGTATGTGAAAACATTATAAAGTCAAAAATTTAGATAAACGGTATGTAAAAATCAAAAATATGATTTTAACTAGTTTCTATAAAGTTTTATCTATAATTACATTACAATTTTAATGTTTTACAAGGTTTATTTAAATTTTTAAGTGCAAGCTGTTTTGAAAAGTTTTTCAAAAAAAGTCCAAATTTAAATTGTTTTTGAAAACATTTTTTCAATATGTATAGATAAAACTTTGTAAAATCAAAAAATTTGATTTAACTAGTTGTAAAGTTTTTAAAAACTAGTTAAAATCAAATATGTTTTTGTTCGATTAATATCGTTTATCTATAATTTCATTGACTTTAAATGTTTTCAAAAACTTTTTATTTATAAATTTTATGATAAGCGTTGAAAACGTTGAAAGTTTCGTTTTGAAGGTACATTACAAATTTTATGTTCCAAACAGCTTTACAATTTGTGACGCAAAAAAAAATTTTTATGTATTTTAACTTAAAATTTTTAAAACATAAAATTTTAAATATGTGTGAAAACTGTGTCAAAACTTTAGAATCTAGTTAAAATCAATATGTTTTGATCGATTACATATCGTTTATCTATAATTTCATTGACTTTATAATGTTTTCACAAAGTTATTTAAATTTTGAAGTAAAAATTGAAAATGTTTGAAAAAGGTTTAGTCAAAACAGCTTGATTTTGCACGTAAATCACTATGTATTGTAAACAACGTTTTGTAAAACATAAAATTTGTAATGTACCTGTGTCAAAACATTAGAAACTAGTTAAAATCAATATGTTTTGATCGATTACATATCGTTTATCTATAATTTCATTGACTTTATAATGTTTCACAAAGTTATTTAAATTTTTGAAGTAAGCGTTGAAAACGTTGAAAATTTTAGTTTTCCAAACAGCTTGATTTTGCAAAACGTAAATGTTTATGTATTGTAAACCTTTGTAAAACATAAAAATTTGTAATGTATTATGTGTCAAAACTTTAGAAACTAGTTAAAATCAAAAATATGTTTTGATCGATTACATATCGTTTATCTATAATTTCATTGACTTTATAATGTTTTCACAAAGTTATTTAAATTTTGAAGTAAGCGTTGAAAACGTTGAAAAACTAGTCCAAACAGTTTTTTTTTAGTTTTCAATGTATTGTAAACACTCAAAATTTAAAATTTGTGAAAACATTATCAAAAGTCAATGAAATTATAGTTGAAAACAATATGTTAAACATACCGATTTAATAATTTCTAAAAACAAGGTTATTACAAAATTTTGTTTTAATGTTTACAAAAAGTGTTGCAAAAAAGCTGTTTGGACTAGTTTTTCAACAAAACTTCAAAATTTAAATAAATTTGTAAAACTAAAAGTTAGAAAAATTATCAATATGTTTTGATCGATTACATATCGTTTATCTATAATTTCATTGACTTTATAATTTATAAAGGTTTTTAAATTTTGAAGTTATTGAAAATAGTTTTGAAAAACTAGTCCAAAAGCTTGCTTTTGCACGTAAATCACTATGTAAAACCGTTAAAACATAAAATTTGTAATGTAAGTGTCAAAACTTTAGAAACTAGTTAAAATCAATATTTTTGATCGATTAAATATCGTTTATCTATTTTAAACATTTTATAAAAATTTAAATTTTTAAGTTGTTGAAAACGTCAAAAAATTTTCCAAACAGCTTGCTTTTTTAAAATCACTAATATGTTTTGAAAACATAACGTTTACCGTTAATTTGTCAAAATTTAGAAACTAGTTTAAAACTTTATGTTTTGATCGATTACATATCGTTTTATGTTTTTCATTGACTTTATAATGTTTTCACAAAGTTATTTAAATTTTGAGTAGTTTTGAAAACGTTGAAACGTTTTAGTTAAAAACAGCTAACTTTTGAAAACACGTAAATCACTATGTATTGTAAACCTTTGTAAAACATAAAATTTGATTAATGTAACTGTGTCAAAACTTTAGAAACTAGTTAAATCAATATTTTTTGATCGATTACATACCGTTTATCTATAATTTCATTGACTTTATAATGTTTTCACAAAGTTATTTAAATTTTTGAATAAGCGTTGAAAACGTTGAAAAACTAGTCCAAACAGCTTGCTTTTGCACGTAAATCACTATGTATTGTAAACCTTTGTAAAACATAAAATTTGTAATAACTGTGTCAAAACTTTAGAAACTAGTTAAAATCAATATGTTTTGATCGATTATATCGTTCGTTTATCTATAATTTCATTGACTTTTATAATGTTTTCACAAAGTTATTTAAATTTTGAAGTAAGCGTTGAAAACGTTGAAAAACTAGTCCAAACAGCTTGCTTTTTTGCACGTAAATCACTATGTATTGTAAACCTTTGTAAAACATAAAATTTGTAAAAACCTGTGTCAAAAAATTTTTAGAAACTAGTTAAAATCAATATGTTTTGATCGATTACATATCGTTTATCTATAATTTCATTGACTTTATAATGTTTTCAAAAAAGTTATTTAAATTTTGAAGTAAGCGTTGAAAACGTTGAAAAACTAGTCCAAACAGCTTGCTTTTTGCACGTAAATCACTATGTATTGTAAACCTTTGTAAAACATAAAATTTGTAATGTACCTGTGTCAAAACTTTAGAAACTAGTTAAAATCAATATGTTTTGATCGATTACATACCGTTTATCTATAATTTCATTGACTTTATAATGTTTTCACAAAGTTATTTAAATTTTGAAGTAAGCGTTGAAAACGTTGAAAAACTAGTCCAAACAGCTTGCTTTTGCACGTAAATCACTATGTATTGTAAACCTTTGTAAAACATAAAATATGTAATGTACCTGTGTCAAAACTTTAGAAACTAGTTAAAATCAATATGTTTTGATCGATTACATATCGTTTATCTATAATTTCATTGACTTTATAATGTTTACACAAAGTTATTTAAATTTTGAAGTAAGCGTTGAAAACGTTGAAAAACTAGTCCAAACAGCTTGCTTTTGCACGTAAATCACTATGTATTGTAAACCTTTGTAAAACATAAAATTTGTAATGTACCTGTGTCAAAAATTTTTAGAAACTAGTTAAAATCAATATGTTTTGATCGATTACATATCGTTTATCTATAATTTCATTGACTTTATAATGTTTTCACAAAGTTATTTAAATTTTGAAGTAAGCGTTGAAAACGTTGAAAAAACTAGTCCAAAAAGTCCAAACAGCTTGCTTTTGCACGTAAATCACTATGTATTGTAAACCTTTGTAAAACATAAAATTTGTAATGTAACTGTGTGCAAAATTTAAAAAAACTTTAGAAACTAGTTAAAATCAATATGTTTTGATCGTTTTGATCGATTATAATTTCATTTCTAATGTTTTTATAATGTTTTCACAAAGTTATTTAAATTTTGAAGTAAGCGTTGAAAACGTTGAAAAACTCCAAACAGCTTGCTTTTGCACGTAAATCACTATGTATTTAAACCTTTGTAAAACATAAAATTTGTTTGTCAAAACTTTAGAAACTAGTTAAAATCAATATGTTTTGATCGATTACATATCGTTTATCTATAATTTCATTGACTTTATAATGTTTTTAAAAGTTATTTAAATTTTATGTAAGCGTTGAAAACGTTGAAAACTAGTCCAAAAACTTTAACGTAAAATCACTATGTATTGTAAACCTTTGTAAAACATAAAATTTTAATGAAACTGTGTCAAAAGTTAAGAAACTAGTTAAAATCAATATGTTTTGATCGATTACATATCGTTTATCTATAATTTCATTGACTTTATAATGTTTTCACAAAGTTATTTAAATTTTGAAGTAAGCGTTGAAAACGTTGAAAAACTAGTCCAAACAGCTTGCTTTTGCACGTAAATCGCTATGTATTGTAAACCTTTGTAAAACATAAAATTTGTATTGTAACATGTTTCAAAACTTTAGAAACTTGTTAAAATCAATATGTTTTCAACGATTACATATCGTTTATCTATAATTTCATTGACTTTATAATGTTTTCACAAAGTTATTTAAATTTTGAAGTAAGCGTTGAAAACGTTGAAAAAACTAGTCCAAACAGCTTGCTTTTTGCACGTAAATCACTATGTATTGTAAACCTTTGTAAAACATAAAATTTGTAATGTACCTGTGTCAAAACTTTAGAAACTAGTTAAAATCAATATGTTTTGATCGATTACATATCGTTTATCTATAATTTCATTGACTTTATAATGTTTTCACAAAGTTATTTAAATTTTGAAGTAAGCGTTGAAAACGTTGAAAAACTAGTCCAAACAGCTTGCTTTTGCACGTAAATCACTATGTATTGTAAACCTTTGTAAAACATAAAATTTGTAATGTACCTGTGTCAAAACTTTAGAAACTAGTTAAAATCAATATGTTTTGATCGATTACATATCGTTTATCTATAATTTCATTGACTTTATAATGTTTTCACAAAGTTATTTAAATTTTGAAGTAAGCGTTGAAAACGTTGAAAAACTAGTCCAAACAGCTTGTTTTGCACGTAAATCACTATGTATTGTAAACCTTTGTAAAACATAAAATTTGTAATGTACCTGTGTCAAAACTTTAGAAACTAGTTAAAATCAATATGTTTTGATCGATTACATATCGTTTATCTATAATTTCATTGACTTTATAATGTTTTCACAAAGTTATTTAAATTTTGAAGTAAGCGTTGAAAACGTTGAAAAACTAGTCCAAACAGCTTGCTTTTGCACGTAAATCACTATGTATTGTAAACCTTTGTAAAACATAAAATTTGTAATGTACCTGTGTCAAAACTTTAGAAACTAGTTAAAATCAATATGTTTTGATCGATTACATATCGTTTATCTATAATTTCATTGACTTTATAATGTTTTTTCACAAAGTTATTTAAATTTTGAAGTAAGCGTTGAAAACGTTGAAAAACTAGTCCAAACAGCTTGCTTTTTGCACGTAAATCACTATGTATTGTAAACCTTTGTAAAAAACATAAAATTTGTAATGTACCTGTGTCAAAACTTTAGAAACTAGTTAAAATCAATATGTTTTGATCGATTACATATCGTTTATCTATAATTTCATTGACTTTATAATGTTTTCACAAAGTTATTTAAATTTTGAAGTAAGCGTTGAAAACGTTGAAAAAAAAGTTAGTCCAAACAGCTTTTGCACGTAAATCACTATGTATTGTAAACTTTGTAAAACATAAAATTTTAATGTAACTGTGTCAAAAACGTTAGAAACTAGTTGAAATCAATGTTTTGATCGATTACATATCGTTTATCTATAATTTCATTGACTTTATAATGTTTTCACAAAGTTATTTAAATTTTGAAGTAAGCGTTGAAAACTAGTCCAAACAGCTTGCTTTTGCACGTAAATCACTATGTATTGTAAACCTTTGTAAAACATAAAATTTGTAATGTACCTGTGTCAAAACTTTAGAAACTAGTTAAAATCAATATGTTTTGATCGATTACATATCGTTTATCTATAATTTCATTGACTTTATAATGTTTTCACAAAGTTATTTAAATTTTGAAGTAAGCGTTGAAAACGTTGAAAAACTAGTCCAAACAGCTTGCTTTTGCACGTAAATCACTATGTATTGTAAACCTTTGTAAAACATAAAATTTGTAATGTACCTGTCTCAAAACTTTAGAAACTAGTTAAAATCAATATGTTTTGATCGATTACATATCGTTTATCTATAATTTCATTGACTTTATAATGTTTTCACAAAGTTATTTAAATTTTGAAGTAAGCGTTGAAAACGTTGAAAAACTAGTCCAAACAGCTTGCTTTTGCACGTAAATCACTATGTATTGTAAACCTTTGTAAAACATAAAATTTGTAATGTACCTGTGTCAAAACTTTAGAAACTAGTTAAAATCAATATGTTTTGATCGATTACATATCGTTTATCTATAATTTCATTGACTTTATAATGTTTTCACAAAGTTATTTAAATTTTGAAGTAAGCGTTGAAAACGTTGAAAAACTAGTCCAAACAGCTTGCTTTTTGCACGTAAATCACTATGTATTGTAAACTTTGTAAAACATAAAATTTGTAATGAAACCTGTGTCAAAACTTTAAAAACTAGTTAAAATCAATATGTTTTGATCGATTACATATCGTTTATCTAAAATTTCATTGACTTTATAATGTTTTCACAAAGTTATTTAAATTTTGAAGTAAGCGTTGAAAAACGTTGAAAAAGAAACGTAAATCACTATGTATTGTAAACCTTTGTAAAACATAAAATTTGTAATGTACCTGTGTCAAAACTTTAGAAACTAGTTAAAATCAATATGTTTTGATCGATTACATATCGTTTATCTATAATTTCATTGACTTTATAATGTTTTCACAAAGTTATTTAAATTTTGAAGTAAGCGTTGAAAACGTTGAAAAACTAGTCCAAACAGCTTGCTTTTGCACGTAAATCACTATGTATTGTAAACCTTTGTAAAACATAAAATTTGTAATGTACCTGTGTCAAAACTTTAGAAACTAGTTAAAATCAATATGTTTTGATCGATTACATATCGTTTATCTATAATTTCATTGACTTTATAATGTTTTCACAAAGTTATTTAAATTTTGAAGTAAGCGTTGAAAACGTTGAAAAACTAGTCCAAACAGCTTGCTTTTGCACGTAAATCACTATGTATTGTAAACCTTTGTAAAACATAAAATTTGTAATGTACCTGTGTCAAAACTTTAGAAACTAGTTGAAATCAATATGTTTTGATCGATTACATATCGTTTATCTATAATTTCATTGACTTTATAAATGTTTTCACAAAGTTATTTAAATTTTGAAGTAAGCGTTGAAAACGTTGAAAAACTAGTCCAAACAGCTTGCTTTTGCACGTAAATCACTATGTATTGTAAACCTTTGTAAAACATAAAATTTGTAATGTACCTGTGTCAAAACTTTAGAAACTAGTTTAAATCAATATGTTTTGATCGATTACATACCGTTTATCTATAATTTCATTGACTTTATAATGTTTTCACAAAGTTATTTAAATTTTGAAGTAAGCGTTGAAAACGTTGAAAAACTAGTCCAAACAGCTTGCTTTTGCACGTAAATCACTATGTATTGTAAACCTTTGTAAAACATAAAATTTGTAATGTACCTGTGTCAAAACTTTAGAAACTAGTTAAAATCAATATGTTTTGATCGATTACATATCGTTTATCTATAATTTCATTGACTTTATAATGTTTTCACAAAGTTATTTAAATTTTGAAGTAAGCGTTGAAAACGTTGAAAAACTAGTCCAAACAGCTTGCTTTTTGCACGTAAATCACTATGTATTGTAAACCTTTGTAAAAAACATAAAATTTGTAATGTACCTGTGTCAAAACTTTAGAAACTAGTTAAAAATCAATATGTTTTGATCGATTACATATCGTTTATCTATAATTTCATTGACTTTATAATGTTTTCACAAAGTTATTTAAATTTTGAAGTAAGCGTTGAAAACGTTGAAAAACTAGTCCAAACAGCTTGCTTTTTGCACGTAAATCACTATGTATTGTAAACCTTTGTAAAACATAAAATTTGTAATGTACCTGTGTCAAAACTTTAGAAACTAGTTAAAATCAATATGTTTTGATCGATTACATACCGTTTATCTATAATTTCATTGACTTTATAATGTTTTCACAAAGTTATTTAAATTTTGAAGTAAGCGTTGAAAACGTTGAAAAACTAGTCAAACAGCTTGCTTTTTGCACGTAAATCACTATGTATTGTTTTGTAAAACATAAAATTTGTAATGTAACTGTGTCAAAACTTTAGAAACTAGTTAAAATCAATATGTTTTGATCGATTACATATCGTTTATCTATAATTTCATTGACTTTATTTGTTTTCACAAAGTTATTTAAATTTTGAATAAGCGTTGAAAACGTCCAAAAAACTAGTCAAAACAGCTTGCTTTTGCACGTAAATCATTTGTATTGTAAACCTTTGTAAAACATAAAAAATTTGTAACCTGTGTCAAAACTTTAGAAATTAAATTTGAAACTAGTTAAAATCAATATGTTTTGATCGATTACATATCGTTTATCTATATAATTTCATTGACTTTATAATGTTTTAATGTTTTCAAAGTTATTTAAATTTTGAAGTAAGCGTTGAAAACGTTGAAAAACTAGTCCAAACAGCTTGCTTTTGCACGTAAATCACTATGTATTGTAAACCTTTGTAAAACATAAAATTTGTAATGTACCTGTGTCAAAACTTTAGAAACTAGTTAAAATCAATATGTTTTGATCGATTACATACCGTTTATCTATAATTTCATTGACTTTATAATGTTTTCACAAAGTTATTTAAATTTTGAAGTAAGCGTTGAAAACGTTGAAAAACTAGTCCAAACAGCTTGCTTTTGCACGTAAATCACTATGTATTGTAAACCTTTGAAAAACATAAAATTTGTAATGTACCTGTCAAAACTTTAGAAACTAGTTGAAATCAATATGTTTTGATCGATTACATATCGTTTATCTATAATTTCATTGACTTTATAATGTTTTCACAAAGTTATTTAAATTTTGAAGTAAGCGTTGAAAACGTTGAAAAACTAGTCCAAACAGCTTGCTTTTGCACGTAAATCACTATGTATTGTAAACCTTTGTAAAACATAAAATTTGTAATGTACCTGTGTCAAAACTTTAGAAACTAGTTAAAATCAATATGTTTTGATCGATTACATACCGTTTATCTATAATTTCATTGACTTTATAATGTTTTCACAAAGTTATTTAATTTTTGAAGTTGAAAGCGTTGAAAAAACGCTTGCTTTTTGAAAAACTAGTCCTTTGTAAAAACAGCTTGCTTTTGAAACGTTAAATCACTATGTTTTTGTAAACCTTGTAAAACATAAAATTTTTAATGTGAAAACGTTGAAAAACTAGTCCAAACAGCTTGCTTTTGTCGTAAAAAACTTTGTTAAAAAACTAGTTAAAATCAATATGTTTTGATCGATTACATATCGTTTATCTATAATTTCATTGACTTTATAATGTTTTCACAAAGTTATTTAAATTTTGAAGTAAGCGTTGAAAACGTTGAAAAACTAGTCCAAACAGCTTGCTTTTTGCACGTAAATCACTATGTATTGTAAACCTTTGTAAAACATAAAATTTGTAATGTACCTGTGTCAAAACTTTTAGAAACTAGTTAAAATCAATATGTTTTGATCGATTACATACCGTTTATCTATAATTTCATTGACTTTATAATGTTTTCACAAAGTTATTTAAATTTTGAAGTAAGCGTTGAAAACGTTGAAAAACTAGTCCAAACAGCTTGCTTTTTTGCACGTAAATCACTATGTATTGTAAACCTTTGTAAACATAAAATTTGTAATGTACCAAAAAAACTTTAGAAACTAGTTAAAATCAATATGTTTTGATCGATTACATATCGTTTATCTATAATTTCATTGACTTTATAATGTTTTCACAAAGTTATTTAAATTTTTAAGCGTTGAAAACGTTGAAAAAACTAGTCCAAACAGCTTGCTTTTGCACGTAAATCACTATGTATTGTAAACCTTTGTAAAACATAAAATTTGTAATGTACCTGTGTTTTTTTTTTAGAAACTAGTTAAAATCAATATGTTTTGATCGATTACATATCGTTTTATCTATAATTTCATTGACTTTATAATGTTTTCACAAAGTTATTTAAATTTTGAAGTAAGCGTTGAAAACGTTGAAAAACTAGTCCAAACAGCTTGCTTTTTGCACGTAAATCACTATGTATTGTAAACCTTTGTAAAACATAAAATTTGTAATGTACCTGTGTCAAAACTTTAGAAACTAGTTAAAATCAATATGTTTTGATCGATTACATACCGTTTATCTATAATTTCATTGACTTTATAATGTTTTCACAAAGTTATTTAAATTTTGAAGTAAGCGTTGAAAACGTTGAAAAACTAGTCCAAACAGCTTGCTTTTGCACGTAAATCACTATGTATTGTAAACCTTTAAAAAAACATAAAATTTGTAATGTACCTGTGTCAAAACTTTAGAAACTAGTTAAAATCAATATGTTTTGATCGATTACATACCGTTTATCTATAATTTCATTTTTATAATGTTTTCACAAAGTTATTTAAATTTTGAAATGTTTGAAAACGTTGAAAAACTAGTCCAAACAGCTTTATAAAAATGTATTTTTGTAAAACATAAAAATTTGTAATGAAAACGTTCAAAAAAGAAACTAGTTAAAATCAATATGTTTTGATCGATTACATACCGTTTATCTATAATTTCATTGACTTTATAATGTTTTCACAACTTATTTAAATTTTAAACGTTGAAAACGTTGAAAAACTAGTCCAAACAGCTTGCTTAAAATAAATCACTATGTAATAAACCTTTGTAAAACATAAAATTTGTGTCAAAACTTTAGAAACTAGTTAAAATCAATATGTTTTGATCGATTACATATCGTTTATCTATAATTTCATTGACTTTATAATGTTTTCACAAAGTTATTTAAATTTTGAAGTAAGCGTTGAAAACGTTGAAAAACTAGTCCAAACAGCTTGCTTTTGCACGTAAATCACTATGTATTGTAAACCTTTGTAAAACATAAAATTTGTAATGTACCTGTGTCAAAACTTTAGAAACTAGTTGAAATCAATATGTTTTGATCGATTACATATCGTTTATCTATAATTTCATTGACTTTATAATGTTTTCACAAAGTTATTTAAATTTTGAAGTAAGCGTTGAAAACGTTGAAAAACTAGTCCAAACAGCTTGCTTTTGCACGTAAATCACTATGTATTGTAAACTTTGTAAAACATAAAATTTGTAATGTACCTGTGTCAAAACTTTAGAAACTAGTTGAAATCAATATGTTTTGATCGATTACATATCGTTTATCTATAATTTCATTGACTTTATAATGTAACAAAGTTTTTAAATTTTAAAGTCAAACGTTATAAAAATTTTGAAAAATTTTGAAAACGTTGAAAAACGTTGAAAAGTTAGTCCAAACAGCTTGCTTTGCACGTAAATCACTATGTATTGTAAACCTTTGTAAAACATAAAATTTGTAATGTAAAACCTGTGTCAAAACTTTAGAAACTAGTTAAAATCAATATGTTTTGATCGATTACATATCGTTTATCTATAATTTCATTGACTTTATAATGTTTTCACAAAGTTATTTAAATTTTGAAGTAAGCGTTGAAAACGTTGAAAAACTAGTCCAAACTGCTTGCTTTTGCACGTAAATCACTATGTATTGTAAACCTTTGTAAAACATAAAATTTGTAATGTACCTGTGTCAAAACTTTAGAAACTAGTTAAAATCAATATGTTTTGATCGATTACATACCGTTTATCTATAATTTCATTGACTTTATAATGTTTTCACAAAGTTATTTAAATTTTGAAGTAAGCGTTGAAAACGTTGAAAAACTAGTCCAAACAGCTTGCTTTTGCACGTAAATCACTATGTATTGTAAACCTTTGTAAAACATAAAATTTGTAATGTACCTGTGTCAAAACTTTAGAAACTAGTTAAAATCAATGTTTTGATCGATTACATATCGTTTATCTATAATTTCATTGACTTTATAATGTTTTCACAAAGTTATTTAAATTTTGAAGTTTGTTGAAAAAACGTAAATCACTATGTATTGTAAACCTTTGTAAAACATAAAATTTGTAATGTACCTGTGTCAAAACTTTAGAAACTAGTTAAAATCAATATGTTTTGATCGATTACATATCGTTTATCTATAATTTCATTGACTTTATAATGTTTTCACAAAGTTATTTAAATTTTGAAGTAAGCGTTGAAAACGTTGAAAAACTAGTCCAAACAGCTTGCTTTTGCACGTAAATCACTATGTATTGTAAAACTTTGTAAAACATAAAATTTGTAATGTACCTGTGTCAAAACTTTAGAAACTAGTTAAAATCAATATGTTTTGATCGATTACATACCGTTTATCTATAATTTCATTGACTTTATAATGTTTTCACAAAGTTATTTAAATTTTGAAGTAAGCGTTGAAAACGTTGAAAAACTAGTCCAAACAGCTTGCTTTTGCACGTAAATCACTATGTATTGTAAAACTTTTTGTAAAACATAAAATTTGTAATGTACCTGTGTCAAAACTTTAGAAACTAGTTAAAATCAATATGTTTTGATCGATTACATATCGTTTATCTATAATTTCATTGACTTTATAATGTTTTCACAAAAATTTATTTAAATTTCCAAACAGCTTAAGCGTTAAAAAACGTTGTAAAACTAAAACATAAAACAGCTTGTCAAAACTTTAGAAACTAGTAAATCAATATGTTATGTCGATTACATACCGTTTATAAACCTTTTAAAAGTTATAAAATTTGAAGTAAGCGTTGAAAACGTTAGTCCATTTTTTTGCTTTTGCACGAAAATTTTGTGAAAAACTTTGTATTGTAAACCTTTGTAAAACATAAAAATAATGTTTTTCAAAACTTTCGATTGTTTTGATCGATTACATCGTTTATCTATAATTTCATTGACTTTATAATGTTTTCACAAAGTTATTTAAATTTTGAAGTAAGCGTTGAAAACGTTGAAAAACTAGTCCAAACAGCTTGCTTTTTGCACGTAAATCACTATGTATTGTAAACCTTTGTAAAACATAAAATTTGTAATGTAACTGTGTCAAAACTTTAGAAACTAGTAAAATCAATATGTTTTGATCGATTACATACCGTTTATCTATAATTTCATTGACTTTATAATGTTTTCATAAAAGTTATTTAAATTTTGAAGTAAGCGTTGAAAACGTTGAAAAAAACTAGTCCAAACAGCTTTTTTTTTAAACGTAAATCACTATGTATTGTAAACCTTTGTAAAACATAAAATTTGTAATGTACCTGTGTCAAAACATTAGAAACTAGTTAAAATCAATATGTTTTGATCGATTACATATCGTTTATCTATAATTTCATTGACTTTATAATGTTTTCACAAAGTTATTTAAATTTTGAAGTAAGCGTTGAAAACGTTGAAAAACTAGTCCAAACAGCTTGCTTTTTGCACGTAAATCACTATGTATTGTAAACCTTTGTAAAACATAAAATTTGTAATGTACCTGTGTCAAAACTTTAGAAACTAGTTAAAATCAATATGTTTTGATCGATTACATATCGTTTATCTATAATTTCATTGACTTTATAATGTTTTATCAAAGTTATAAGCGTTGAAAACGTTGAAAAACTAGTCCAAACAGCTTAATTTTTGCACGTAAATCACTATGTAAATTAAACCTTGTAAAACATAAAATTTGTAATGAAAAACTGTGTCAAAACTTTAGAAACTAGTTAAAATCAATATGTTTTGATCGATTACATACGTTTATCTATAATTTCATTGACTTTATAATGTTTTCACAAAGTTATTTAAATTTTTGAAGTAAGCGTTGAAAACGTTGAAAAAACTAGTCCAAACAGCTTGCTTTTTGCACGTAAATCACTATGTATTGTAAACCTTTGTAAAACATAAAATTTGTAATGTACCTGTGTCAAAACTTTAGAAACTAGTTAAAATCAATATGTTTTGATCGATTACATATCGTTTATCTATAATTTCATTGACTTTATAATGTTTTCACAAAGTTATTTAAATTTTGAAGTAAGCGTTGAAAACGTTGAAAAACTAGTCCAAACAGCTTGCTTTTTGCACGTAAATCACTATGTATTGTAAACCTTTGTAAAACATAAAATTTGTAATGTACCTGTGTCAAAACTTTAGAAACTAGTTAAAATCAATATGTTTTGATCGATTACATATCGTTTATCTATAATTTCATTGACTTTATAATGTTTTCACAAAGTTATTTAAATTTTGAAGTAAGCGTTGAAAACGTTGAAAAACTAGTCCAAACAGCTTGCTTTTGCACGTAAATCACTATGTATTGTAAACCTTTGTAAAACATAAAATTTGTAATGTACCTGTGTCAAAACTTTAGAAACTAGTTAAAATCAATATGTTTTGATCGATTACATATCGTTTATCTATAATTTCATTGACTTTATAATGTTTTCACAAAGTTATTTAAATTTTGAAGTAAGCGTTGAAAACGTTGAAAAACTAGTCCAAACAGCTTTTTTTTTTTGCACGTAAATCACTATGTATTGTAAACCTTTGTAAAACATAAAATTTGTAATGTACCTGTGTCAAAACTTTAGAAACTAGTTAAAATCAATATGTTTTGATCGATTACATACCGTTTATCTATAATTTCATTGACTTTATAATGTTTTCACAAAGTTATTTAAATTTTGAAGTAAGCGTTGAAAACGTTGAAAAACTAGTCCAAACAGCTTGCTTTTTGCACGTAAATCACTATGTATTGTAAACCTTTGTAAAAACAAAATTTGTTTGTGTCAAAACTTTAGAAACTAGTTAAAAATCAATATGTTTTGATCGATTACATATCGTTTATCTATAATTTCATTGACTTTATAATGTTTTCACAAAGTTATTTAAATTTTGAAGTAAGCGTTGAAAACGTTGAAAAACTAGTCCAAACAGCTTGCTTTTGCACGTAAATCACTATGTATTGTAAACCTTTGTAAAACATAAAATTTGTAATGTACCTGTGTCAAAACTTTAGAAACTAGTTAAAATCAATATGTTTTGATCGATTACATACCGTTTATCTATAATTTCATTGACTTTATAATGTTTTCACACAAAGTTATTTAAATTTTGAAGTAAGCGTTGAAAACGTTGAAAACTAGTCCAAACAGCTTGTTTTTTGCACGTAAATCACTATGTATTGTAAACCTTTGTAAAACATAAAATTTGTAATGTACCTGTGTGAAAACTTTAGAAACTAGTTGAAATCAATTAGTTTTTGATCGATTACATATCGTTTATCTATAATTTCATTGACTTTATAATGTTTTCACAAAGTTATTTAAATTTTGAAGTAAGCGTTGAAAACGTTGAAAAACTAATCCAAACAGCTTGCTTTTTTGCACGTAAATCACTATGTATTGTAAACCTTTGTAAAACATAAAATTTGTAATGTACCTGTGTCAAAACTTTAGAAACTAGTTAAAATCAATATGTTTTGATCGATTACATATCGTTTATCTATAATTTCATTGACTTTATAATGTTTTCACAAAGTTATTTAAATTTTGAAGTAAGCGTTGAAAACGTTGAAAAACTAGTCCAAACAGCTTGCTTTTGCACGTAAATCACTATGTATTGTAAACCTTTGTAAAACATAAAATTTGTAATGTACCTGTGTCAAAACTTTAGAAACTAGTTAAAATCAATATGTTTTGATCGATTACATACCGTTTATCTATAATTTCATTGACTTTATAATGTTTTCACAAAGTTATTTAAATTTTGAAGTAAGCGTTGAAAACGTTGAAAAACTAGTCCAAACAGCTTGCTTTTTTGCACGTAAATCACTATGTATTGTAAACCTTTGTAAAACATAAAATTTGTAATGTACCTGTGTCAAAACTTTAGAAACTAGTTAAAATCAATATGTTTTGATCGATTACATACCGTTTATCTATAATTTCATTGACTTTATAATGTTTTCACAAAGTTATTTAAATTTTGAAGTAAGCGTTGAAAACGTTGAAAAACTAGTCCAAACAGCTTGCTTTTGCACGTAAATCACTATGTATTGTAAACCTTTGTAAAACATAAAATTTGTAATGTACCTGTGTCAAAACTTTAGAAACTAGTTAAAATCAATATGTTTTGATCGATTACATATCGTTTATCTATAATTTCATTGACTTTATAATGTTTTCACAAAGTTATTTAAATTTTGAAGTAAGCGTTGAAAACGTTGAAAAACTAGTCCAAACAGCTTGCTTTTTGCACGTAAATCACTATGTATTGTAAACCTTTGTAAAACATAAAATTTGTAATGTACCTGTGTCAAAACTTTAGAAACTAGTTAAAATCAATATGTTTTGATCGATTACATATCGTTTATCTATAATTTCATTGACTTTATAATGTTTTCACAAAGTTATTTAAATTTTGAAGTAAGCGTTGAAAACGTTGAAAAACTAGTCCAAACAGCTTGCTTTTGCACGTAAATCACTATGTATTGTAAACCTTTGTAAAACATAAAATTTGTAATGTACCTGTGTCAAAACTTTAGAAACTAGTTAAAATCAATATGTTTTGATCGATTACATACCGTTTATCTATAATTTCATTGACTTTATAATGTTTTCACAAAGTTATTTAAATTTTGAAGTAAGCGTTGAAAACGTTGAAAAACTAGTCCAAACAGCTTGCTTTTGCACGTAAATCACTATGTATTGTAAACCTTTGTAAAACATAAAATTTGTAATGTAACTGTGTCAAAACTTTAGAAACTAGTTAAAATCAATATGTTTTGATCGATTACATACCGTTTATCTATAATTTCATTGACTTTATAATGTTTTCACAAAGTTATTTTAATTTTATTTGAAAACGTTGAAAAACTAGTCCAAACAGCTTGCTTTTGCACGTAAATCACTATGTATTGTAAACCTTTGTAAAACATAAAATTTGTAATGAAAAACTAGTTAAAACAAGCTTGTTTATTTTTTCATTGACTTTAAATCACTAAATTTTGTTGTCCAAAAACCTTTTAAAATTAAAATTTTTAAAACATAAAATTTAAATTGAAAACTTTAGAAAACTAGTTAAAATCAATATGTTTTTTCGATTACATATCGTTTATCTATTTTAAAATTTTATTTTGACTTGAAAAACGTTGAAAAATGTTTTCACGATTAAAACTATTATTTAACCTTTTTAAAAACATAAAATTTTAAAAACGTTGTTAAAATCAAAACGATTAGTCTATAAACAGCTTTCACAAAGTTATTTAAATTTTGAAGAAAGCGTTGAAAATCACTATGTATTGTAAACCTTTGTAAAACATAAAATTTGTAATGTACCTGTGTGAAAACTTTAGAAACTAGTTAAAATCAATATGTTTTGATCGATTACATACCGTTTATCTATAATTTCATTGACTTTATAATGTTTTCACAAAGTTATTTAAATTTTGAAGTAAGCGTTGAAAACGTTGAAAAACTAGTCCAAACAGCTTGCTTTTGCACGTAAATCACTATGTATTGTAAACCTTTGTAAAAACATAAAATTTGTAATGTACCTGTGTCAAAACGTTAGAAACTAGTTAAAATCAATATGTTTTGATCGATTACATATCGTTTTTATTTATAATTTCATTAAATTTTTATAATGTTTTCCAAACAAAGTTATTTAAATTTTTTGTAATGTACCTATTCAAAAGCTTTGAAAACGTTGAAAAACTAGTCCAAACGATTTGCGTTTTTTTGACGTAAATCAGTTATTTAAATTTTGTAAAACCTTGTAAAAACATTGCTTTTTGTAAATCACTATGTATTGTAAACCTTGTCAAAACATTTAGAAACTAGTCAAAAATCAATATGTTTTAAAAAATCAATATGTTTTGATCGATTACATATCGTTTATCTATAATTTCATTGACTTTATAATGTTTTCACAAAGTTATTTAAATTTTGAAGTAAGCGTTGAAAACGTTGAAAAACTAGTCCAAACAGCTTGCTTTTGCACGTAAATCACTATGTAATGTAAACCTATTGTAAAACATAAAATTTGTAATGTACCTGTGTCAAAACTTTAGAAACTAGTTAAAATCAATATGTTTTGATCGATTACATACCGTTTATCTATAATTTCATTGACTTTATAATGTTTTCACAAAGTTATTTAAATTTTGAAGTAAGCGTTGAAAACGTTGAAAAACTAGTCCAAACAGCTTGCTTTTGCACGTAAATCACTATGTATTGTAAACCTTTGTAAAACATAAAATTTGTAATGTACCTGTGTCAAAATTTTAGAAACTAGTTAAAATCAATATGTTTTGATCGATTACATATCGTTTATCTATAATTTCATTGACTTTATAATGTTTTCTAGTTCAAACAAAGTTATTTAAATTTTGAACCTTTAAAACATAAAATTTGTAAGCGTTGAAAACGTTGAAAAACTAGTCCGAACAGCTTGCTTTTGCACCTAAATCACTATGTATTGTAAACCTTTGTAAAACGTAAAATTTGTTATGTACCTGTGTGAAAACTTTAGAAACTACTTAACATCAATATGTTTTGATCGATTACATACCGTTTATCTATAATTTCATTGGCTTTATAATGTTTTCACAAAGTTTTAAAATTTGAAAGTAAGCGTGGAAAACGTTGATAAACTAGTCCAAACAGCTTGCTTTTGCACGTAAATCACTATGTACTGTAAAACTTTGTAAAACATAAAATTTGTAATGTACCTGTGTGAAAACTTTAGAAACTAGTTAAAATCAATATGTTTTGATCGATTACATACCGTTTATCTATAATTTCATTGACTTATAATGTTTTCACAAAGTTATTTAAATTTTGAAGTAAGCGTTGAAAACGTTGAAAAACTAGTCAAACAGCTTGCTTTTTTTGCGTAAATCACTATGTATTGTAAACCTTTGTAAAACATAAAATTTGTAATGTACCTGTGTCAAAACTTTAGAAACTAGTTAAAATCAATATGTTTTGATCGATTACATACCGTTTATCTATAATTTCATTGACTTTATAATGTTTTCACAAAGTTATTTAAATTTTGAAGTAAGCGTTAAAAAACGTTGAAAAACTAGTCCAAACAGCTTGCTTTTGCACGTAAATCACTATGTATTGTAAACCTTTGTAAAACATAAAATTTGTAATGTACCTGTGTCAAAATTTTAGAAACTAGTTAAAATCAATATGTTTTGATCGATTACATACCGTTTATCTATAATTTCATTGACTTTATAATGTTTTCACAAAGTTATTTAAATTTTGAAGTAAGCGTTGAAAACGTTGAAAAACTAGTCCAAACAGCTTGCTTTTGCACGTAAATCACTATGTATTGTAAACCTTGTAAAACATAAAATTTGTAATGTACCTGTGTCAAAACATTAGAAACTAGTTAAAATCAATATGTTTTTTTTTCGATTACATACCGTTTATCTATAATTTCATTGACTTTATAATGTTTTCACAAAGTTATTTAAATTTTGAAGTAAGCGTTGAAAACGTTGAAAAACTAGTCCAAACAGCTTGCTTTTGCACGTAAATCACTATGTATTGTAAACCTTTGTAAAAACATAAAATTTGTAATGTACCTGTGTCAAAACTTTAGAAACTAGTTAAAATCAATATGTTTTGATCGATTACATACCGTTTATCTATAATTTCATTGACTTTATAATGTTTTCACAAAGTTATTTAAATTTTGAAGTAAGCGTTGAAAACGTTGAAAAACTAGTCCAAACAGCTTGCTTTTGCACGTAAATCACTATGTATTGTAAACCTTTTTAAAACATAAAATTTGTAATGTACCTGTGTCAAAACTTTAGAAACTAGTTAAAATCAATATGTTTTGATCGATTACATACCGTTTATCTATAATTTCATTGACTTTATAATGTTTTCACAAAGTTATTTAAATTTTGAAGTAAGCGTTGAAAACGTTGAAAAACTAGTCCAAACAGCTTGCTTTTTGCACGTAAATCACTATGTATTGTAAACCTTTGTAAAACATAAAATTTGTAATGTACCTGTGTCAAAACTTTAGAAACTAGTTAAAATCAATATGTTTTGATCGATTACATACCGTTTATCTATAATTTCATTGACTTTATAATGTTTTCACAAAGTTATTTAAATTTTGAAGTAAGCGTTGAAAACGTTGAAAAACTAGTCCAAACAGCTTGCTTTTGCACGTAAATCACTATGTATTGTAAACCTTTGTAAAACATAAAATTTGTAATGTACCTGTGTCAAAATTTTAGAAACTAGTTGAAATCAATATGTTTTGATCGATTACATACCGTTTATCTATAATTTCATTGACTTTATAATGTTTTCACAAAGTTATTTAAATTTTGAAGTAAGCGTTGAAAACGTTGAAAAACTAGTCCAAACAGCTTGCTTTTGCACGTAAATCACTATGTATTGTAAACCTTTGTAAAACATAAAATTTGTAATGTACCTGTGTCAAAAATTTAGAAACTAGTTAAAATCAATATGTTTTGATCGATTACATACCGTTTATCTATAATTTCATTGACTTTATAATGTTTTCACAAAGTTATTTAAATTTTGAAGTAAGCGTTGAAAACGTTGAAAAACTAGTCCAAACAGCTTCATTTTTTGCACGTAAATCACTATGTATTGTAAACCTTTGTAAAACATAAAATTTGTAATGTACCTGTGTCAAAATTTTAGAAACTAGTTAAAATCAATATGTTTTGATCGATTACATATCGTTTATCTATAATTTCATTGACTTTATAATGTTTTCACAAAGTTATTTAAATTTTGAAGTAAGCGTTGAAAACGTTGAAAAACTAGTCCAAACAGCTTGCTTTTGCACGTAAATCACTATGTATTGTAAACCTTTGTAAAACATAAAATTTGTAATGTACCTGTGTCAAAAATTTAGAAACTAGTTAAAATCAATATGTTTTGATCGATTACATACCGTTTATCTATAATTTCATTGACTTTTATAATGTTTTCACAAAGTTATTTAAATTTTGAAGTAAGCGTTGAAAATGTTGAAAAACTAGTCCAAACAGCTTGCTTTTTGCGTAAATCACTATGTATTGTAAAAATTTGTAAAACATAAAATTTGTAATGTACCTGTGTCAAAACTTTAGAAACTAGTTAAAATCAATATGTTTTGATCGATTACATACCGTTTATCTATAATTTCATTGACTTTATAATGTTTTCACAAAGTTATTTAAATTTTGATAAGCGTTGAAAACGTTGAAAAACTAGTCCAAACAGCTTGCTTTTGCACGTAAATCACTATGTATTGTAAACCTTTGTAAAACATAAAATTTGTAATGTACCTGTGTCAAAACTTTTAGAAACTAGTTAAAATCAATATGTTTTGATCGATTACATACCGTTTATCTATAATTTCATTGACTTTATAATGTTTTCACAAAGTTATTTAAATTTTGAAGTAAGCGTTGAAAACGTTGAAAAACTAGTCCAAACAGCTTGCTTTTGCACGTAAATCACTATGTATTGTAAACCTTTGTAAAACATAAAATTTGTAATGTACCTGTGTCAAAAAAACTTTAGAAACTAGTTAAAATCAATATGTTTTGATCGATTACATACCGTTTATCTATAATTTCATTGACTTTATAATGTTTTCAAAAAGTTATTTAAATTTTGAAGTAAGCGTTGAAAACGTTGAAAAACTAGTCCAAACAGCTTGCTTTTGCACGTAAATCACTATGTATTGTAAACCTTTGTAAAACATAAAATTTGTAATGTACCTGTGTCAAAATTTTAGAAACTAGTTAAAATCAATATGTTTTGATCGATTACATACCGTTTATCTATAATTTCATTGACTTTATAATGTTTTCACAAAGTTATTTAAATTTTGAAGTAAGCGTTGAAAACGTTGAAAAACTAGTCCAAACAGCTTGTTTTTGCACGTAAATCACTATGTATTGTAAACCTTTGTAAAACATAAAAATTGTAATGTACCTGTGTCAAAACTTTAGAAACTAGTTAAAATCAATATGTTTTGATCGATTACATATCGTTTATCTATAATTTCATTGACTTTATAATGTTTTCACAAAGTTATTTAAATTTTGAAGTAAGCGTTTGAAAACGTTGAAAAACTAGTCCAAACAGCTTGCTTTTGCACGTAAATCACTATGTATTGTAAACCTTTGTAAAACATAAAATTTGTAATGTACCTGTGTCAAAACTTTAGAAACTAGTTTAAAATCAATATGTTTTGATCGATTACATACCGTTTATCTATAATTTCATTGACTTTATAATGTTTTCACAAAGTTATTTAAATTTTGAAGTAAGCGTTGAAAACGTTGAAAAACTAGTCCAAACAGCTTGCTTTTGCACGTAAATCACTATGTATTGTAAACCTTTGTAAAACATAAAATTTGTAATGTACCTGTGTCAAAACTTTAGAAACTAGTTAAAATCAATATGTTTTGATCGATTACATACCGTTTATCTATAATTTCATTGACTTTATAATGTTTTCAACAAAGTTATTTAAATTTTGACAGTAAATTTGTTGAAAACTAGACAAATCAAAAATCCGATTACTAGTCCAAACAGCTTAAATTTTTTGAAAACGTGAAAAATCACTAGCTTGCTTTTTGTATTGTAAACCTTTGTAAAACATAAAATTTGTAATGTACCTGTGTCAAAACTTTAGAAACTAGTTAAAATCAATATGTTTTGATCGATTACATACCGTTTATCTATAATTTCATTGACTTTATAATGTTTTCACAAAGTTATTTAAATTTTGAAGTAAGCGTTGAAAACGTTGAAAAACTAGTCCAAACAGCTTGCTTTTTGCACGTAAATCACTATGTATTGTAAACCTTTGTAAAACATAAAATTTGTAATGTACCTGTGTCAAAACTTTAGAAACTAGTTAAAATCAATATGTTTTGATCGATTACATACCGTTTATCTATAATTTCATTGACTTTATAATGTTTTCACAAAGTTATTTAAATTTTGAAGTAAGCGTTGAAAACGTTGAAAAACTAGTCCAAACAGCTTGCTTTTGCACGTAACTCACTATGTATTGTAAACCTTTGTAAAACATAAAATTTGTAATGTACCTGTGTCAAAATTTTAGAAACTAGTTAAAATCAATATGTTTTGATCGATTACATACCGTTTATCTATAATTTCATTGACTTTATAATGTTTTCACAAAGTTATTTAAATTTTGAAGTAAGCGTTGAAAACGTTGAAAAAGTAGTCCAAACAGCTTGCTTTTGCACGTAAATCACTATGTATTGTAAACCTTTGTAAAACATAAAATTTGTAATGTACCTGTGTCAAAACTTTAGAATCTAGTTAAAAATCAATATGTTTTGATCGATTGCATACCGTTTATCTATAATTTCATTGACTTTATAATGTTTTCACAAAGTTATTTAAATTTTGAAGTAAGCGTTGAAAACGTTGAAAACTAGTCAAACAGCTTGCTTTTTGCACGTAAATCACTATGTATTGTAAAAAAACATAAAATTTGTAATGTACCTGTGTCAAATCTTTAGAAACTAGTTAAAATCAATATGTTTTGATCGATTACATACCGTTTATCTATAATTTCATTGACTTTATAATGTTTTCACAAAGTTATTTAAATTTTGAAGTAAGCGTTGAAAACGTTGAAAAACTAGTCCAAACAGCTTGCTTTTTGCACGTAAATCACTATGTATTGTAAACCTTTGTAAAACATAAAATTTGTAATGTACCTGTGTCAAAACTTTAGAAACTAGTTAAAATCAATATGTTTTGATCGATTACATACCGTTTATCTATAATTTCATTGACTTTATAATGTTTTCACAAAGTTATTTAAATTTTGAAGTAAGCGTTGAAAACGTTGAAAAACTAGTCCAAACAGCTTGCTTTTGCACGTAAATCACTATGTATTGTAAACCTTTGTAAAACATAAAATTTGTAATGTACCTGTGTCAAAACTTTAGAAACTAGTTAAAATCAATATGTTTTGATCGATTACATATCGTTTATCTATAATTTCATTGACTTTATAATGTTTTCACAAAGTTATTTAAATTTTGAAGTAAGCGTTGAAAACGTTGAAAAAACTAGTCCAAACAGCTTGCTTTTTGCACGTAAATCACTATGTATTGTAAACCTTTGTAAAACATAAAATTTGTAATGTACCTGTGTCAAAACTTTAAAACATAAAATTGAAACCTGTCAATATGTTTCATTTCGATTACATTTCACGTTTATCTATCGATTACATGACGTTTATAATAATTTCAAAGACTTTATAATGTTTTAAATTTTTTAAATTTTGAAGTAAGCGTTGAAAACGTTGAAAAACTAGTCCAAACAGCTCGCTTTTGCACGTAAATCACTATGTATTGTAAACCTTTGTAAAACATAAAATTTGTAATAAACCTGTGTCAAAACTTTAGAAACTAGTTAAAATCAAAATGTTTTGATCGATTACATACCGTTTATCTATAATTTCATTGACTTTATAATGTTTTCAAAAAAGTTATTTAAATTTTGAAGTAAGCGTTGAAAACGTTGAAAAAACTAGTCCAAACAGCTTTTTTTTTGCACGTAAATCACTATGTATTGTAAACCTTTGTAAAACATAAAATTTGTAATGTACCTGTGCAAAAAACTTTAGAAACTAGTTAAAATCAATATGTTTTGATCGATTACATACCGTTTATCTATAATTTCATTGACTTTATAATGTTTTCACAAAGTTATTTAATTTTGAAGTAAGCGTTGAAAACGTTGAAAAACTAGTCCAAACAGCTTGCTTTTGCACGTAAATCACTATGTATTGTAAACCTTTGTAAAACATAAAATTTGTAATGTACCTGTGTCAAAACTTTAGAAACTAGTTAAAATCAATATGTTTTGATCGATTACATACCGTTTATCTATAATTTCATTGACTTTATAATGTTTTCACAATGTTATTTAAATTTTGAAGTAAGCGTTGAAAACGTTGAAAAACTAGTCCCTAAGAGCTTGCTTTTGCACGTAACTCACTATGTATTGTAAACCTTTGTAAAACATAAAATTTGTAATGTACCTGTGTCAAAACTTTAGAAACTAGTTGAAATCAATATGTTTTGATCGATTACATACCGTTTATCTATAATTTCATTGACTTTATAATGTTTTCACAAAGGCAAATTTTAAATTTTGAAGTAAGCGTTGAAAACGTTGAAAAACTAGTCCAAACAGCTTGCTTTTGCACGTAAATCACTATGTATTGTAAACCTTTGTAAAACATAAAATTTGTAATGTACCAAATTTTTTTTAGAAACTAGTTAAAATCAATATGTTTTGATCGATTACATACCGTTTATCTATAATTTCATTGACTTTATAATGTTTTCACAAAGTTATTTAAATTTTGAAGTAAGCGTTGAAAACGTTGAAAAACTAGTCCAAACAGCTTGCTTTTGCATGTAAATCACTATGTATTGTAAACCTTTGTAAAACATAAAATTTGTAATATACCTGTGTCAAAACTTTAGAAACTAGTTAAAATCAATATGTTTTGATCGATTACATACCGTTTATCTATAATTTCATTGACTTTATAATGTTTTCACAAAGTTATTTAAATTTTGAAGTAAGCGTAAAAACGTTGAAAAACTAGTCCAAACAGCTTGCTTTTGCACGTAAATCACTATGTATTGTAAACCTTTGTAAAACATAAAATTTGTAATGTACCTGCAAAACTTATTAGAAACTAGTTAAAATCAATATGTTTTGATCGATTACATACCGTTTATCTATAATTTCATTGACTTTATAATGTTTTCACAAAGTTATTTAAATTTTGAAGTAAGCGTTGAAAACAAGTCCAAACAGCTTGCTTTTGCACGTAAATCACTATGTATTGTAAACCTTTGTAAAACATAAAATTTGTAATATACCTGTGTCAAAATTTTAGAAACTAGTTGAAATCAATATGTTTTGATCGATTACATACCGTTTATCTATAATTTCATTGACTTTATAATGTTTTCACAAAGTTATTTAAATTTTGAAGTAAGCGTTGAAAACGTTGAAAAACTAGTCCAAACAGCTTGCTTTTGCACGTAAATCACTATGTATTGTAAACCTTTGTAAACATAAAATTTGTAATGTACCTGTGTCAAAACTTTAGAAACTAGTTAAAATCAATATGTTTTGATCGATTACATACCGTTTATCTATAATTTCATTGACTTTATAATGTTTTCACAAAGTTATTTAAATTTTGAAGTAAGCGTTGAAAACGTTGAAAAACTAGTCCAAACAGCTTGCTTTTGCACGTAAATCACTATGTATTGAAAACCTTTGTAAAACATAAAATTTGTAATGTACCTGAAAAATTTAGAAACTAGTTAAAATCAATATGTTTTGATCGATTACATACCGTTTATCTAAATTTCATTGACTTTTTATAATGTTTTTCACAAAGTTATTTAAATTTTGAAGTAAGCGTTGAAAACGTTGAAAATTAGTCCAAACAAATTTTGCATGTAAATCAAATTTGTAAACCTTTTTAAAACATAAAATTTGTTGTCAAAAATTAAAACTAGTTTAAAATCAATATTTTGGATCGATTACATACCGTTTATCTATAATTTCATTGACTTTATAATGTTTTCACAAAGTTATTTAAATTTTTGAAGTAAGCGTTGAAAACGTTAAAAAAGTAGTTCAAACAGCTTGCTTTTGCACGTAAATCGCTATGTATTGTAAACCTTTGTAAAACATAAAATTTGTAATGTACCTGTGGGAAACTTTAGAAACTAGTTAAAATCAATGTGTTTTGATCGATTACATACCGTTTATCTATAATTTCATTGACTTTATAATGTTTTCACAAAGTTATTTAAATTTTGAAGTAAGCGTTGAAAACGTTGAAAAACTAGTCCAAACAGCTTGGTTTTTGCACGTAAATCACTATGTATTGTAAAACTTTTAAAACATAAAATTTGTAATGTACCTGTGTCAAAACTTTAGAAACTAGTTAAAATCAATATGTTTTGATCGATTACATACCGTTTATCTATAATTTCATTGACTTTATAATGTTTTTCAAAGTTATTTAAATTTTAAATTTTGAAAACGTTGAAAAACTAGTCCAAACAGCTTGCTTTTGCACGTAAATCACTATGTATTGTAAACCTTTGTAAAACATAAAATTTTTAATGTACCTGTGTCAAACAGAAACTAGTTAAAATCAATATGTTTTTCGATTACATACCGTTTATCTATAATTTCATTGAATCTATAATGTTTTCACAAAGTTATTTAAATTTTGAAGTAAGCGTTGAAAACGTTGAAAAACTAGTCCAAACAGCTTGCTTTTGCACGTAAATCACTATGTATTGTAAACCTTTGGTAAAACATAAAATTTGTAATGTACCTGTGTCAAAACTTTAGAAACTAGTTAAAATCAATATGTTTTGATCGATTACATACCGTTTATCTATAATTTCATTGACTTTATAATGTTTTCACAAAGTTATTTAAATTTTGAAGTAAGCGTTGAAAACGTTGAAAAACTAGTCCAAACAGCTTGCTTTTTGCACGTAAATCACTATGTATTGTAAACCTTTGTAAAACATAAAATTTGTAATGTACCTGTGTCAAAACTTTAGAAACTAGTTAAAATCAATATGTTTTGATCGATTACATACCGTTTATCTATAATTTCATTGACTTTATAATGTTTTCACAAAGTTATTTAAATTTTGAAGTAAGCGTTGAAAACGTTGAAAAACTAGTCCAAACAGCTTGCTTTTGCACGTAAATTGTAAAACCTTTGTAAAACATAAAATTTGTAATATACCTGTGTCAAAATTTTAGAAACTAGTTGAAATCAATATGTTTTGATCGATTACATATCGTTTATCTATAATTTCATTGACTTTATAATGTTTTCAAAAAAGTTATTTAAATTTTGAATTAAGCGTGGAAAACGTTGAAAAACTAGTCAAACAGCTTGCTTTTGCACGTAAATCACTATGTATTGTAAACCTTTGTAAAACATAAAATTTGTAATGTACCTGTGTCAAAACTTTAGAATCTAGTTAAAAATCAATATGTTTTGATCGATTACATACCGTTTATCTATAATTTCATTGACTTTATAATGTTTTCACAAAGTTATTTAAATTTTGAAATAAGCGTTGAAAACGTTGAAAAACTAGTCCAAACAGCTTGCTTTTGCACGTAAATCACTATGTATTGTAAACCTTTGTAAAACATAAAATTTGTAATGTACCTGTGTCAAAATCAATATGTTTTGATCGATTACATACCGTTTATCTATAATTTTTCATTGACTTTATAATGTTTGTTTCAAAAGTTATTTAAATTTTGAAAAGCGTTGAAAACGTTGAAAAGTAGTCCAAACAGCTTGCTTTTGCACGTAAATCACTATATTGTAAACTTTTGTAAAAATAAAATAATGTACCTTTCAAAATTTTAGAAACTTTTAAAATCGATTACATACCGTTTATCTATAATTTCATTGACTTTATAATGTTTTCACAAAGTTATTTAAATTTTGAAGTAAGCGTTGAAAACGTTGAAAAACTAGTCCAAACAGCTTGCTTTTTTGCACGTAAATCACTATGTATTGTAAACCTTTGTAAAACATAAAATTTGTAATATACCTGTGTCAAAACTTTAGAAACTAGTTAAAATCAATATGTTTTGATCGATTACATACCGTTTATCTATAATTTCATTGACTTTATAATGTTTTCACAAAAGTTATTTAAATTTTGAAGTAAGCGTTGAAAACGTTGAAAAACTAGTCCAAACAGCTTGCTTTTGCACGTAAATCACTATGTATTGTAAACCTTTGTAAAACATAAAATTTGTAATGTACCTGTGTCAAAACTTTAGAAACTAGTTAAAATCAATATGTTTTGATCGATTACATACCGTTTATCTATAATTTCATTGACTTTATAATGTTTTCACAAAGTTATTTAAATTTTGAAGTAAGCGTTGAAAACGTTGAAAAACTAGTCCAAACAGCTTGCTTTTGCACGTAAATCACTATGTATTGTAAACCTTTGTAAAACATAAAATTTGTAATGTACCTGTGTCAAAACTTTAGAAACTAGTTAAAATCAATATGTTTTGATCGATTACATACCGTTTATCTATAATTTCATTGACTTTATAATGTTTTCACAAAGTTATTTAAATTTTGAAGTAAGCGTTGAAAACTTTGAAAAACTAGTCCAAACAGCTTTTGCGTAAATCACTATGTATTTAAACCTTTGTAAAACATAAAATTTAAATCAAAACTTTAGAAACTGTTAAAATCAATATGTTTTGTAAAACATAAAATTTATCTATAATTTACCTAATGTTTTCACAAAGTTATTTAAATTTTGAGTAAAACTTTGAAAACGTTGAAAACTAGTCCAAACAGCTTTTTATGCCGTAAATCACTATGTATTGTAAACAATTGTTAAAACATAAAATTCGATAATGTACCTGTGTCAAAACTTTAGAAACTAGTTAAAATTTATGATATAATTTAATTTCATTGACTTTATAATGTTTTTCACAAAGTTATTTAAATTTTGAAGTAAGCGTTGAAAACGTTGAAAAACTAGTCCAAACAGCTTGCTTTTGCACGTAAATCACTATGTATTGTAAACCTTTGTAAAAACATAAAATTTGTAATGTACCTGTGTCAAAACTTTAGAAACTAGTTAAAATCAATATGTTTTGATCGATTACATACCGTTTATCTATAATTTCATTGACTTTATAATGTTTTCACAAAGTTATTTAAATTTTGAAGTAAGCGTTGAAAACGTTGAAAAAACTAGTCCAAACAGCTTGCTTTTGCACGTAAATCACTATGTATTGTAAACCTTTGTAAAACATAAAATTTGTAATATACCTGTGTCAAAACTTTAGAAACTAGTTAAAATCAATATGTTTTGATCGATTACATACCGTTTATCTATAATTTCATTGACTTTATAATGTTTTCACAAAGTTATTTAAATTTGAAGTAAGCGTTGAAAACGTTGAAAAACTAGTCCAAACAGCTTGCTTTTGCACGTAAATCACTATGTATTGTAAACCTTTGTAAAACATAAAATTTGTAATATACCTGTGTCAAAACTTTAGAAACTAGTTAAAATCAATATGTTTTGATCGATTACATACCGTTTATCTATAATTTCATTGACTTTATAATGTTTTCACAAAGTTATTTAAATTTTGAAGTAAGCGTTGAAAACGTTGAAAAAACTAGTCCAAACAGCTTGCTTTTGCACGTAAATCACTATGTATTGTAAACCTTTGTAAAACATAAAATTTGTAATGTACCTGTGTCAAAACTTTAGAAACTAGTTAAAATCAATATGTTTTGATCGATTACATACCGTTTATCTATAATTTCATTGACTTTATAATGTTTTCACAAAGTTATTTAAATTTTGAAGTAAGCGTTGAAAACGTTGAAAAACTAGTCCAAACAGCTTGCTTTTGCACGTAAATCACTATGTATTGTAAACCTTTGTAAAACATAAAATTTGTAATGTACCTGTGTCAAAACTTTAGAAACTAGTTAAAATCAATATGTTTTGATCGATTACATACCGTTTATCTATAATTTCATTGACTTTATAATGTTTTCACAAAGTTATTTAAATTTTGAAGTAAGCGTTGAAAACGTTGAAAAACTAGTCCAAAACAGCTTGCTTTTGCGTAAATCACTATGTATTGTAAACCTTTGTAAAACATAAAATTTGTAATGTACCTGTGTCAAAACTTTAGAAACTAGTTAAAATCAATATGTTTTGATCGATTACATACCGTTTATCTATAATTTCATTGACTTTATAATGTTTTCACAAAGTTATTTAAATTTTGAAGTAAGCGTTGAAAACGTTGAAAAACTAGTCCAAACAGCTTGCTTTTGCACGTAAATCACTATGTATTGTAAACCTTTGTAAAACATAAAATTTGTAATGTACCTGTGTCAAAACTTTAGAAACTAGTTAAAATCAATATGTTTTGATCGATTACATACCGTTTATCTATAATTTCATTGACTTTATAATGTTTTCACAAAAGTTATTTAAATTTTGAAGTAAGCGTTGAAAACGTTGAAAAACTAGTCCAAACAGCTTGCTTTTGCACGTAAATCACTATGTATTGTAAACCTTTGTAAAACATAAAATTTGTAATGTACCTGTGTCAAAACTTTAGAAACTAGTTAAAATCAATATGTTTTGATCGATTACATACCGTTTATCTATAATTTCATTGACTTTATAATGTTTTCACAAAGTTATTTAAATTTTGAAGTAAGCGTTGAAAACGTTGAAAAACTAGTCCAAACAGCTTGCTTTTTTGCACGTAAATCACTATGTATTGTAAACCTTTGTAAAACATAAAATTTGTAATGTACCTGTGTCAAAACTTTAGAAACTAGTTAAAATCAATATGTTTTGATCGATTACATACCGTTTATCTATAATTTCATTGACTTTATAATGTTTTCACAAAGTTATTTAAATTTTGAAGTAAGCGTTGAAAACGTTGAAAAACTAGTCCAAACAGCTTGCTTTTGCACGTAAATCACTATGTATTGTAAACCTTTGTAAAACATAAAATTTGTAATGAACCTGTGTCAAAACTTTAGAAACTAGTTAAAATCAATATGTTTTGATCGATTACATACCGTTTATCTATAATTTCATTGACTTTATAATGTTTTCACAAAGTTATTTAATTTAAGCGTTGAAAACGTTGAAAAACTAGTCCAAACAGCTTGCTTTTTGCATGTAAATCACTATGTATTGTAAACCTTTGTAAAACATAAAATTTGTAAAAAACGTTGTCAAAATTTTAGAAACTAAAATCAATATGTTTTTTTGATTACAAACTAAAAAAAATTAAATATGTTTTTATCTATAATTTCATTGACTTTATAATGTTTTCACAAAGTTATTTAAATTTTTAAAGCGTTGAAAACGTTGAAAAAAGTAGTCCAAACAGCTTGCTTTTTGTGTAAATCACTAAAATTGTAAACCTTTGTAAAACATAAAACTAATGTACCTGTGTCAAAACTTTAAAACTAGTTAAAATCAATATGTTTTGATCGATTACATACCGTTTATCTATAATTTCATTGACTTTATAATGTTTTCACAAAAGTTATTTAAATTTTGAAGTAAGCGTTGAAAACGTTGAAAAACTAGTCCAAACAGCTTGCTTTTGCACGTAAATCACTATGTATTGTAAACCTTTTGTAAAACATAAAATTTGTAATGTACCTGTGTCAAAACTTTAGAAACTAGTTAAAATCAATATGTTTTGATCGATTACATACCGTTTATCTATAATTTCATTGACTTTATAATGTTTTCACAAAGTTATTTAAATTTTGAAGTAAGCGTTGAAAACGTTGAAAAAACTAGTCAAACAGCTTGCTTTTGCACGTAAATCACTATGTATTGTAAACCTTTGTAAAACATAAAATTTGTAATATACCTGTGTCAAAACTTTAGAAACTAGTTAAAATCAATATGTTTTGATCGATTACATACCGTTTATCTATAATTTCATTGACTTTATAATGTTTTCACAAAGTTATTTAAATTTTGAAGTAAGCGTTGAAAACGTTGAAAAAACTAGTCCAAACAGCTTGCTTTTTGCACGTAAATTATGTGTAAACCTTTGTAAAACATAAAATTTGTATTGTACCTGTGTCAAAACTTTAGAAACTAGTTAAAATCAATATGTTTTGATCGATTACATACCGTTTATCTATAATTTCATTGACTTTATAATGTTTTTCACAAAAGTTATTTAAATTTTGAAGTAAGCGTTGAAAACGTTGAAAACTAGTCCAAACAGCTTGCTTTTGCATGTAAATCACTATGTATTTAAACCTTTGTAAAACATAAAATTTGTAATTTCACCTGTGTCAAAACTTTAGAAACTAGTTAAAATCAATATGTTTTGATCGATTACATACCGTTTATCTATAATTTCATTGACTTTATAATGTTTTCAAAGTTATTTTTTGGTAAGCGTTGAAAAATTTTAGTCCAAACAGTAAGCGTTCACTATGTAAACGTTGTAAAACATAAAATTTGTCCAAACAGTGTCAAAACTTTGAAACGTTAAATCACTATGTATCGATTGTAATAACCTTTGTAAAACATAAAATTTATTTAAATGTACCTGTGTCAAAAGCTTTTACGAAACTTGTTAAAATCAATATTTTTTGATCGATTACATATCGTTTATCTATAATTTCATTGACTTTATAATGTTTTCTTTATAATGTTTTTTAAAAAGTTATTTTTGAAGTAAGCGTTGAAAACGTTGAAAAACTAGTCCAAACAGCTTGCTTTTGCACGTAAATCACTATGTATTGTAAACCTTTGTAAAACATAAAATTTGTAATGTACCTGTGTCAAAACTTTAGAAACTAGTTAAAATCAATATGTTTTGATCGATTACATACCGTTTATCTATAATTTCATTGACTTTATAATGTTTTTCAAAAGTTATTTAAATTTTGAAGTAAGCGTTGAAAACGTTGAAAACTAGTCCAAACAGCTTGCTTTTTTGCACGTAAATCACTATGTATTGTAAACCTTTGTAAAACATAAAATTTGTAATGTACCTGTGTCAAAACTTTAGAAACTAGTTAAAATCAATATGTTTTTTGATCGATTACATACCGTTTATCTATAATTTCATTGACTTTATAATGTTTTCACAAAGTTATTTAAATTTTGAAGTAAGCGTTGAAAACGTTGAAAAACTAGTCCAAACAGCTTGCTTTTGCACGTAAATCACTATGTATTGTAAACCTTTGTAAAACATAAAATTTGTAATATACCTGTGTCAAAACTTTAGAAACTAGTTAAAATCAATATGTTTTGATCGATTACATACCGTTTATCTATAATTTCATTGACTTTATAATGTTTTCACAAAGTTATTTAAATTTTGAAGTAAGCGTTGAAAACGTTGTAAAACTAGTCCAAACAGCTTGCTTTTGCACGTAAATCACTATGTATTGTAAACCTTTGTAAAACATAAAATTTGTAATGTACCTGTGTCAAAATTTTAGAAACTAGTTAAAATCAATATGTTTTGATCGATTACATACCGTTTATCTATAATTTCATTGACTTTATAATGTTTTCACAAAAGTTATTTAAATTTTGAAGTAAGCGTTGAAAACGTTGAAAAACTAGTCCAAACAGCTTGCTTTTTGCACGTAAATCACTATGTATTGTAAACCTTTGTAAAACATAAAATTTGTAATGTACCTGTGTCAAAACTTTAGAAACTAGTTAAAATCAATATGTTTTGATCGATTACATACCGTTTATCTATAATTTCATTGACTTTATAATGTTTTCTAAAAAAGTTATTTAAATTTTGAAGTAAGCGTTGAAAACGTTGAAAAACTAGTCCAAACAGCTTGCTTTTGCACGTAAATCACTATGTATTGTAAACCTTTGTAAAACATAAAATTTGTAATGTACCTGTGTCAAAACTTTAGAAACTAGTTAAAAATCAATATGTTTTGATCGATTACATACCGTTTATCTATAATTTCATTGACTTTATAATGTTTTCACAAAGTTATTTAAATTTTTGAGCGTTGAAAACATTAAGCGTTGAAAACGTTGCATGTAAAACTAGTCCAAACAACTTAAAATTTTTGCATGTAAATCACTATGTATTGTAAACCTTTGTAAAACATAAAATTTGTAGCGTTGAAAACGTTACCTGTGTCAAAACTTTAGAAACTAGTTAAAATCAATATGTTTTGATCGATTACATATCGTTTATCTATAATTTCATTGACTTCTTTTTTTTAAATAATTTTTATAATGTTTTCACAAAGTTATTTAAATTTTGAAGTAAGCGTTGAAAACGTTGAAAAACTAGTCCAAACAGCTTGCTTTTGCACCTAAATCACTATGTATTTGAAACCTTTTGTAAAACATAAAATTTGTAATATACCTGTGTCAAAAAACAAAACTAGTTAAAATCAATATGTTTTGATCGATTACATACCGTTTATCTATAATTTCATTGACTTTTATAATGTTTTACAAAAGTTATTTAAATTTTGAAGTAAGCGTTGAAAACGTTGAAAAAAACTAGTCAAACAGCTTGCTTTTGCACGTAAATCACTATGTATTGTAAACCTTTGTAAAACATAAAATTTGTAATATACCTTGTCAAAACTTTGAAACTAGTTAAAAATCAATATGTTTTGATCGATTACATACCGTTTATCTATAATTTCATTGACTTTATAATGTTTTTACAAAGTTATTTAAATTTTGAAGTAAGCGTTGAAAACGTTGAAAAACTAGTCCAAACAGCTTGCTTTTGCACGTAAATCACTATGTATTGTAAACCTTTGTAAAACATAAAATTTGTAATGTACCTGTGTCAAAACTTTAGAAACTAGTTAAAATCAATATGTTTTGATCGATTACATATCGTTTATCTATAATTTCATTGACTTTATAATGTTTTCAAAAGTTATTTAAATTTTGAAGTAAGCGTTGAAAACGTTGAAAAACTAGTCCAAACAGCTTGCTTTTGCGTAAATCACTATGTATTGTAAACCTTTGTAAAACATAAAATTTGTAATGAACCTGTGTCAAAACTTTAGAAACTAGTTAAAATCAATATGTTTTGATCGATTACATATCGTTTATCTATAATTTCCTTGACTTTATAATGTTTTTTCACAAAAGTTATTTAAATTTTGAAGTAAGCGTTGAAAACGTTGAAAAACTAGTCCAAACAGCTTGCTTTTGCGTAAATCACTATGTATTGTAAACCTTTGTAAAACATAAAATTTGTAATGTACCTGTGTCAAAACTTTAGAAACTAGTTAAAATCAATATGTTTTGATCGATTACATACCGTTTATCTATAATTTCATTGACTTTATAATGTTTTCACAAAGTTATTTAAATTTTGAAGTAAGCGTTGAAAACGTTGAAAAACTAGTCCAAACAGCTTGCTTTTGCACGTAAATCACTATGTATTGTAAACCTTTGTAAAACATAAAATTTGTAATGTACCTGTGTCAAAACTTTAGAAACTAGTTAAAAATCAATATGTTTGATCGATTACATACCGTTTATCTATAATTTCATTGACTTTATAATGTTTTTTCACAAAGTTATTTAAATTTTGAAGTAAGCGTTGAAAACGTTTTTCAAAACAAGCTTTTGCGTAAATCACTATGGATTTAAACCTTTTTGTAAAACATAAAATTTGTAAAACGTGTAAAACTTTAGAAACTAGTTAAAATCAATATGTTTTTGATCGATTACATATCGTTTATCTATAATTTCATTGAACCTTTGTTTTTAATGTTTGAATTTTAATTTAAATAATAATGCGTTGAAAACGTTGAAAACTAGTGTCAAAAGCTTGCTTTTGCGTAAATCACTAAAATTGTAAACCTTTGTAAAGTCATAAAATTTGTATGTTTGAAAATAGTTAAATCAATATGTTTCAATCGTTCGTTTATCTATAATTTCATTGACTTTATAATGTTTTCAAAAAGTTATTTAAATTTTGAAGTAAGCGTTGAAAACGTTGAAAAACTAAAAGAAAACAGCTTGCTTTTGCACGTAAATCACTATGTATTGTAAACCTTTGTAAAACATAAAATTTGTAATGTACCTGTGTCAAAACTTTAGAAACTAGTTAAAATCAATATGTTTTGATCGATTACATACCGTTTATCTATAATTTCATTGACTTTTAATGTTTTCATTTGAGTAAATTTCAGTTATTTAAATTTTTGTAAACGTTGAAAGCGTTGAAAACGTTGAAAAAGTTAAAAGTCCAAACAGCTTGCTTTTTGCACGTAAATCACTATGTATTGTTTAAACCTTTGTAAAACCATAAAATTTGTAGCTTTTAAAACCTGTGAAAAAACTTTAGAAACTAGTTAAAATCAATATGTTTTGATCGATTACATATCGTTTATCTATAATTTCATTGACTTTATAATGTTTTCAAAAAGTTATTTAAATTTAAAATTTTAGTAAGCGTTGAAAACGTTGAAAAACTAGTCCAAACAGCTTGATTTTTGCATGTAAATCACTATGTATTCAAACCTTTGTAAAACATAAAATTTGTAATGTCAAAAAAAACCTGTGTCAAAACTTTAGAAACTAGTTAAAATCAATATGTTTTGATCGATTACATATCGTTTATCTATAATTTCATTGACTTTATAATGTTTTCACAAAGTTATTTAAATTTTGAAGTAAGCGTTGAAAACGTTGAAAAACTAGTCCAAACAGCTTGCTTTTGCACGTAAATCACTATGTATTGTAAACCTTTGTAAAACATAAAATTTGTAATGTACCTGTGTCAAAACTTTAGAAACTAGTTAAAATCAATATGTTTTGATCGATTACATACCGTTTATCTATAATTTCATTGACTTTATAATGTTTTCACAAAGTTATTTAAATTTTGAAGTAAGCGTTGAAAACGTTGAAAAAGTAGTCCAAACAGCTTGCTTTTGCATGTAAATCACTATGTATTGTAAACCTTTGTAAAACATAAAATTTGTAATATACCTGTGTCAAAATTTTAGAAACTAGTTGAAATCAATATGTTTTGATCGATTACATACCGTTTATCTATAATTTCATTGACTTTATAATGTTTTCACAAAGTTATTTAAATTTTGAAGTAAGCGTTGAAAACGTTGAAAAACTAGTCCAAACAGCTTGCTTTTGCACGTAAATCACTATGTATTGATTAAACCTTTATAAAAACATAAAATTTGTAATCAAAACTTTAGAAACTAGTTAAATCAATATGTTTTGATCGATTACATATCGTTTTATCTATAATTTCATTGACTTTATAATGTTTTCACAAAGTTATTTGAAATGAAAACGTTGAAAAACGAGTTAAAACAGATTTTTTGCGTAAATTTCATTTTTAAACCTTTTAAAAACATTTTTTTTGTAAAGTTACCAGTGTTTTGAAAACTAGTTGAAATCAATATGTTTTGTTCGTATTACATACTTTTCTATAATTTCACTGAACTTTATTTTGCAAGTTATTTAAATTTTGAAGTAAGCGTTGGAAAACGTTGAAAACTAGTCAAACAACTTGCTTTTGCACGAAATCACTGAATATTGTAAACCTTTGTCAAATATTTGAAACTAGTGTAAAATTCTTTGAAACTAGATGTTTTCAATATGTTTTTGATCGATTACATACCGTTTATCTATAATTTCATTGACTTTATAATGTTTTCAAAAGTTATTTAAATTTTGAAGTAAGCGTTGAAAACGTTGAAAAACTAGTCCAAACAGCTTGCTTTTGCACGTAAATCACTATGTATTGTAAACCTTTGTAAAACATAAAATTTGTAATGAACCTGTAAAATCAAAACTTTAGAAACTAGTTAAAATCAATATGTTTTGATCGATTACATATCGTTTCAAATCTATAATTTCATTGACTTTATGAAATGTTTTCAAAAGTTATTTAAATTTTGCAGTAATAATTTGAAAACGTTGAAAAACTAGTCCAAACAGCTTGCTTTTTGCACGTAAATCACTATGTATATCCAAATTTTAAACCTTTTTTAAAACATAAAAATTTGTAAAATACCTGTGTCAAAACTTTAGAAACTAGTTAAAATCAATATGTTTTGATCGATTACATATCGTTTATCTATAATTTCATTGACTTTATAATGTTTTCAAAAAGTTATTTAAATTTTGAAGTAAGCGTTGAAAACGTTGAAAACTAGTCCAAACAGCTTGCTTTTGCACGTAAATCACTATGTATTGTAAACCTTTGTAAAACATAAAATTTGTAATGTACCTGTGTCAAAACTTTAGAAACTAGTTAAAATCAATATGTTTTGATCGATTACATATCGTTTATCTATAATTTCTTTGACTTTATAATGTTTTTCAACAGTTATTTAAATTTTGAAAAAGTGAAAAAGCGTTGAAAACGTTGAAAAAACTAGACCCAAACAGCTTGCTTTTGCGTTTACGTAAATCACTATTTCCAAAGTTATTTAAATTGTAAACGTTTTGTTGAAAAACATAAAATTTGTAATATGTAACCTGTGTGAAAAATAAAAAAACTTTAGAAACTAGTTAAAATCAATATGTTTTGATCGATTACATATCGTTTATCTATAATTTCATTGACTTTATAATGTTTTCACAAAGTTATTTAAATTTTGAAGTAAGCGTTGAAAACGTTGAAAAAGTAGTCCAAACAGCTTGCTTTTGCACGTAAATCACTATGTATTGTAAACCTTTGTAAAACATAAAATTTGTAATATACCTGTGTCAAAATTTTAGAAACTAGTTAAAATCAATATGTTTTGATCGATTACATATCGTTTATCTATAATTTCATTGACTTTATAATGTTTTCACAAAGTTATTTAAATTTTGAAGTAAGCGTTGAAAACGTTGAAAAACTAGTCCAAACAGCTTGCTTTTGCACGTAAATCACTATGTATTGTAAACCTTTGTAAAACATAAAATTTGTAATGTAAATATGTCAAAACTTTAGAAACTAGTTAAAATCAATATGTTTTGATCGATTACATACCGTTTATCTATAATTTCATTGACTTTATAATGTTTTCAAAAAGTTATTTAAATTTTGAAGTAAGCGTTGAAAACGTTGAAAAACTAGTCCAAACAGCTTGCTTTTGCACGTAAATCACTATGTATTGTAAACCTTTGTAAAACATAAAATTTGTAATGTACCTGTGTCAAAACTTTAGAAACTAGTTAAAATCAATATGTTTTGATCGATTACATACCGTTTATCTATAATTTCATTGATTTTATAATGTTTTCACAAAAGTTATTTAAATTTTGAAGTAAGCGTTGAAAACGAACATAAAAACTAGTCCAAACAGCTTGCTTTTTGCACGTAAATCACTATGTATTGTAAACCTTTGTAAAACATAAAATTTGTAATGTACCTGTGTCAAAACTTTTAGAAACTAGTTAAAATCAATATGTTTTGATCGATTACATATCGTTTATCTATAATTTCATTGACTTTTATAATGTTTTCACAAAGTTATTTAAATTTTGAAGTAAGCGTTGAAAACGTTGAAAAACTAGTCCAAACAGCTTGCTTTTGCACGTAAATCACTATGTATTGTAAACCTTTGTAAAACATAAAATTTGTAATGTACCTGTGTCAAAACTTTAGAAACTAGTTAAAAATCAATATGTTTTGATCGATTACATACCGTTTATCTATAATTTCATTGACTTTATAATGTTTTCACAAAGTTATTTAAATTTTGAAGTAAGCGTTGAAAACGTTGAAAAAACTAGTCCAAACAGCTTGCTTTTGCACGTAAATCACTATGTATTGTAAACCTTTGTAAAACATAAAATTTGTAATGTACCTGTGTCAAAATTTTAGAAACTAGTTGAAATCAATATGTTTTGATCGATTACATACCGTTTATCTATAATTTCATTGACTTTATAATGTTTTCACAAAGTTATTTAAATTTTGAAGTAAGCGTTGAAAACGTTGAAAAACTAGTCCAAACAGCTTGCTTTTGCACGTAAATCACTATGTATTGTAAACCTTTGTAAAACATAAAATTTGTAATGTACCTGTGTCATTGTTTTAGAAACTAGTAAAATCAATATGTTTTGATCGATTACATATCGTTTATCTATAATTTCATTGACTTTATAATGTTTTCACAAAGTTATTTAAATTTTGAAGTAAGCGTTGAAAACGTTGAAAAAAGTAGTCCAAACAGCTTGCTTTTGCACGTAAATCACTATGTATTGTAAACCTTTGTAAAACATAAAATTTGTAATACCAACCTGTGTCAAAACTTTAGAAACTAGTTAAAATCAATATGTTTTGATCGATTACATATCGTTTATCTATAATTTCATTGACTTTATAATGTTTTCACAAAGTTATTTAAATTTTGAAGTAAGCGTTGAAAACGTTGAAAAAGTAGTCCAAACAGCTTGCTTTTGCACGTAAATCACTATGTATTGTAAACCTTTGTAAAACATAAAATTTGTAATATACCTGTGTTAAAACTTTAGAAACTAGTTAAAATCAATATGTTTTGATCGATTACATACCGTTTATCTATAATTTCATTGACTTTATAATGTTTTCACAAAGTTATTTAAATTTTGAAGTAATCTTTGAAAACGTTGAAAAACTAGTCCAAACAGCTTGCTTTTTGCATATGTAAATCACTATGTATTGTAAACTTTTTGTAAAACATAAAATTTTCAAAACTAATGCAATTCAAAACCAATATCAAAATTTTAGAAACTAGTAAAATTTCCAAAAAATCAAATATGTTTTGATCGATTACATACCGTTTATCTATAATTTCATTGACTTTATAATGTTTTCACAAAGTTATTTAAATTTTTGAAGTAAGCGTTGAAAACGTTGAAAACTAGTCCAAACAGCTTGCTTTTGCACGTAAATCACTATGTATTGTAAACCTTTGTAAAACATAAAATTTGTAATGTACCTGTGTCAAAACTTTAGAAACTAGTTAAAATCAATATGTTTTGATCGATTACATATCGTTTATCTATAATTTCATTGACTTTTATAATGTTTTCCAAAGTTATTTAAATTTTGAAGTAAGCGTTGAAAACGTTGAAAAACTAGTCAAACAGCTTGCTTTTGCACGTAAATCACTATGTATTGTAAACCTTTGTAAAACATAAAATTTGTAATATACCTGTGTCAAAATTTAGAAACTAGTTGAAATCAATATGTTTTGATCGATTACATACCGTTTATCTATAATTTCATTGACTTTATAATGTTTTCAAAGTTATTTAAATTTTGAAGTAAGTGTTGAAAACGTTGAAAAAGTAGTCCAAACAGCTTGCTTTTTGCACGTAAATCACTATGTATTGTAAACCTTTGTAAAACATAAAATTTGTAATATACCTGTGTCAAAACTTTAGAAACTAGTTAAAATCAATATGTTTTGATCGATTACATACCGTTTATCTATAATTTCATTGACTTTTATAATGTTTCAAAAAGTTATTTAAATTTTGAAGTAAGCGTTGAAAACGTTGAAAAACTAGTCCAAACAGCTTGCTTTTGCACGTAAATCACTATGTATTGTAAACCTTTGTAAAACATAAAATTTGTAATGTACCTGTGTCAAAGCTTTAGAAACTAGTTAAAATCACTATGTTTTGATCGATTACATACCGTTTATCTATAATTTCATTGACTTTATAATGTTTTCACAAAGTTATTTAAATTTTGAAGTAAGCGTTGAAAACGTTGAAAAAGTAGTCCAAACAGCTTGCTTTTGCACGTAAATCACTATGTATTGTAAACCTTTGTAAAACATAAAATTTGTAATGTACCTGTGTCAAAACTTTAGAAACTAGTTGAAATCAATATGTTTTGATCGATTACATATCGTTTATCTATAATTTCATTGACTTTATAATGTTTTCACAAAAGTTATTTAAATTTTGAAGTAAGCGTTGAAAACGTTGAAAAAACTAGTCCAAACAGCTTGCTTTTGCATGTAAATCACTATGTATTGTAAACCATTTTGTAAAACATAAAATTTTTGGAATGTAATGTCAAAACTTACAAAAAAACTAGAAACTAGTTAAAATCAATATGTTTTTGATCGATTACATACCGTTTATCTATAATTTCATTGACTTTATAATGTTTTCAACAAATGTTATTTAAATTTTGAAGTAAGCGTTGAAAACGTTTTAGTTCAAACAGCTTGCTTTTGCACGTATAAATCACTATGTATTGTAAACCTTTGTAAAACATAAAATTTGTAATGTACCTGTGTCAAAACTTTAGAAACTAGTTAAAAATCAATATGTTTTGATCGATTACATATCGTTTATCTATAATTTCATTGACTTTATAATGTTTCAACAAAGTTATTTAAATTTTGAAGTAAGCGTTGAAAACGTTGAAAAACTAGTCCAAACAGCTTGCTTTTGCACGTAAATCACTATGTATTGTAAACCTTTGTAAAACATAAAATTTGTAATGTACCTGTGTCAAAACTTTAGAAACTAGTTGAAATCAATATGTTTTGATCGATTACATATCGTTTATCTATAATTTCATTGACTTTATAATGTTTTCACAAAGTTATTTAAATTTTGAAGTAAGCGTGGAAAACGTTGAAAAACTAGTCCAAACAGCTTGCTTTTGCACGTAAATCACTATGTATTGTAAACCTTTGTAAAACATAAAATTTGTAATGTACCTGTGTCAAAACTTTAGAAACTAGTTGAAATCAATATGTTTTGATCGATTACATATCGTTTATCTATAATTTCATTGACTTTATAATGTTTTTCCAAACACTTGATTTTGCACGTAAAAAGTTATTTAAATTTTGTAATGTCAAAACTTTAGAAAGCGTTGAAAACGTTGAAAAACTAGTCAAACAGCTTTTTTTATAACGTAAATCACTATGTATTGTAAACCTTTGTAAAAACATAAAATTTGTAATGTAAAAGTCAAAAAAGCTTTAGAAACTAGTTAAAATCACTATGTTTTGATCGATTACATACCGTTTATCTATAATTTCATTGACTTTATAATGTTTTCACAAAGTTATTTAAATTTTTGTTTAAGCGTTGAAAACGTCAAAAAAATTAAAATCCATGTATTGTAAACCTTGCTTTTGCACTGTGTCAAAATTTTAGAAAATCACTATGTATTGTAAACCTTTTAATGTAAAACGTTAAAATTTGTCCAAACAGCTTGCTTTTAATGTAAATCACTAAAATATTGTAAACCTTTGTAAAACATAAAATTTTAATTAGAAACTAGTTAAAAATCAATATGTTTTGATCGATTACATACCGTTTATCTATAATTTCATTGACTTTATAATGTTTTCACAAAGTTATTTAAATTTTGAAGTAAGCGTTGAAAACGTTGAAAAACTAGTCCAAACAGCTTGCTTTTTGCACGTAAATCACTATGTATTGTAAACCTTTGTAAAACATAAAATTTGTAATGTACCTGTGTCAAAACTTTAGAAACTAGTTTAAAATCAATATGTTTTGATCGATTACATATCGTTTATCTATAATTTCATTGACTTTATAATGTTTCCACAAAGTTATTTAAATTTTGAAGTAAGCGTTGAAAACGTTGAAAAACTAGTCCAAACAGCTTGCTTTTGCGTAATGTAAATCACTATGTATTGTAAACCTTTGTAAAACATAAAATTTGTAATGTACCTGTGTCAAAACTTTAGAAACTAGTTGAAATCAATATGTTTTGATCGATTACATATCGTTTATCTATAATTTCATTGACTTTATAATGTTTTCCCAAAGTTATTTAAATTTTGAAGTAAGCGTTGAAAACGTTGAAAAACTAGTCCAAACAGCTTGCTTTTGCACGTAAATCACTACGTATTGTAAACCTTTGTGAAACATAAAATTTGTAATGTAACCTGTGTCAAAATTTTTAGAAACTAGTTAAAATCAATATGTTTTGATCGATTACATATCGTTTATCTATAATTTCATTGATTTTATAATGTTTTCACAAAGTTATTTAAATTTTGAAGTAAGCGTTGAAAACGTTGAAAAAAGTAGTCTAAAACAGCTTGCTTTTTGCACGTAAATCACTATGTATTGTAAACCTTTGTAAAACATAAAATTTGTAATGTACCTGTGTCAAAATTTTAGAAACTAGTTAAAATCAATATGTTTTGATCGATTACATATCGTTTATCTATAATTTCATTGACTTTTTATAATGTTTCCACAAAGTTATTTAAATTTTGAAGTAAGCGTTGAAAACGTTGAAAAACTAGTCCAAACAGCTTGCTATTGCACGTAAATCACTATGTATTGTAAACCTTTGTAAAACATAAAATTTGTAAAACCTGTGTCAAAACTTAAGAAACTAGTTAAAATCAATATGTTTTGATCGATTACATATCGTTTATCTATAATTTCATTGACTTTATAATGTTTTCCACAAAGTTATTTAAATTTTGAAGTAAGCGTTGAAAACGTTGAAAAACTAGTCCAAACAGCTTGCTTTTGCACGTAAATCACTATGTATTGTAAACCTTTGTAAAACATAAAATTTGTAATTTAACTGTGTCAAAACTTTAGAAACTAGTTAAAATCAATATGTTTGATCGATTACATATCGTTTATCTATAATTTCATTGACTTTATAATGTTTTCACAAAGTTATTTAAATTTTGAAGTAAGCGTTGAAAACGTTGAAAAACTAATCCAAACAGCTTGCTTTTGCACGTAAATCACTATGTATTGTAAACCTTTGTAAAACATAAAATTTGTAATGTAACTGTGTCAAAACTTTAGAAACTAGTTAAAATCAATATGTTTTGATCGATTACATATCGTTTATCTATAATTTCATTGACTTTATAATAAATTTTTTCACAAAGTTATTTAAATTTTGAAGTAAGCGTTGAAAACGTTGAAAAACTAGTCCAAACAGCTTGCTTTTAAAAACGTAAATCACTATGTATTGTAAAATTTTGTAAAACATAAAATTTGTAATTTATACTGTGTCAAAATTTTTTAGAAACTAGTTAAAATCAATATGTTTTGATCGATTACATATCGTTTATCTATAATTTCATTGATTTTATAATGTTCCACAAAGTTATATAAATTTTGAAGTAAGCGTTGAAAACGTTGAAAAACTAGTCCAAACAGCTTGCTTTTTTGCACGTAAATCACTATGTATTGTAAACCTTTGTAAAACATAATATTTGTAATGTAACTGTGTCAAAACTTTAGAAACTAGTTAAAATCAATATGTTTTTATCGATTACATATCGTTTATCTATAATTTCATTGACTTTATAATGTTTTCCCAAGTTTATTTAAATTTTAATTTAAGCGTTGAAAACGTTGAAAAACTAGTCCAAACAGCTTGCTTTTGCACGTAAATCACTATGTATTGTAAACCTTTGTAAAACATAAAATTTGTAATGTACCTGTGTCAAAACATTAGAAACTAGTTAAAATCAATATGTTTTGATCGATTACATATCGTTTATCTATAATTTCATTGATTTTTAATGTTTTCCACAAAGTTATTTAAATTTTGAAGTAAGCGTTGAAAACGTTGAAAAACTAGTCAAACAGCTTTTTTTGCACGTAAATCACTATGTATTGTAAACCTTTGTAAAACATAAAATTTGTAATGTAACTGTGTCAAAACTTTAGAAACTAGTTAAAATCAATATGTTTTGATCGATTACATATCGTTTATCTATAATTTCATTGACTTTATAATGTTTCCACAAAGTTATTTAAATTTTGAAGTAAGTGTTGAAAACGTTGAAAAGCTAGTCCAAAAAGCTTGCTTTTGCACGTAAATCACTATGTATTGTAAACCTTTGTAAAACATAAAATTTGTAATATAACAGTGTCAAACTTTTAGAAACCAGTTAAAATCAATATCTTTTGATCGATTACATATCGTTTATCTATAATTTCATTGTCTTTATAATGTTTTCACAAAGTTATTTAAATTTTGAAGTAGGCGTTGAAAACGTTGAAAAACTAGTCCAAACAGCTTGCTTTTGCACGTAAATCACTATGTATTGTAAACCTTTGTAAAACATAAAATTTGTAATGTAACTGTGTCAAAACTTTAGAAACTAGTTAAAATCAATATGTTTTGATCGATTACATATCGTTTATCTATAATTTCATTGACTTTATAATGTTTCCACAAAGTTATTTAAATTTTGAAGTAAGCGTTGAAAACGTTGAAAAACTAGTCCAAACAGCTTGCTTTTTTGCACGTAAATCACTATGTGTAAACCTTTGTAAAAAAAAAATTGTAAAACTGTGTCAAAACTTTAGAAACTAGTTAAAATCAATTTGATTAATATCGTTTATCTATAATTTCATTGACTTTATAATGTTTCAAAGTTAAAATTTTAGTAAGCGTTGAAAACGTTGAAAAACTAGTAGCTTGCTTTTTAAAACCTTTGTAAAACATAAAAATATGTACCTTTGTTAAAAAAATCAATATGTTTTGATCGATTACATATCGTTTATCTATAATTTCATTGACTTTATAATGTTTCCACAAAGTTATTTAAATTTTGAAGTAAGCGTTGAAAACGTTGAAAAACTAGTCCAAACAGCTTGCTTTTGCACGTAAATCACTATGTATTGTAAACCTTTGTAAAACATAAAATTTGTAATGTAACTGTGTCAAAACTTTAGAAACTAGTTAAAATCAATATGTTTTGATCGATTACATATCGTTTATCTATAATTTCATTGACTTTATAATGTTTCCACAAAATTATTTAAATTTTGAAGTAAGCGTTGAAAACGTTGAAAAACTAGTCCAAACAGCTTGCTTTTGCACGTAAATCACTATGTATTGTAAACCTTTGTAAAACATAAAATTTGTAATGTACCTGTGTCAAAACATTAGAAACTAGTTAAAATCAATATGTTTTGATCGATTACATATCGTTTATCTATAATTTCATTGACTTTATAATGTTTTCACAAAGTTATTTAAATTTTGAAGTAAGCGTTGAAAACGTTGAAAAACTAGTCCAAACAGCTTGCTTTTGCACGTAAAACACTATGTATTGTAAACCTTTGCAAAACATAAAATTTGTAATATAACTGTGTCAAATCTATAGAAACTACTTCAAATCAATGTGTTTTGATCGATTACATACCGTTTATCTATAATTTCATTAACTTTATAATGTTTTCACAAAGTTATTTAAATTTTGAAGTAAGCGTTGAAAACGTTGAAAAACTAGTCCAAACAGCTTGCTTTTTGCACGTAAATCACTATGTATTTAAACCTTTCAAAACATAAAATTTGTAATGTAACTGTGTCAAAACATTAGAAACTAGTTAAAATCAATATGTTTTGAATGATTACATATCGTTTATCTATAATTTCATTGACTTTTTTAATGTTTCCAAAAAGTTATTTAAATTGAAAAGTAAGCGTTGAAAACGTTGAAAAACTAGTCCAAACAGCTTGCTTTTGCACGTAAATCACTATGTATTGTAAACCTTTGTAAAACATAAAATTTGTAATGTAACTGTGTCAAAACATTAGAAACTAGTTAAAATCAATATGTTTTGATCGATTACATATCGTTTATCTATAATTTCATTGATTTTATAATGTTTCCACAAAGTTATTTAAATTTTGAAGTAAGCGTTGAAAACGTTGAAAAACTAGTCCAAACAGCTTGCTTTTGCACGTAAATCACTATGTATTGTAAACCTTTGTAAAACATAAAATTTGTAATGTAACTGTGTCAAAACATTAGAAACTAGTTAAAATCAATATGTTTTGATCGATTACATATCGTTTATCTATAATTTCATTGACTTTATAATGTTTCCACAGTTATTTAAATTTTGAAGTAAGCGTTGAAAACGTTGAAAAACTAGTCCAAACAGCTTGCTTTTGCACGTAAATCACTATGTATTGTAAACCTTTGTAAAACATAAAATTTGTAATGTACCTGTGTCAAAACTTTAGAAACTAGTTAAAATCAATATGTTTTGATCGATTACATATCGTTTATCTATAATTTCATTGACTTTATAATGTTTTCACAAAGTTATTTAAATTTTGAAGTAAGCGTTGAAAACGTTGAAAAACTAGTCCAAACAGCTTGCTTTTGCACGTAAATCACTATGTATTGTAAACCTTTGTAAAACATAAATATATTTAAAATGTACCTGTGTCAAAACTTTAGAAACTAGTTAAAATCAATATGTTTTGATCGATTACATATCGTTTATCTATAATTTCATTGATTTTTATAATGTTTTCACAAAGTTATTTAAATTTTGAAGTAAGCGTTGAAAACGTTGAAAAACTAGTCCAAACAGCTTGCTTTTGCACGTAAATCACTATGTATTGTAAACCTTTGTAAAACATAAAATTTGTAATGTACCTGTGTCAAAACTTTAGAAACTAGTTAAAATCAATATGTTTTGATCGATTACATATCGTTTATCTATAATTTCATTGATTTTATAATGTTTCCACAAAGTTATTTAAATTTTGAAGTAAGCGTTGAAAACGTTGAAAAACTAGTCCAAACAGCTTGCTTTTGCACGTAAATCACTATGTATTGTAAACCTTTGTAAAACATAAAATTTGTAATGTAACTGTGTCAAAACTTTAGAAACTAGTTAAAATCAATATGTTTTGATCGATTACATATCGTTTATCTATAATTTCATTGACTTTATAATGTTTTCACAAAGTTCAAAGTTATTTAAATTTTGAAGTAAGCGTTGAAAACGTTGAAAAACTAGTCCAAACAGCTTGCTTTTGCACGTAAATCACTATGTATTGTAAACCTTTGTAAAACATAAAATTTGTAATGTAACCTGTGTCAAAACTTTAGAAACTAGTTAAAAATCAATATGTTTTGATCGATTACATATCGTTTATCTATAATTTCATTGACTTTATAATGTTTTCACAAAGTTATTTAAATTTTGAAGTAAGCGTTGAAAACGTTGAAAAACTAGTCCAAACAGCTTGCTTTTGCACGTAAATCACTATGTATTGTAAACCTTTGTAAAACATAAAATTTGAAATGTAACTGTGTCAAAACTTTAAAACTAGTTAAAATCTATATGTTTTGATCGATTACATATCGTTTATCTATAATTTCATTGACTTTATAATGTTTTCACAAAAAAGTTATTTAAATTAGTTAAAGTAAGCGTTTGATCGTTTATAATTTCATTGACTTTATAAAAACTAGCCTAAACAGCTTGCTTTTGCACGTAAATCACTATGTATTGTAAACCTTTGTAAAACATAAAATTTGTAATGTAACTGTGTCAAAACATTAGAAACTAGTTAAAATCAATATGTTTTGATCGATTACATATCGTTTATCTATAATTTCATTGACTTTATAATGTTTTCACAAAGTTATTTAAATTTTGAAGTAAGCGTTGAAAACGTTGAAAAACTAGTCCAAACAGCTTGCTTTTTGCACGTAAATCACTATGTATTGTAAACCTTTGTAAAACATAAAATTTGTAATGTAACTGTGTCAAAACTTTAGAAACTAGTTAAAATCAATATGTTTTGATCGATTACATATCGTTTATCTATAATTTCATTGACTTTATAATGTTTTCACAAAGTTATTTAAATTTTGAAGTAAGCGTTGAAAACGTTGAAAAACTAGTCCAAACAGCTTGCTTTTGCACGTAAATCACTATGTATTGTAAACCTTTGTAAAACATAAAATTTGTAATGTAACTGTGTCAAAACTTTAGAAACTAGTTAAAATCAATATGTTTTGATCGATTACATATCGTTTATCTATAATTTCATTGACTTTATAATGTTTTCACAAAGTTATTTAAATTTTGAAGTAAGCGTTGAAAACGTTGAAAAACTAGTCCAAACAGCTTGCTTTTGCACGTAAATCACTATGTATTGTAAACCTTTGTAAAACATAAAATTTGTGATGTAACTGTGTCAAACTTTAGAAACTAGTTAAAATCAATATGTTTTGATCGATTACATATCGTTTATCTATAATTTCATTGACTTTATAATGTTTCCACAAAGTTATTTAAATTTTGAAGTAAGCGTTGAAAACGTTGAAAAACTAGTCCAAACAGCTTGCTTTTGCACGTAAATCACTATGTATTGTAAACCTTTGTAAAACATAAAATTTGTAATGTAACTGTGTCAAAACTTTAGAAACTAGTTAAAATCAATATGTTTTGATCGATTACATATCGTTTATCTATAATTTCATTGACTTTATAATGTTTCCACAAAGTTATTTAAATTTTGAAGTAAGCGTTGAAAACCTTGAAAAACTAGTCCAAACAGCTTTCTTTTGCACGTAAATCACTATGTATTGTAAAACTTTGTAAAACATAAAATTTGTAATGCAACCGTGTCAAAACATTAGAAACTAGTTAAAATCAATATGTTTGATCGATTACATATCGTTTATCTATAATTTCATTGACTTTATAATGTTTCCACAAAGTTATTTAAATTTTGAAGTAAGCGTTGAAAACGTTGAAAACTAGTCCAAACAGCTTGCTTTTGCACGTAAATCACTATGTATTGTAAACCTTTGTAAAACATAAAATTTGTAATGTAACTGTGTCAAAACTTTTAGAAACTAGTTAAAATCAATATGTTTGATCGATTATATATCGTTTATCTATAATTTCATTGACTTTATAATGTTTCCACAAAGTTATTTAAATTTTGAAGTAAGCGTTGAAATCGTTGAAAAACTAGTCCAAACAACTTCCTTTTGCAAATCACTTTTTGCGTAAATCACTATGTATTGTAAACCTTTGTAAAACATAAAATTTGTAATGTAACTTGTCAAAACTTTAGAAACTAGTTAAAATCAATATGTTTTGATCGATTACATATCGTTTATCTATAATTTCATTGACTTTATAATGTTTCCACAAAAGTTATTTAAATTTGTAAGCGTTGAAAACGTTGAAAAACTAGTCCAAACAGCTTGCTTTTCGTAAATCACTATTTATTGTAAACCTTTGTAAAAATAAAATTTGTAATGTATCTGATTTAGAAACTAGTTAAAAATCAATATGTTTTGATCGATTACATATCGTTTATCTATAATTTCATTGACTTTAATGTTTCCACAAAGTTATTTAAATTTTGAAGTAAGCGTTGAAAACGTTGAAAAACTAGTCCAAACAGCTTGCTTTTGCACGTAAATCACTATGTATTGTAAACCTTTGTAAAACATAAAATTTGTAATGTAACTGTGTCAAAACTTTAGAAACTAGTTAAAATCAATATGTTTTGATCGATTACATATCGTTTATCTATAATTTCATTGACTTTATAATGTTTCCACAAAGTTATTTAAATTTTGAAAAATTAAGCGTTGAAAACGTTGAAAAACTAGTCCAAACAGCTTGCTTTTGCTCGTAAATCACTATGTATTGTAAACCTTTGTAAAACATAAAATTTGTAATGTACCTGTGTCAAAACTTTAGAAACTAGTTAAAATCAATATGTTTTGATCGATTACATATCGTTTATCTATAATTTCATTGACTTTATAATGTTTCCACAAAGTTATTTAAATTTTGAAGTAAGCGTTGAAAACGTTGAAAAACTAGTCCAAACAGCTTGCTTTTGCACGTAAATCACTATGTATTGTAAACCTTTGTAAAACATAAAATTTGTAATGTAACTGTGTCAAAACTTTAGAAACTAGTTAAAATCAATATGTTTTGATCGATTACATATCGTTTATCTATAATTTCATTGACTTTATAATGTTTTCACAAAGTTATTTAAATTTTGAAGTAAGCGTTAAAAACTTTGAAAAAACTAGTCCAAACAGCTTGCTTTTGCACGTAAATCACTATGTATTGTAAACCTTTGTAAAACATAAAATTTGTAATGTACCTGTGTCAAAACTTTAGAAACTAGTTAAAATCAATATGTTTTGATCGATTACATATCGTTTATCTATAATTTCATTGACTTTATAATGTTTCCACAAAGTTATTTAAATTTTGAAGTAAGCGTTGAAAACGTTGAAAAACTAGTCCAAACAGCTTGCTTTTGCACATAAATCACTATGTATTGTAAACCTTTGTAAAACATAAAATTTGTAATGTAACTGTGTCAAAACTTTAGAAACTAGTTAAAATCAATATGTTTTGATCGATTACATATCGTTTATCTATAATTTCATTGACTTTATAATGTTTCCACAAAGTTATTTAAATTTTGAAGTAAGCGTTGAAAACGTTGAAAAACTAGTCCAAACAGGTTTTTTTCGCACGTAAATCACTATGTTTTGTAAACCTTTGTTAAACATAAAATTTGTAATGTAACTGTGTCAAAACTTTAGAAACTAGTTAAAATCAATATGTTTTGATCGATTACATATCGTTTATCTATAATTTCATTGACTTTATAATGTTTCCACAAAGTTATTTAAATTTTGAAGTAAGCGTTGAAAAACTACTCCAAAGCGCTTGCACGTAAATCACTATGTGTTGTAAACCTTTGTAAAACATAAAATTTGTAATGTAACTGTGTCAAACTTTAGAAACTAGTTAAAATCAATATGTTTTGATCGATTACATATCGTTTATCTATAATTTCATTGACTTTATAATGTTTCCACAAAGTTATTTAAATTTTGAAGTAAGCGTTGAAAACGTTGAAAAACTAGTCCAAACAGCTTGCTTTTGCACGTAAATCACTATGTATTGTAAACCTTTGTAAAACATAAAATTTGTAATGTAACTGTGTCAAAACTTTAGAAACTAGTTAAAATCAATATGTTTTGATCGATTACATATCGTTTATCTATAATTTCATTGACTTTATAATGTTTTCACAAAGTTATTTAAATTTTGAAGTAAGCGTTGAAAACGTTGAAAAACTAGTCCAAACAGCTTGCTTTTGCACGTAAATCACTATGTATTGTAAACCTTTGTAAAACATAAATTTTGTAATGTAACTGTGTCAAATCTTTAGAACCAAGTTAAAATCAATATGTTTTGATCGATTACATATCGTTTATCTATAATTTCATTGACTTTATAATGTTTTCACAAAGTTATTTAAATTTTGAAGTAAGCGTTGAAAACGTTGAAAAACTAGTCCAAACAGCTTGTTTTTGCACGTAAATCACTATGTATTGTAAACCTTTGTAAAACATAAAATTTGTAATGTACCTGTGTCAAAACTTTAGAAACTAGTTAAAATCAATATGTTTTGATCGATTACATATCGTTTATCTATAATTTCATTGACTTTATAATGTTTTCACAAAAGTTATTTAAATTTTGAAGTATCAAAATTGTTTGAAAACGTTTAAAAAAACTAGTCCAAACAGCTTGTCAATTTAATTTGTTCTGAGCTGATGCTGTATTCAACCTTTGTAAATCATAAAAATAAAACATCAAAAATTTTAATCGATTACATATGTTTCGCAAAACTTTAGAAACTAGTTAAAATCAATATTTATTTTGATCGATTACAACCATCGTTTATCTATAATTTCATTGAATTTATAATGTTTTCAAGGCCTTTTTATTTAAATTCTTTTTCTTTGAAGTTTAAGCGTTGAATTCAAAACGTTATTTGTTTGTTAACAAAAACTAGTTTCCAAACGGAACTTGTTTTTTGCATTTGTAAAAAAACCACTATGTATCTCAGTCTTCATTTTGTAAAACATAAAATTTTTATAATCCTGTGTCAAATACTTTGTCTTTAGAAATAATTTTAAAATCAATATGTTTTGATCGATTACATATCGTTTATCTATAATTTCATTGACTTTATAATGTTTTCACAAAGTTATTTAAATTTTGAAGTAAGCGTTAAAAACGTTGAAAAATTTTTTTCCAAACAGCTTTTGTGATTTTTTGCATCCGTAAATCACTATGTATTGTAAACCTTTATTAAAACATAAAATTCAAACAAACAAATGTACCTAAAAAATGTCAAAACTTTAACTAGTTAAAATCAATATGTTTTGATCGATTACATATCGTTTATCTATAATTTCATTGACTTTTAATGTTTTTCACAAAGTTATTTAACTTTTTTTTTGTAAGTTTCTTCATTTAAGCGTTTTTGAAAACGTTTAAGAAAAAAAATTAGTGTCCAAACATCTTATGAAATCTTTTATTTTTTTGCATGTCGTAAAGTAGTCTATTTAATTGTAAATATTAAGCATGTTCGAAAATAGTACAAAAATTTGTGAGTGTTAATAATTACAGTCTGGATAAGTAAAATCTTGCGAGAAACTATTTAAAATCAGTATGTTTTGATCGATGTTGGTTTCGTTTGCGCGGGAAAATTATAATTTAAGTGACGTGGATTAGATTAGCGTTTTCTGTGTTTGCGGGGACTGACTGATTTATCGTAGATGATCAAAGAGAATGTATAGTCTGAGATCCTTGAACGACGAAGAAATTCGTAGAAGATATTAAACGGGAAAGATTTGTCGTCTACATTCGCGAAACGGGAATTGTAGTCGTCACATTTTTAAGCTTGAGTGAGCGGTTGAAAAAATGGTCTGCTGCTGATCTGCCAAGGTCTGCGTCTCCTTTGTCACACGTGCTTTGGGTGCTTTTTAAGAGGTCACGTGGGTGGCTCCAGAACGATCTTTGCGCCAAAATTTCGAAGTGCACGTGCGGGCGACCTGATTGGTAGAAAATGAACCAATCAGAGGGCTAGATTTACGAATGAAAGTTGGAATAGGGCATTACTCGAAGAAGGTAAGATTGGGCTAATAGACGAGCCCAATAAGAGAACGTTAATTAATAGTGTTAAAGTATGTTAAATACGTAAAACTTGTGTTAGCTAAGCCGATATACACACAAGTCATACACTGTGACTGGCCGCAGTAAACATAAGCAAGACACTTAAAGCCAGGCACCGACGCGGAAACAAACGTGTTTTGAACAGGAATAAAACACGTTTGATCCCATACTCTTTTTTTTTTTTTTTTTTTGCGGTTTATAATTAAGAAATACTTATCAACATTCACCTAAATCCACATTATTATAATTATATTGTAGCTAAATAATCTATTTCGAAAAATACAAAATTAATTTATTTCAGATATAGCACCAAATATTTTAAGTTTCAGTAAAAGTTGTACCGACAATACCAAAACCTTCTTTTGAAAGCAAAATGTACCAAGTTTGGTATGAACGTACAAATTCTGACGGCCCTGGCTCTGATGATGTACGTTTGGCTGGCATCTACCAATTGTTCAAATGATTCCTTAGCATGGCCTGAACACTGGCCACGTAACAGTAGTTAATGGTTGCCGTACCGGCACCGGCACCGGCACCGGCCACGAACCACCAGAGTAAGCACTGCCCTAGCCCAAGAAATACATAAATAAACTGACAAGGGACATAACTCAGTATATGTAATATCGAATTCCGTCCCTTGAATTAGATTTTAACATGATAATTTTTCACTAATGATCAAAGACAAATTCCCTTCGTCTCACAAGTAGCGGTTTTTTTTTTTTTCAGAAAATAATTAAACTGAACATAACATTTACAAAAGAATATAAAGCGAAATATTTCTTCAGGAAAAACACATTTTATATATATATATATATATATATATATAGATAGATAGATAGATAGATAGATAGAGAGAGAGAGAGAGAGAGAGAGAGAGAGAGAGTTAAGTAACGAAAGTCCTAAAATATAACTGCAACAAGTTCCTTTTTAATAAATGCTTCTCTTTATAAAAGTTTCAGATGTATTTTTATTCCTGAAGCTTGATTTGAATTTTGTTTTAACCTTGTGGATTCTACATACGACATCAGTCTGTTTCCGTTTTGCAAACACAACTGGTAACGTCTATTGGTTTATAATTTAATGGGTCATTTGGAAATTTTAGGGTCAGGTTGGGTGTTTGTGTATTTAGATATGGGGATCACTGTGGCCTACCTCCATATATTTCATTATATATTTTCAAGAAATATGAGATATATTTCAGGTAGCTGTTTCAAAAACTCAAAATGTTGCCAGGACCAACAATTGTGAGTTTTAGCCAGTGATTCTTTTAATTCACATAAAGAAAACAGATGATTATAGCTCTCTGTATTTTTTGATTGGGAGTTCTTTTTTCTTTGTTTTGTTTTACATATTGAAAGTTTTAGTTTTGCTTTTAAGGATAAATTATCAGCCAGGGTTTTTACTATATCTTTTGTGTTTGTGAGTGGTATATTTTGATTGAAATGTTTTAGGGAGGTACTATTATTTCCCACCCTCTTTTTGATCATATCCTATACAGTTTTTGTATTTGTATTTATTTTAAATAAATAGTTCTTCCATGACGTTTATTTGGCTGCTTTTTATAGTTCTCCATGCTTTGTTTTAATTTCCCGAGGCCACCATGGCATGCTCTGATAACAATTTTTGTTAAACCAATGTGTGGTTGAGATAGAAAATTTTAAAGTTTTTCCTAGCTATAGATGTAAGGGTTTTTGTAATATGTACAAGATGGTCCTCATTGTTATTATTTGATTTTGGCGTTAGCATTGTTTTTGGAATCTTAGCGTTTTGTAGTTTTCATCCTGATGCGGACTGAATTTTCCAATATCATAAGAAAATAGTTCCTACCTTAGGTAAAAGCATTGTGCATTCTTCAGTTGTAGTTGAATGTGGTAGGATCACCAAGAGGTTAAATCTATGGCCGAGTATGAACAAGTTGCTAGATGAAGGTGTGTTTGGGTTTTATTATTGTGCAGTCATAGGTTTCTTCTCTTATCAGAAATTCTATAATTTTACCTTTACTGTTTATTTTCTCTATTTCTCCATATCTTACTGTGCCCATTAAAACCTCCCAGTTCGGTTCTTGGATCTGTCATATTACATTATCAAGTTTCTGTACAGTCATTTGGTCATTAATGGTATGTATGTAGAGCATATGATTATGCTTTTATGTAGGTTTACTTATGCAGCAAATATCTGTATGTTTGTGCTTAAAAATCTGTGGTATCTTATTTGCTATTATAGAGTTTTTAATTTGATGAATGTCTTTTCCAAGCAGATAATTACTGAAGAAAAATTAATCATTGAAGTTAACAATCACACCTCTAACATTCATTTGAATTATCTTATTTGCCATGATTTAGGTTTCGTTTTGAAATCATTTTTGTTTGATAGTTTTTATCATTTGAAGGTTTTGATCCTCAAACTCCATTTCTGCATCCCTTGAATCTGTTTTTGGACAGGTTTAACTTTGTTTTTATTTTGGTCACTGTTCTTTTCTTTTGGGTTGGTTATGTTTAGCAGGAGATTACTTTGACTCTTCTTTGTCTACATAACTACTTTTCTTGTGGGCTAATCAGGAACTGTTTCTGATTTTGTCTTGTATACTGTTCTTCCATTGTTTGGTTTGGATGATTTGTGATTTATCTTGAGAAATACAAAGTGTGTTGTTTTTCCTCTCTTGGTCCTGTATTTGGTTTTATTATTTTAGGTATTCCAGTTCTAGTCTTATTTCTTTTAAAATGATGTGTAATGAGGTGACTATGATCTCTGAATTAGGGCTTGGTGTGACCAGTCGATTGATTGGATCTGGCCCTTCCAACCACCCATCTAACTCAAGTGTTGAAGTGGAGCATTGCAGTTCTTATGGCCACTTATCTGTCCAGATTCATGATGATGATGATATTTCATTATAATAAAAATCTGAAATTTCATCATTCTAAAAATAGCTTTTCCACTGTGACAAGGAATGCAAATTTTCCACCACAAGCAAGAGAGAGCAGTAGTAGTTGTAGTATTAAAAAAAAAAAAACAACACAGAATGAACAAGATGTATTTTTCCGTGCAAATCCAGATTTGACAGTTTCAAAAGCCCCCTTAACCACAAAATTTTCGAAAAATTATAAACATGTAAGACCAAATTTTAAAAGAAAGGAAACAAAGAGACAATAACCCCCTGAGAACATTTAACACAGACGAAACCAATACTGTAAATAACATTCATGATAATACACATTCTTGTCATTAATTTCAATACGTGTTGCAAAGTCTTGTTTGTTGTATTTTATTGTTGTAGTTCTATTCATTTCCATTTTCAGTATAAAAAAAGAAAAGGAATCCTCTATCAACTACTAATAAATGTAACATGGGATAACTTACATTAATAACACACATACTGACCCCACAACAGATCTGGTACTAGGTAATAACAGGTCCCCACCCATGGCAAACAAGTGACTTCGTTAGACGGTAGACTTAAGGCTCCCCAATTTATGGAAACGAGCGTAATGGGATGGTTTTCTATCACAGAAGCGCAATTCCACCTCAGGATGGCTACAGCTGAGGATACAAAATCTTATACAGTCACCTTACCATCTGACGCAGTTATGAATGTACCTGTATCTATCTTGCAGTCAAAAAATTACGAGCAATTAAAGCAATATGTCAAATCAGTTTATGAAAGGACTATACCAGAACTTTTAGAGAAGTTGACGGAAACCACCAATATAGCTGGTCATCCGTCAGTTTAGATACAGAAAATGCTGACCATATCTACACATATAGGCGTGAGCGAAGAAATTGTCAGGCACAAGTTTATTCGGGCCCTACCACAATAATTAGTGCCAGTTATAGCCGCTTGGACAGCTTAGTAGAATTAGGGAAATTATCCAAAGAGCTGATACCTTTGCTAGTTAATAAAGAATCTGCGTTACAACTTTCAAGTAAAGAGAAAAGTATCAATATATTACATTCTGTGCAAAATCAAAGTAGTAGAATACCTGTGAGTCAATGACTTTACCATCTAAAACAAAATCCAAACATATGCAAAGCACATATCTACTATACAGAACAGGCCAGGACATGTAAATCATCATGTAAATGAAAATAAAATAAACACAATGTCCAAATATTACAGAATTCTCATCCCACATCTCCCAACCCTAGTGAGTCGGAAAAACTAGTTGGGTGGATAAGCACTAGCTTCATTAGATTTGCTACTTTCAGAAGTCATCTGCTCAAACTCCAAGGTTTTCTGATGAAAATAATTCAAAGAAACGATAGGAAATCTCTCACCCCAAACAAAAATCTTCTTCCGACCTCTGTCTGTCATGTTCTTTCAATGACCGAACATGGCGGCAGCAAAGAAGGTGTCATATCTTACATCCTCTGCAAATGAAGACTTACATTTCTAACAAAATGAGTTCCACAAAAACGGTTTCAGTGACATTCGGCATTTGAAATGTTGACAGGCAGTTCCCTTGGGTGTTATAATAGCAGAAAGATTGACACAAAGATAAATCCCCCTGAAATTTGTTGGGTGAAAGGAGTTAATCTGATGTTGATTCTGATGCTATGGCATGTCTAGTATAATGACGCAGAAATACCCTGCAGCCCGTCTTATTAAAAAGAAATGAAGACTCACTGGAACAAACTAAAATGGAACAAAGTAAAATGTCGGTCTACGATTCCTTTGATTGGAGGTCCGTTCCGATATGCCAATCTTATTTATAAAAGGTTACCACCATTTTAAGAATTTAATACTTATCGCAGTCAGAAAAATGTAAGCATAAATACCTTCGACTCCACTTGATTTCAAGTAACTTCCTGAATGGCTCCAACACTATTTGATCTCAAGTTGCATACCATGAAAAGGCCTCAAGTCATTATTTGAGCATCTGGTCAAAAATATAGACCAACTGCTTCCCTAGGTCACCACTAATGTTTGATTAATTTTCTGCAGTAACAATTTAAAAAATTTGGATGCCAAGCAAACCATAAAAGGTAATTTTTAATGGCATTCAAATGTGCAGATTAAAGCATAATGAGGTCTCAATTTATTGCAAGACCTTCAGCTGAACAACTTAGCAGACTACATCACCAGTTCATTAAAAAAAAAAATTTATGTTAAAAATTTATACTTTTGAAGCATAATTAAAAAGTACGATTTTTTAGCAGAAATTCGATCCCAGATCATAAAGCTTCACAGAGCCTCGGGTGATTAATGAACTGACTACCATTCATCGATATTGTCAGCGCCACGATAATATTTCTTGCCCACTGATATTTTTTTTCAGTAATAAATGTAATATTTCTGGTAAATAATTCTTTTGCAGTGGTGATATGAAACTTAAGAAAGTCTGTTTGTTACTGGTGATATGGATGAACCTGTATATCAACTTCGCAATGAGGGTAGTATTTTTCTGCAATGAAAGATTATTTTCCTTTACACTTTGCCTTCTTGTTTAGTTCCTAACACTATCCCTGCTGAGGCATTCTACTTCAAAATTTTCATCCTTAATTTCTGAGATATAAAAAATATTTTCCAACATTTTTTTATGACCTTATCTTTTCTAAATGTCCTTTAAGGTAAATTATATATATATAAATATATATATATATATATATATATATATATATATATATATATAATATATATATATATATAAACAGCATCTTAGTGAAGGTTGCATCAAGCTTAGACCGTAATTTTAATTAATGCCCAGACAGTGGTACTATACATTAAAACTGCCTCTACAGTGACTCAAAAGAATCTGAGGTTCTCTGGTAGACCAGATTTGTGATTCTGGGTTCCATTTTTTCAATGTTCATGAATGCTTTATAGGGTAGTGGACCGAGTAACATGCCACACTAGTAATGGTAGTAGCTGCAGAATTTTTCCAAGCCGAAACTGAAATGTAGACCCAGCCTTTCCCAATACTGGTGCTTGAGTTTGACATCAAGATAAAAATAGCGATGTTACTGAATACAGAGGATATTGATATTCAGTTCTATGGTAAATGAGACAAGTTCAAGCAACTGATTTATCGAGTTAAGTGTGCAAAATGTTGAAATGAATGTATTTTTTTTTTGCAAGAAGTTTTGTTTGGTGAACCCATAGCAGATATTTTGAATAGTGCCAAGGCTGGGACAACAGTGTCCCCTTTGTAACCCACATGATGGGCAATGCGGAATGGGTTTCTGGTATTCAGTGACTTAGTACTAGTCTACGGTTTGCCATTCATGACATTGCTGCTCTCCAGAGTAGCCTTGTCAGTTTTACTCATACAGACTATGTTCACTGATCCATGAGGATGTTGTAAAAAGTATTATCATGTAATGACATCTACACCTGACTGCCATCCTTCATTCTAGTGGCAGTTGATTTAAATGGTTTACTCCTAGTTTTCCTCCTCGAAGATGGACTGCCTTTACTAATGGATATGGAGTTTAATCTAGCCCTCATATTAACATGTACTGGATTCAGCAGGAAGTATGTTATCTATTAAATTTAGTCTGATTTTCCCTTATTTAGTACAAAGTTTACTCTTGCCATATAAGGATTATATGTAAACATGGTCTGATAGGAAGGCAGAAATTTCTGATAGATATTGGGTGAGTCAGTTTTATTATTATTTTTTTTTTTATGGCTGGAAAATGTCCCCCTCCCACTCATTCAGACAGGGTCAAGGTGGAGTAGTGGGAGAAGAAAGCAATACATTCATAATGAACTTTTACTATTTTTTTTTAAATTCTCATTTTTTGTCTTCCATGGAGTGGGTAGGGTGAATTAGGCATCTTTCACTACTCACTAAAACAACAGACAGATATTGGATAAGAAAGGAAAATTACAAAGATTATATATATATATATATATATATATACACAGACACACACCTACCTACCATGTACCATGACGGTACAAGTGAAAAAAAAGTTTCTAAAAATTTGGTAAAAACTAACTTACATTTCCTCTTCTGGCTTGTATGCTCTGATTGGAAAGCAGAGATTTCTGGTGGATATTAGTGAAAGTCAGTTTTTCCTGTTTGACAGGCTCATCATTGGTGAGGAAAGTGTTTTATAAGACATGGAAACAACACCAGACTACACATTTCACTGAATAAAAAGGGTACACACATCAAGAACATACTTGTGTGATTCTTTCATCATAAATAAAATGTTGATCACATTTGGATATACTAAGTTACAAGAACCTTTTTGGAAGCCTTCTACCATGACAACACTCCTGTAAATGTTTAGTTTGTTCGAAAGTTCCCAGTTAAAAAAAAACCCGTACACCTAGACTTAATTTGCTGTTTAACAAGGGAAATAGTTTAGGCTTAAACTTGATACTCCTAAATTTTATGATGATTGCAAGCACTTCTGGACCCAGTAGGGAATGCTGAGAACAAAAAGTTGTCAAATTTAACATATTTCATGTCATCTGTGTAGCGCTGCATCAACTTTCCAGTGGCCAGTCTCATATAATTTACCTTTTCACCCTAAGCCCAGTGGGACATTTGTTACCAAAACCACCCAAATATTTCTTTTCTATATGTAAGGTACAAGGCAATACCTATAATTTGGATTAGCTTTGATAACATAGAATTTGTTTCATGATCTCTTATATGCTATCCCTACTTTGAGATTTGCAGGGAGTGTAATGATTATGTGGCCTGCTTAGTTCTAATTCTGACCGGCTGTTGTATTCACTTTTTAACAAAAAAAAAAAACCCAACAACAAACAAACAAACAAACCACACATATGAACGAACTTTATTTCAACATTTCTATTCAACTATTTGTGCAGCTTATTTAGTTTTTTTTTTAATTTCTTCCATATTTGGTCAAATGTGTAATAAGCAGACCCTCATTTCGTTTTGAGTGTCCTCTTCCTCGCTAGCCTTAAATATGGGTAAAAATCACAAACACAAAAATTGTGAAGAAATGTTAGACAAGTGAATTTGACAACTCATACTCATTGAAACTTCTTATTATGATTCATGACACCTTAAACATTTGGTATTCTATTAAAAATATTAACCTATTACAAGCTATTATTTGCAATATATAAATACAGTCCAAGGCCTAATCTGGCAGTTCTTTTTTGAGGGTAGAGGAATGGGCCAAAAGATATCCATTTAAGATCCAAGCCTGAAACTTTACTAATTTTATGATGAGTAATTAAAAAAACAAAAAAAAACAAATCAATTTTCTGAATAAAATAATTGGCCAATTTTTAAACAAATGGTTATTATAAAGCCTTTGAAATTGAATTGAAACAAAAAAAAAAAGCAAATTTCAGTTGTGTAAAGACATTCATTGAAGTGATGGAAGATTTTGGCAATTTGAATTTGGTTATCTGCTTCTGCTATGGCTAATATCAGGTACATGCCACATTCTCCCATCACTTGAAGCCAGCGTTATGTTAAAAGTCACACCTAAATACAAAGGCTGACTTCACCTGTGCTATATCATCTGACAAAGTCCATCTGAAATAATCATTTCTACCTTTGGGTCAAAAACAATAGCACTAGATGGAGTTAAAAAAAAAAAAAAAAATCATTCACTTGACCAATGTAAAAAGGTAGAATTAAAGAAAAATGGTATGGATAAAAATTGAGATGTTTTTAAAAATTGCGGAGTCCTGAGACTAACCGATTTAAAGTATCATTTGTTTTCTTTCAAACAATACATTAGACAAAAAAATAAAATAGCATTTATGAAAGAAGAAAAAAAAATTTTCCAAGTGTCATAAAATTAAAAGCAATAATTTTCTAACGTGAATACTAAGAGCTAAAATAAAAAGTTTCTACAGCAACACGTGTATCTTAATTTAATCAAAATCAAGTTTTCAATGATTGAAAAAAAAAAAATTTCCAAAATTATCCATCAATGAGTTTATAGAAAATTAACAGACATCTTTGAAACTAGCACATTTAATAATTTATGTGGAAATTGACATTGTATCAAGTTTATTAATTAATAATTTAACAGTGTAATCATAGCAATTTTACCTTTATTCCCATTAATTATTAACAAAATACTTCAAATAAAGAGCTATCGTGTTAAAATATACTTATTCAACAATAAAAAAAAACGAAAATATAAAATAAGATTAATTGATGGCAACCAAAAGTCCTTGTTGCTCATAATGGAAAATTGATGGTTCTTCATTAGAATGAACATTTCCATTCTCCAACTGCTTTAGGGGTGAATTTATCTTGCCTGGATTTAAGTAATCGATTTGTAACATGGCATACGGATGAAAAGGGTTAAAGAAAACTATTTTATTTTTTTGCCAGAAAAAAGAGACATTTTCCCATGGCATTGGGAACGGATGTATGAATTTTGTTGAAGTGTTAACAAAAACAATGCTACCACAGGCTATCAGTGTATCCAATGGTGTGTGGGCTGTGACAAAGGTGCTGCCATTATCCTTGGTAAATTTGCCCCTTGGGATGCTTGGCATTCAGAGTATCCATCTCCCACCCCCATATTACCAGAGAAGAGAAATATGAGGAAAAGGATTCAGTTGTAGAATTGATTATCAGAAGTTTGGACAATTACACAGAAGTGTGGGAGCCAATAGTAAATGAATTCCCTAACATTATGTTAAAACAGATTATTGGAACCTGTAGAGAGGATAAATATGAATCAGTTAAAAGACCAACTAAAGATGTTGGGAGGATAGTAAGAAAATTATAATAAATTGGTCAAAACAAGAGATACTTTGATATTTGTTGCTGTAATAGTAGCAGCAATATGGAAATTTAATAGATATAGAAGGTCATTTGATGGTACTCTGGTAAGTGTGCAACAGCTTGAAAAGAGAGTTGCCTGGCAGTGTTCATTGTCCAACCAGACCAACTCAAGATGAAGAACTTGCATTGAAAGAAAGAGAAAAAAAAATTAAATGTCCATTATGGAAACGGCACAGCTTCTTGCTGTTCAAATGGAGGACAAATGTCAAGGCACTGCTTCCAACATTTAATCGCAAAATGACAAACACACCCCTTTTTTGACATGGAGTTGTGTTGGTGGATTAATATTACATCTATTATTTATGAAGGACAAAACCATGCTCTATATAAAAGGTATAAATTATACATTTTCAAGAATTGAATTTCCACTTCAGTTTTCAAGTTGTAGTTTTTTTGTTTTTTAAAAAAGGAAAAAAGACTAAATTCTATACTTAGCCCAAGTTGAAGAATCACTTTTCTGTAAGATGGAAATATTTTTTAAAACATGAATTAAGAACGCGATTCAGACAGAGGTAAAAAATTCCTCAGTTGAAAAAAAATGCATGTCATCAAAAATGTGACATAATTCAAAGAAAGCTGCAGTAAAAACTAATCGTCAAAAAAACAAAAAAAAAAATCATAAAGATTAAATTTTGTTTACATACTAATTTTATAAATATAACCTCAGAAAGAGCAAATATATCCTAAGTTAAAATTATTACAGCATAAACAGGCTAGTTTGGGATACTTTCTAATAAAGCTTTTTTTTTTTTTTTACCTCATGAGGAATATTCTTGTATTGAAATCCAAAATGTATCAATGGGTACCAATGAATGTTTTATTTTGAGCCCTCAATCCCTAGAAATGGTGGCCAATTCTTCACATAAGTGAAATTCAATCTATCACTGTACCATTACTACTACACACGTATGTCATGACAATATTTCATGGCACACTTAAGAGGATTTTAACTAGTTTACAGTAAAGCCAACATTCTTTTCAACCTCAACAAGTGAGTGCGGTAATCAGTTTTGTTAACTGAAAGAACAGACTTTTGTATGAAAATGCATTTTCCTTATTTGCTTTGCTTGGTTTCAAATAATCATTTTTCAGAAAAAGTTAAGTGGGATAATGAGAAATGGCTCTGAAGCTGGGGGAGTCAATTTACAACTCAACCACCATGCCCAATTTAATGTACGAATTGAATGTAAACATTGACACACTAAGAAATAAATGTTTGGCTGTAACAAAATGTATAACTGCTAGAAATATTATAACATAGGCAGAGCCTCAACTTGAAAGATGCAAGTAGGTCCCCCAGAAAGGGTTGGCAGTCAAATAAGCCCTATCTTACTCAGACCAAACAAAAATCACATTAAGGATCCATTTACCAAATTTCAAATTGTGTGTGTGTATAAGCAAAGCACATAGATATAAGCTATTTTTTTAAGATGTGACAGGAAAAAAACCCAAAAAACAGAATAAACAGAATTGACACTTTCAAACTTCGCTTTCCCTAACAGAAAAATTAAAATTGTTTTTTTTTTCATTTACAGTGATTCTCAACTGACATCCCACAAAATATCAGCATGGCCTACACGTGTGAGAAAATAGTAATGGCATTGGTTTCTGAATAAATGAATAAGTATTTTTCTTAAGGCATAAGTATTTGAATAGATATTAACATTTTTTTTTTTTTTTACAAATTTTTTTTTTTTTACAAATTTATATTGAGTTTGAGTTAATATTGTTTAAAATTTAAAAATTGATATTTTCATTATGCTTAAAAACCTTGAGCATTTGATTTAATAATTTTCCAATTTGTTTAAAAAAAAATTTATTTCAAAGTTGATGAAATAATTTTCGTCTAAATGCTTATGTTACTTTTGTTGATTTTTTCATTTTTGAAAGGTGCTGTTGAACTTTTAAAAAAAGGTTGAGAAATACTGGTCTAATTTTAGCGCGTTTTTATCTCTTTGATTAAATATTTTTAAAGTTTATTTTGTTGTGAAGTTTTTTTAGTAAAGATCGAATTTTTTTTTTCATATAACAATTACCAAAACAATGAAAATTTTTTTATTTCGATGCAATTTTAAAATTGTTTTTATTGTTTTTTTTCTGCAACCATTGTTTTTTTTTTATATTTGTTAATTCTTCTAAAATTATGGAAAGCTTGTACAGCTTAACGGATGTTGTTTTGAAAAGTAGATATATATTTACAGATTATAATTTCCAAAGCTTTTATTACAAACTAATGAGTCTTCGTATATTAAAAATTAATTTGTCAATAATGTGTTTACCAATGAAATCTACGGAAGACCAGAAGTTTGGTTCGTGCAAAAAAAAAATAACGTCACGTGGATTGAGTTTCTGTCTAAGTAGGGGTTTGTTCTTCGCTGTATACGGCCCTTAATTTAGCAAACTGTTCCTGCTGAAACACGTGTGCATCATTTTCATTAAGTTAAGATAGGTACTTTCATCTAGTTTTCATCGTAGTCCTGTAATGTTTGGTTGAAATTGGTTGAAAAATGTAGGAAATTCGATCCAATATGTAAACATACACAACCTGGGTTTTATAATAAGTAAGATTCACATTTTGCCTCTAGAAAACTAAAAACTTTTCAGTCATTTACACTGGCCAATTTTACTTTTAAATGAAACATACTTTCAGAAAATACCCTAGTTTCATGGGATTCAGATAAACTTTCCCTGGTATTTTTCCAGATAAATCATTTTTTATTACGTAAAAATATAAGAATCCATTTATTTATTTTTTCCGAGAATATAGGCTGTGACAAAATGATTTTTACTATGTTTGATTATTTTTACTGGGGATAGAAATTTTTTTATAATAGCAAATCTGAATTGACTTTAGAGGGGTCTATATGGGCCCTCAAACAGACAGTGCAGCACTTGTATTTTAATTTTTTTTTATAGTATTTATAATTTCTCCAGATAGTATCAACAAACTTATGGTACATAGTACTTAACAAAAAAAAATTGTAATAGCGAAAGTTTTTTTACTTTAAATATTACAAGTTACTACTTAAGTAGGTCCGCTTAAAAAAATAATATGTCCATTCTGTGCTTCCGTATGGGAACTCGAATCTCAAGTCAGCTGTCAATAATTTATAGATGTCATCACTCGGCACTCTGTCAATCGACGGCAACGTGAAGATCGGCTCTTTTATCTTTAAAAACATTTTTCTACGAAGAAAGTAAGTAAAAGTTTCTTTCAAAATATTTTAAATAAACTTCAAATTTTCTAAATTTCTTCGAATATTGAAATACGTATAATCAATTTTTAAACGAATTTTAAACGAAGAATTTAACTTATTTTTAAAATTTTAAAAAATATGGCTGATATAGAGCTTTTTTTCGTTTTTTCTGTAAACAAGTTTTTTTAACTAAAATTTCGGACATGCTAAGAATGAGTAAAAAATTTCAAAAATTACTCAAAAAATACTTTAGTGTTTCTTTTCAATAATGAAATATACTTTTATCATGAAAAAAATTTTTTCCGTTAATTTTCAGACCGTTCTTGTCATGCTATCTATTTTCGCGAGAAAAAAAACGGAGTTCCCTAAGAGAAAAAAAAGGGTAAAGGGACAAAGACAATTAAGAGAGAAAGAAGCAGAGAAGAAAAAGTCCTTTAATGATAGAAAAAAAGGCTTGCTCAAAATATTCCTCTGAGCGCCTAAAAGTTCTTTAAGCGAGTAGAATTTTGTTTGGGAGCCGGTTTTGAAAGTAACGAAAATGGTTAAAGTGAACCAGCTGTGAAGGTTTCCCCCAGACTTTATGGCACCATGGAAAGAATAATGGTGGTGGAATTCCTTTTTATATTTTCCAGCTCTCTCGTTAGTCAGAAAATCTATTCTTATCTCTGATAAGAATCAAAGCTTTCGGAGCCGGTTTTGAAAGTAATGAAAAAGGTGAGGATTAGAAAAATAGGCTAGAATGTGAACTTTTAAAATATTGTTCTCAAATTAAATTCCAACATATGAGAATTAAAATCTTCAATTTTTCCCACAGGTTTTTTTTCATTAACCCTTCTTATTTATCTATTAGCATATCGTTCATTCTATTTTAAGGAAATTTTCTTATGATTACCAGTAACAAAAATAGTGTCACAAAAAAGCAAAACCTATTCTTATCTTATTCTTTCTTGAGATTAATCAATAAAAATACCTTTCCAATAGAAAAAAAAACATATGCGTTATTTCTAAACAACAATAACAGCTCTAGCATATTATAGATTACATTTATTTCGCATCATTCAAAGAAGATAAATTTCTCTCTTTCAGCGAATAGTTAAAGTTATTTTAGTTGTATTTTAAAACTGATTTAAAAACTCGCTTGTGCAGAATCCAAACATATCTGTTATAAACTTGTGAGGATACCTTAAATCGCACAACGTATCCCTCTCTTTCTTGTTCATAGTGCAATAATCATCATAAAATGCACTTCTTTCTAGAATTTTTTGTTTTAAAATAAAATACAGCTTATCTACAAAATAAGTGTACATATAAAAATATAACAATTTATTTTTATTATTTTAATTTCTAACATGCTTTAGGTTTGTATACTGGGAAATTGATATTCACTGTAGCCTCTACAGGGTTGGTAGTTGTATTTGTTAATTGCTATGATATTGTGGAATCGTGCATGGATTCCACCTATTTTTGCGCGCGTGCGTATTGCACCCCTTCCTTTCAGTTTGGCCAGATATAGTAGTAAACAACACCTTTTGTCGCCGACGTGAGGAAGTTTACTGACTACTGCTGATTCCAGCTAGAATCAGAATTTGAAGTTTTCCCGTGCATTCTCTGACGTCACTGACAAACTTTGTTTTTCAAGTCAGTCGCGGCCTGTTTCCAGAAGAAGAAGGTTGACTCATTTATTTCGTGCCCCCTTACCCATACGCGGGCCGGAATATCTTAACTAACCAAAAATTTCCTAGTGACTCCTTGGTTCATTATGCCGAATATTTTTCCTGTGATTGTAACTTGTTTCGAACAACATGTTTGAACCTTCCTCCGTTTTTCTACTAGAGAACGTAGAGTCTACGACACTGTCGGCATCACACTTTTAAGACTAATTCCTTGTCCTTCGGCGAACAACTTGTTCGAACTTTCCTCCGTTCTACTACCAGGGAACGTAGAGTTTTTCTTCACTGAAGATTGATGAACTTTTCATACACCTCTTTTGATTTCTAACCTTTACGAACCAGTTTTTAAAAAAAGATAACATTACACACACATTATTAAACCTCGCAGTGAGTATTTTTTCCTTGTTGTGTACGCATATACCTTTTGTACAAGAAGACTATATTCCAGAACCTTCCTTCTGAAGAAACTTTTCCCGCCTTAGCCATTTTGATTTTTGTTTTGACGCGGAACATTAACATTCTACTAGTCACTACATTATACAATCTGCCTACTGGCTAAGAACAGTCCTCACCTTCTCTGATAGTCTCCGCTGTTGAGACAAGATTATTTGTTATTCAAATAAAGTTTTATATTTGTTTTCCACCAGACTCGTTTTTACTCCTGGATACCTATTTTTTTGCCCTTTGATGCACGTGTTGAATACAGTCATTTTTATTCTATCCTTTTTTTTATTTTTTACTTTGTTAGTGGATTCGGTAGTCGTAAGTAGTGTCTGGCACAAGGCCACCTTTTCGCAGGCCAGCACTGCATGCTACCTGGGTCCCCTACAATATTTTGGGATCAATAGTGGAGAATTTTCTCGTTGCCCTCTCAACGGTGGCTTATGAAGACACTGCCTCTAGTTAGATGGCCGTTGACTCATCGAGAGTTCTTCTGACCTTTTCGTCTTACTGTGTTGCGAGCAACCCGACTCACTCGCAAGAACATGAGGTGTGGTAGTCGGCTTAGTCGCCGAAACTCCGACAGTAGAATTGTTACGAACCCTCATCTAAATTTATTATAAAAGCTATATCAATGCTTATATTTCAGAAGCACCCTCAATAAAAAGTCAGTACTCTCAGAAAGCGTAAAAATAGAAAAGCAGAGAGATAGGTAGAATTGAATGTTGACAAATGTTAACCAGACTATATTTTCTTTCTCCTTTAATCACGTGTTGACATGATTTAACCGGATGAAATCCAAATGGCGAAAAAGTGAAAGGTGAGAGAAAGGGTCAGTGACCCCTTTTCGCTCAAACAGGAAAAAGTTCATATTTGGGAATCAAGGACCACGTGATGATACAAAGACTCAATATAAAAAAAGAAAAAAAAACGAACAGCGCGAAGTCAGTCCTTAATCAAGCATTCGGGCTAGACGGACGGGTCCGTTATAAATGCGATGGTCCTGTTATGGTTACATGAAAAAAGTCCTTCTTCGGTCTTAAAACTGGAAGGACGAGTCTGTTAAGACTGTGATAGCTATAGATTTGGGTATGCGTATGAAGTATGTGGATATTTGGATATGCGAAAGCGAGTCGATACAAGGGAGGTAAAACTTGCTAACTTTGAAGAGTTATTTACCCTGAACTAATTTATGATTTGCAAAAATGTTCTGTGTGGGATTACTCACAACGTAGCAGCAGAAATAGCCTCGTGTTCACTGTTCACAGGAATAAAAAAATACACAGAAATAACATTAAAACATGTTAAATTGTAAATTAAAATCGTATAATTTACTTTATGTACTGCTTTGTGCGTATTTTTGGTTACGATTGTATTAAGTTTGCATAAAAGGAAGCAATGTCCCGGAGAGAGGAGTTATGTCTTGACCTTCACTCTTTAGCGAAGAGTCTTTCGGTGCGAAGTCCATTTTTCGACAGAAAATGTTTCTGTTGAATTTTGGGGGATCATTTTTCTTTTTCGTTTTATTCAATTTATTTTAAACAAAGTTTTAATATTATTTGTTTTATTTTATTTATGATATTCATTATTATTATTATTATTATTATTTTAATAATAATAATCCCCCTACAACTAAGTTGACAATATTTTAGCAACTGATACGCTTTCCGTGCCCACAATTTATTCGCCTGCGATTGGTTAGTAAATCGATACTGCCTTCCCATAAAATAATTTAGCAATCGCTGTCACCACTTTGAATTTTTTTTTTTCTGCCCTGAACTTACTCACATATTTCTTTGTTACAAAATCAGCTAGTGGTCGAATTTTAGCCAATCAAAAATTTTTGTGCTAAATCAATTTTCCCGCGTTGTCGCCTGGAGCCTACCAGCAGCTTTATAAACAAGTGGTCTGTTCCCGCAACTTTCAGTAGAGTTCAGCTATTGGCAGTCTTTTTGATTTATTGGAATTTTACGAGTTGTACGTTTGTCCAGGGAGGAACTTTTGATTATCGTTCAGTTAAGCCTTTTATTTTCGTTTTTCTTTCTGTTCTTATTTTTTGTAAAAACTTTAAAATTTGTTTTTGACTATCAGCATATTACTTTGATTTTTCCTTTTTTCATTTAATATATATTTGCGTTTATTCTTGCTTTGTGCAAACTTTTAAATTTCTTTCCGTCGTTTTATTTTGTTTGAAATTTTAAATTTACTTTGTACATTTCCTTTTCTTTACTTTTGTTACCTTTCCGCGACTTTTAAGTCGCAAAACTTTATTCAGTTGCAAGGCTTTATTCAGTTTTATTTAAATAGGGACCTCCACTTTTTTCGGCAAAATCTCCGATACCTAACTTTAAAATAATTTTAAAAAATGAAAAAACAATAAAACATGCTTGAAGATTTCATTTTAGCTTTAATTGAAAGTTTAATCATTAAATTTATTATTCCCATTAAGGAAACAATTCTGGTGTATTTCAGATAGAAACTATATACATTGGAATGTCAAATTTAATTTTGGAATTTTAAATTTTCTTAAATTCCGCCATTTTCTTAATTTTCTAAGTAATTTGTAAACAAACACAAATTTATCGATTTTAAAAATATTTAACAAAGTTTCTGACACGTTATTTTAGTAAAATTAGAAAATTTAATGTTAAATTAATCTGATTTAAAAGAAATATTACTTACTTCTTGCATAAAAAAGTAGTATAAAACCAATTATTAACGATTGGTACTCGTATTTTTATCCAATATTTGACCTACGTGTTCATTGACGAGTGATGACAGCTACTACGGATGACCATAAATGAAAATTATTAGAAATCTGAGTGAACGCTTTTTTTAGTTTTATTAAAGGGACAAAACTCTTTTTATAATAATGGCAATAAAATTAGATAATTCTTTAAACATTTTTTTTTATTTAGATAATTCTTTAAACATTTTTTTATTATTTAGATAATTCTTTAAACATTTTTTTATTATTTAGATAATTCTTTAAACATTTTTTAAATTATTTACATAATTCTTTAAACTTTTTAAGGATTATGTCGCGTATACATTTCCATACATAGAAATTATGAACGTTTTTTCAATAAAAATTTTAAAAAAAATTATTTTAAAATATTTCAGTTCAAACGACTTTTATGTGTTTTTCAAAGTTCGATTCGTAAATTTACATTTTCATTAACGTTATTGCATTACGTGCACCAAAGAAATAAAGAATTTTAAACGATTTTTGAAGTATTAAGACGTTTATGAAAAAAATTTTAAAAATGGGGAAAAAATTTGCAAAAAATACATTAATCATCGAAAAAGTTTTATTTCTTCACAAAATAATGTCCTTAGTATAACGTATCTACAAAAACATTAAAAGCTTTTCTAATTAATTAATGTCATATTTTTTTATTTTTTTTTTTTTTTACAATTCAAAGCAGATTTTCTATAAATTTAGCAAATGTTTAACAAAAAAAAAACTGGTGATTTACTTTCTACAAAGAGTCCTCTTTATAACTAATAAAAAAATCCCGCGCACTCAGATATAATTTCTCGAAATTTCATGAAAATATGTAAGTGGGTGGAAATATGTTAAAAAAAAAAAAAAAACTCTTTTTAACACGATTTTCTAAAAAAAAAATTTCAAAAATAATTTCATTTCTGAATAAGTCCTGAAAGTTTCATTAAAATCCAACAATTATTTGATTTTTGCAAGAATTTCCTAATTTAACGTGTGCTTTCCTCGGGAAATACGCAAAATAAAACAAACCTTTTTTTAGTTTTTTCGCGCTGTCGTAAAAAAAAAAACATAATTTTTAACCCCAATTTTCTACGTACTAGAAAGCAGTAAAAAATTTCAAAAAATATTTTAAAAATACTTTGGTCTTTCATCTTCATAACAACATAAATATAATTTAAACAAAACTTTGTTTTCGTTGATTTATGAGTTTTTTTTAATCGTGATATGCCGATTTTTTACGTGACCTAATGGACGTACCTAGTGTTAAAACTATGACCATTTCCCTGCTGTCCTCCGATGTAGGAACTCGAAAGCTTATTGGCGTCAGTAGGGAAACAATGGAAGAGCCCCTGAAAAGCCTGCAGATTGGACCAAAAATTCTAGCAAGGAGGTCCAACGCATTATGGGATATTCTTCTAGCAAGAGAAGAAGCTAAAAGGTTGGCTGGAAGCACCTTAGCTACAAAGTCAGTCCGTTTACAGACTGAATATATGGGGACTAGACGAACGAAAATAACGGTTCATGGAGTCCCTGTCGACATTACCGAAGATAGGCTGGGTGCCTTTTTCGCCCAATATAGACCAGTCAAAGAAGTCTCGACTATTATGAAAAAAGCAGGAATCGCCACCGGCGACTTCGTTTTATATATGACTCTGACAAGGCAAAGTTTCCAGGACATTCTAAATATTCTTAAATGTCGTGATAAATTGATGCCAATAATTGTAGAGGGCAGGCGTCCGTGTTGTTGGACGTGTGGAACTTTAGGACACATGTCCAAGGTGTGTCCGAGTAAAAAAGTAGTTCCAAAACCTAACCCAGTAGCAGCAGCCGCAGAAAAGACTGATGTGTCTGGCAAACATCATGACGGTGAATGGAGGGAAGTGGCCAGAAAAGGAAAGAAATTTCCTACCCTGTCACTCAAGAGAATGCCCCAGAGAAGCAAAAGCAAAAGCAAACTTAGCCTGAAAAAACTGGCAATCCACAACCCCAAAGCCAGGAAAAGGTTAAGGAAAAAGAACCACCCAAGCAGAAGCAGCAACAGTCGAAGCAACAACAAAAGAAGTCAATTGGATAGCAGGAGGAGCGACGGCATAAAAAGCTAAACAAACCACAACAACAGGAGGAGCAGCAGCGTAATGAGTCAGAAATGGAGGTGGATGAAATGCCTCCTCCCCGGGCGTCGTCACTCAGGAGAAGTAGAGAGGAGGAGGAGGAGGAGGAGGAGGAGGAGGAGACGCCAATTCAAAAACACTCCGGGCGTAAGTAGGGCGGATAGGGTCATGGACAAAACCAGGTCCCTATCCGTCCCTGCTTCCCCTAAAGAAACAGAGGTCGTAACCAAAGCAAGGAGCCTCCCTTCCTCCATTTCCCATGCTCCACCCCTTCTCCTTCTAATTCTTCCTTCAGTTCGCTATCCACACACCCTCACACGTCCACCACTTCCCCTCCCCACCCACTTCGGGAGAAAAGAAAAAAGAAGAAAAAAACTGTTCGCTGATTCGGAAGCGATCTGCAGGGTAGACAGGGATGATTTTAGGAGGGGTCTGTCTAGCCAGAAAAAGGGAAATTTAGAACTGCTATTTAGGATGAACAATATTGACGGGAAGAACACTGAAGATCCCCGCAACTTCCCCAATGCCCCGGGGGTAATCATCTGTATAAGAGATACTGGGGCATATTTAAAAGTATGGGGCCATTTGGAAAGAAGCATTCCCCAAAATCCGAATGGTGGAGATAGGATCTTCGTACCTAAAAAAGCTTAGACAGTATTGTGCTGGGAGGGTCCCTGTTTTGATCCATCCCTCGCTGTATAGGTGTCTAAAACTAACGTATCCCACGGATGTCGGTGGAATCGTCCTGGAAAGACGGACAGTGGCCTAGCTAAGGTGTGTGTGGGGGGGAGCTTACCGCCCCGGGTGCCAGCACAGGAGGGGTGACACAATGTCACCCCCAGCAAATTTTTTTAATTAGGCTAAGATGTCTGAAAACTGTGGTAGAGACACAGGGTTTCGCAGGCGGGCATATGACCCCCCCCCCGAAATAATTTATGACCCCCCAGTTTTGTCCTCCCGTCAGTAATTTTCTAATAAATTGTCGGGAAATTTATGAGTAGGAAAAATAGCAATGTTTTCAGCTTTCATGTGTTTCAGTTGCTACAATCTTGGTTACTAACAAGAGACATTGTTGTAACATTTTATCGGATGATATGGTGTTTTAACTCTGCATCATTAATAACAACAAAGCGAAATACGAAGCCAAAAGTGCAACAATTTCAGTCTTGCCTGTGTATCAATTCGCTGAGATACCATTTTCCATTGAGTGAGCGATATACTTTTGAATATATCTACTAGTGTTGGGACGATTAATCGGAATCGGAATCGAGAATCGGAACAATCGGAACTTTTGGAGTATCGGGGTATTGGAATCGGAAAAATTTGTGCCTATTTTCCGATTCCAAAAACGATTATTTTAAATTTTAACTTAATTTTCCATTATTGGTACTAATGATAAATATTTATTGTTTTTAAATTATCACTAAAACTAAAATCATAATAACATCAAAATACGATGTAAATTTATTTTACTTGCATAAAGAAAAACAAAAAAATAAACTTTGCATAAATTCTCTAGGTAACCTTTAAAAGAATGCAGTTGATTTACAATGTTCCGAAAAATGCTTAAAAATTAAATAGAACATTTTTGTCAAGAAAAATACTTTCAAACATCATTGATAATTAAATGGTACCCAGAAAATGATGCAACGGAAAATTGGACACCGGAAAATTAGCAAGAGAAAATTACGTCAACCATGAGCCAGTCGAGACTGTCGGATCTGGCTTTGCTGTCCATTGAAAACGAGCTTACAAGACAAACAGATTTTGACGATGTCATTGACCAGTTTGTTACAATGAAAAGAAGAAAACATTCATTGGCATTCTTTTGTGTATTGCCGTGTTTTGTATTTAGTTGTTCTGAAAGTGAAGTTGCATTTTAAAAATCTTTTGATTTGAACTGATTATTTTGTGGTATTGTATTTTGTCTTGGATCATACATGTAAACAGTAACGTACCGGTCAGTAGAGTAAAGTAGAGGTAGAGCATGTATGAAAATTTAGCTACAGCTAACCATTCAGCATAGGGTGAATCGAGGTCATTGGGGTGACATTTGAGCGGACCGCCCCGGGTGACGTTTACTCTAGCTACGCCACTGAGGACGGATGGCGTCAGAGATGAGTGTAGGGAGCCTCGGACAATCCGACGCAGATTTCCGGCCTGTATGTGAGCAGGTTTTTTATTTTTCTCTCTTATTTTTCAGGCCTAGAAGATGTCTATTAAGATAGCCAGTTTGAATGCGAATGGCTTGAGGGATCGGGGTAAGGCTGCTCGTCTGCTCCGTGATCTCTTGTCGTTCGGCGTGGATGTTGCCGCGATCGAAGAGACCCACTTTGTTTACAGCGTCGATGCGTGTGTGCTGGACAACGACTTAGTCGTCTATATGTTTCAATATATATTTTATTGTTGATGCTCAATTGGAGTCTCGTTGTTTTTTTTTTTTCTTGAATCATTAAAAATATAATAGATAAATGCTCTTAGAACACGCAATCACATTTGATAACCTTAACTCATAAACCCATACAGCATTCACAATATATCATTTTTTATTATGGAAGATAAATTTACGTTTTGTCTTGTAAATTTAAAAAGGTAGTTTGCGAATTTTCTGTAACTGTTACCGACACAAACAATAAAGTGTTTAAAATTTTGAAAAATTCAAAATAAAAAAATATGAATGGCATTAATGTATTGTAAATACTAAAATAAAAAAAAATAAAAAAGATATTAGATATAATATCAAGAGTCAGTGAAATGCAGATGGATAAGAATTCATCTAACGTTTCTTGGTATGTTATTTTCTCCAGAGTAGGTGATCAAAATGTGATCAGTCAGTTATATGTCATGCGTGATTCACGCTTACGCGATCATGTATCTTTCGATACATGACTGACGAGGCAGATTTTTCCCGCAGTAGGTTGCCATTTCTTTCTGCAGTAGACCAGTTGCCATCCAAGGCTATAGAACCCGGGCTGTCCTGTTATTTACCCATATCTGGGTGGAGAAGAAGAGGATTCATACCTTTCCCAAGGGTATTAGCACGTAAGGATTCAACTGGAATCTGAACTCGGCTCTCCGATTCCTCAAACCAAGTCGCTATTCATTACTCCACCGTGCCTCCAAAAGGTTTAAAATGTATTTTTAAAAAAGGAAAGGATTCTCTTAAATCTCTAGTTGTCTTTTTTTAAATTTTATTTTCTAAGCTCATAGATTAAATTTAACATTCCTAATAAACAAAATAATTTGGTGTATTTCCAACCGAATTTAAATTGATTGGAATTTTTAAATTGATTTGAAGCGAATTTATAGATTTAACTGATAAGTAAAATCTATAAATTCGACCATATTGACAGATCTGAACTTTATCCGCATCAAGAAATGCAGGCAGTATTTGAGTAATATGTAGATATAATTTATCGATTCATATTTTTTAATACAGTCTCGGACATTGTGTTATTACCGAGTAGCGCTTTCATCCTGCGAAGTAGTTTTGATGGTACCCGAATCTTATATTGTTGAAAAGGTCGTGCAATTTTAGTTCGTCAGATTGGCCCAAACGCCTGTTGCGGAGCCAATAAGTGTATGTCGACCCTGCAAGCTAATTTGTGTTCGAAGAAAGATGTGAACAGCCGAGGTTTATATTTTTTTCAAATGTCAGTTTTATTTCGTTAAAACGACGTACGTTTTTGGTACAAAGAAAACAGAAAAAGATTTGCTGGATGAAATGTCAAGTTCGGGTAGACTGGTCCGGTAATCTTCAGTGAAGCCGTTGGTTGGTTGGTTGGTTGGTCGGGTTTTGAGGTCAAGTAATTGGAGTGTGGTCGGACTGAACGTGTCGACGACGGGACGTTGATGTGTTGGCATTCTGGTCGTGTCGACGGTCGGACTGGACGGGTCGACGACGGAAGTTGAGGTGCAGACGTTCTGCCTGGCCGCTTACTTCAACGATTCAGGCGAATCGTCGGAGATATTTCATCACGCAGATCAACCGGGGAAAGCGGGATCACGCCGAAGGGTATGCCACAGAAGGCACCGGGGAGATCAAAGGGCAGCGCACTGATACTACACCCTGATCATAATATTTATTATTATATTATTATATATTTATTCAAAGGCGAAGAAGGGTGATGGGGAAAAGAGCTGGTCTTCTCTCGTCTTAACTCAAAACTAGCTAGTCACTCTCATTGACCCATTCGTACTTATAATTTTCCTTTCACCATAACAACACATTTGCACTTAGCTGTCACACCACGTTCACCAAAACACCTCATTTATTCAAAAAAATCTAGGATGAAATTTTATTTACACAATTCACAGGGAGGGGAATGCATGCGAAATCAATGAATATATACAATGAATGGAATCTATATACAACAATATAAATGTATGTGTTAGTATTGGGACCCCCACCAAAAGGAAAGTGTGGCAGAAAATCTTGGTTAACTGAGTGAAAAGGCAGTATATTAAAAATATCTGATCTCTCCTGAGAACAAAGACACCTGTCACCTAAAAAGCGGGAATGGGAGAAGAAAATAAATGTGGGGCAAAAAGAAGGAGCCTATACACTTGCATACTCTAACTAGTTTTGAAAGGAAAAAAGGCCTCGAGTAGGTCAAATGACTGAAACTCGAAAAGTTCTACTTTACTTAAACAGGGTCTGGTATGACTGATGGTTCGGCGAGAGGCTCAAAATACTCTTTCCTATGTAGCATCGAACAACCACTCCAGGTCAGCACCTCTCACTCACACCAAGCGCGAAACTCTCACCTAACTTTTACCGAATTTCGACAAAGAGGGACGAACCTTTTCCGCCCTGATCTTTAACTTTAAGCTGATGCTTATAGAAAGAGACCAGTTGAGAAGAGAACTTCTCGCCTTCATGAAACTCCTTCTGTCGCGTCGTTCACACAGCTATTCGTACAATGCCAAGCAGACGCAAGAGCACGTAGTGCTGGTCCTTTGACATTGGCGGTACCACATTGGCACAAACAGAACCGGCTTCCAGGACGAAAAACTTCCCGCCCAAGTTGCGAAACATGTAGCCTTCAATCAGCCTGCATAACGGGCATACGACACTGCAGTGAAAGAAGGCGTGTTCAATGGACTCCTCCCAGTTACTTCAGCGCATGCACTCTGGTGAAACCACCGGCCCCGCTGCGTAAACTTTCTTGTCGACCCAGAGAGTCCCTCGCAAAAGCAGCCAGGTGACTGATGCCTCGTCGTTATTGAGATATTTCAACACAGGAGCGAAAGTGCTGCCCATAGCCAGCGGACTCGAGGAAAGCATCGAGAAAACGATGGTCTACCCTGTCGAATGCCTTGCACTGATCCATATTGATAAGCGCGGCTTCACCGTCAACTTTTCTATGATCTGGCAAACCAAATGAAGGTTGTCCTGAATAGTCCTGCCCTTCACAGCACGTCTGCTCAGGACCAATCAGACTAGAGAGGAACAGCTGCAAACAGGCCTCACCAAAATTTTCACATCTGCATTTAGCATGGTCAAAGGAAGAAATTATCTATCCCATCCCTTCTTGCATAGCAAGTTCATGACTCCCCTGATGAAGTGTTGGGGTATATTCTCATTGCTCAGCCAGTGATTGAACCTCAGTGCCAGCAGAGGCACAAAACGAGGGATAGCCTCATGTACACCTCGTAGGAAAGACTATCTATCCCTGTAGTTTTGTCTCGGTTGGCCAGCTTAATCGCTTCCAAGATTTTCTCCGCAGTGATGGCCCCCTCGAACATATCCGCTTCGACCGTCTCCACAATCTCCCGATTGGATAGCATCCTCTAATCTAGATTCAGCTGCCGTTTGCGCTGCTAATCTATCTTAATTGAGTCGACGGCTATAATCAGATGCAAACGACCTGATAACAGACTTAAGATGTCCCCACCCCTTTTTCTTAACCACGTTCTCCATCATTTCCCTCTGCACATTTCCCTCTGATCGCGGAAATCCTTCAACTCTAGCAAGAACGTGTTGAACTTCCAGTAATCAGTCAATCTGGGCTTAGGCTTATCTAAGTTTATCCGGACGAGACTATGGTCCGAAAAAACTATCGAATGGAAACTTTGACACCCTAAGAGCCCTACATCAGCTCTCCTAACTAAATATAGCTCGTGCGAAATATTGTATCCGGGCCTATCTTATTTGTCCAAGTTCACGATGCTACACCAGAATGTTCATTTCTAAACTTATCGACTAAATCAGATCTGTCGATAAATTCACGAAATGGTTTCACATCTGGATTGTGAGTTCTCGATCTTACCCCGCTACGATCTAATTCGGATCCAATCACCCGCTAAAACTCCCTAACGTCGTCAAAACGGCTCGACTCGCCGAAAAAAGGTCGCTCGCTTCGCATGGCCGTTGGGTGCATAAACCCTGATGAAGCGAATAGACTTACCTTTTATGGTGACATCCACGACACAAAGCCTGTCCTCTGGATCCGCGAACACAAGAACACGCGACGCCGTAAAGGACCTGCTGATCAGCCAAGAGACTCCTCTGGAGCGACTATCAAAATAAGCTGAGTAGTGGTGGAACCTCTTCAACAGAATATCCTTATAGTCGTTGGCAATTTTAGACCTGGTGCCCATCCCAGCCTTGATAGTACCATCTTGGGATATGCCACCGACGGCCCAGGGAAATGTTAACTTTAAGGCCCTATAGAGGCAGGGGTGAACGAAAACCGGGAACTTTCTAGCACAGAATTGTTTGAGTTTTTTAGTTTTTTTTCATTGTCTGTGATGATAATTGGTGAGGATTCTGCTTCGCCTCTTCTTCGCCTCCTCGATCATGCCTCACGCCTGCCGAGCTAATCCCCTTCAACTACCGTAGACAAAGGGACAACGGGAAGGGAGAGACCCAGCAAATTTAATGCAGTCGTTATCTGGTCCTTGGTTCTGGTTGCAGGCATAGTGGAGACAGTTTAAAAGTCTGGGGGAGGCAGGTGGTCTACAATGTTTACCTCTTGCCCGTCTGTTGTGTTGGCTTCTAGAGGAGGAAGCTTGTCAGCCTCCCGAGTCGGGATGGTGGGCATATACCTCTTTTTTGTGCAGTCATTTACCTTCAAATCACATGTATTTAATGTAATACGACCTGTCTGGTGGGTCTGTTTTGAACTTTCGTCAGACATATCTACCGGTAAAAATCCAAAGGTAAAGGTTTGTTATGTTGTGGGGTTATCGGATAGGATGGTTGGAATAATGAACGGATAAGGCGAGAGCTGAATAATCACATGCCTTATTTTTGAAACGACATTACAGGAAATTCGACCAACGAACTAAGGGCAATAACTCTTCTCGACTTCCGAGTTATACAAGGGACTTAACTACTACAACATCTCCCTTCTTCAACTGAGAGTGAACTCATCTAATTACTTAAGAAAAAAAATTTTTTTTCTCTATTAATGGGAGAATATAGTGTCTGTCTAAGAGTGTGGGGAGCTTTATAGATCTAGTCTCTGTGGGGCCTTTATACATCTTCGGGATCTTCTTGGCTCGGGGGTAGATCTACAGGATCCACTGGTGTGTGATTGAGTGGTCGGCTGCTTTAACCCTGTAGGTGATATCTGGCCCTCAGACCTCCTCCTCTGGCTAAGGTCTGGTGATGACCTGTTCTGAAGTGTGTGTGGGTTTGGGACATGATGTGCAGTTCCCTTTGTGATGCAATTTCTTCAGATGTGTGTGGTTGATCAGATCTACCTTCAAGTATTGAGCTTCTTTTAGCTGGTCTGATGGATTGCCTATTCCTTCGGTAGATGTTACCACTTTCAGACTCGAATATGTAGGATCTCGGTGTCGCAGCAGAATGCTGAATGATTCCTGGCTCCCATAGCTTTGTTTTTTCATGCTGGACATAGACTTTCTGCCCCGCATGTAGAGGTGGGTCTTGTCTGTTATGCTGCTTGTCATAACAGTTCTTTGATCTCTCCTTGTACTGCTGTAATGCTGTTCTTGTCTGCTCAGCGCCGAGTTGCTGCTTGGATACTAGTGGTGTCCGTATTTGTCGGCCATTGAGCAATTCTGCTGGAGAGTTGATGTTCGCAGACATTGGTGTGGCTCTGTATGCCATCATCGCTAGATAACAGTCTTGTCCAGTTTCTTGTGCCTTCAGAAGTATTCTCTTGCATATTCCGACCATCCTCTCGGCAAATCCGTTAGATTTCGGGTAATGTGGAGACGATGTCTTGTGTAGGAAGCTGTACGATCTGGAAAAGACCTTAAATTCCTTGCTCGTGAACTCTGAACCATTGTCCGAGTATAGGATTTCCGGTACACATCGTTCCTCAAATATTGCCTTTATATTTTTGATGACGGCTGCTGATGAGGTGGAGTGGAGGCGTCGTATGAATGGACTTCGGCTGTACTGGTTCGCTACAAGCAGATATTCCTTCCCAGCCATTGAGAATAAATCTGTGCTGACATATTGCCATGGGTAAGTAGGGGTTTCATGCTGGTGCATCGATTCGGCAGGGATACTTGCCTGATACTTTTGGCAGGTGTGACAATTAAGCACTATATCCTCAATGTCTTTATTCATCCCTACCCAGTATATAACTGACCGAGCTCTTAATCTGGTTTTCTCAATTCTTTGATGTGATGCATGGAGTTCTTTCAATATAACTCTTTGTAGGGAGGCTGGTATTATGATTTTGTTGCTCTTAACCAAAATACCATCTTGAACCCCAATCTCATCTCTAAAGTTCCAAAACGGTAAGAGGTAGCTTGGGCAGTCAGCTCGATTTGTAGGCCAGCCGGACATTAGCATATTTACAAGTTGTTTTAGTAATGGGTCTTGCAACGTCTCAACTCGGATGCTCTCTATTCTGGTTGGTGAAAAATTAAAGTAGATCATCATACTGTGAACACTGAGGTTAATTCCTTCAATGTGCTTGCTAGGTCTAGGTGATACTTGTGATAGGCAGTCTGCAATTGCTACTGGTTTTCCTGGGGTATATTTCACAATGAAGTCATATCCTTCCACTTTCAGTAGCATTCTCGCAAGTCTTGGAGGTGCTATCGATTCTAATGGCTTATGATCTGCGTGGATGGTTATTTTGTGACCCACACATAATGAAGTCTCTCTAAGCCAAAAACGATGGCTAACATTTCCCTCTCGATGTTTGAGTATCGAGTTTCTGGGCCTGACAGTGTCTTGCTTGCAAATGCAACTGGCATCCCCTTTTGTAGGCAGAGCTGCGCCTATACCTGCGGTCGATGCATCCACCTATAACACAATAGATTCATTCGGGTCAAAATGTCGGAGTGTTGTATTTCTTCCGATTTCTTCTTTGATTTCCTCAAATACTTTCTGTTGATGGGATGACCACGTGAAATCATTTCTTTTAGATATCATGTCACGAAGGGGTTTAGTCAAGGTTGCAAGTCGTGGTGAGAATTTGTTTAGGTATTTAACCAATCCTAGAAAACTGGTGAGCTGTTTTACATCATCGGGTGGTTGCATTTGTATAATCTCCTCTACTTTCTTGATACCATGTTTCGAGATGATATGACCGAAAAAAGGTATTTCAGATGTCTTCACCATAAATTTCTCTGAGTTGAACTTGCAGTTTTTTTCTTGCCCTAAGCATTAGTTGCTTCAGTGCTTCGTCATGATCACTACCTTCTTCTTTGAATCCATATACGATTATGTCATCACATATAGAAAGGACGTTTTTAAGGTCACCAAAATTCTTTTTCATGGCTCTCTGAAATTCATCTTGGGCGCATTTTACTCCCATGGGAAACCTGTTGAAAATGTATCTACCATATGGTGTTATAAATGTCATAAGTCTTCTTCAATTCTCGTCCAGGTTTAGGTGCCAGTATCCAGATTTGATGTCAACGGTTGTGAACCATCTTGCGCCATTTAGCTCAGCGGTGACGTTCTCAAATGTCGGAGTGACGTAATGTGGTCAGCGCACTGTTTTGTTAAAGTCACGAGGGCCTAGGCATAGTCTGACCGAACCGTTGGTTTTGGTTACACAAACAAATAAATTCACCCATGGAGTTGGTTCTGTAACAGGGGATATTATGCCTTGGGCTTCTAGGGAGTCCAATTCCATTTTCAACTTCTCTTTTAGAGCTATCGGGATTCGTCGAGGTGGGTGTACAACTGGTGGTACTTTTGGGTCTACATGAATGGTATATTCACCAGGTAGACAACCAATAGAATCAAATACATTAGGGAATTCCTGAATGATTTTCTTTCTTTCATTTAAATTTCCTTTCCAACTTGATCTTGGCATTGAAACTGGTTTTGTATTCTGCTGGGATGCTTGGTCATCGTTTGTCTGTACCTGATGATTTTTTGTAGCTGTAACGACTGATTTTACAGCTAAGTTTAGGGTCACTAACCCTAACTCCCGTGATGTCTGTAGTCCTATCAATATTAGCCCCTTTTGAATTTACAACATGGAATGTTGCACTAATAAATCTGTTGCGAAATCTTACCCCTAGCCGACAGGTTCCTTCTTGGTCAATTGTTGTTCCGCTGAAAGCAATTAACCGTATTGCCGTCGCTTTGAGTGGTACTCTATGCAGTTTTTTATATACTTCCTTGGGCAAAAGGTTGCTCATAGCACCTGTATCAACCTTCGCATTGACGTCTGTCTGCACTTGCCTCTATAGTTGGTTGATGGTAACTGCTGAATGGAGTGGAAATATATATCTTCGCTCGAACCATTAGCATTACTTTCATTTTGTGTCGCCATGTGATCCTCCTGGTTTTGTGCCACCGTGACTGTGTCACTCTTTTACTTGCTTGTTTTTTTATCTCCCGTCTTGGAGCGGCAAACATTAGCAAAATGTGCCTTTTTGTTGCATCTCATGCATGACTTTCCTTTTGCTGTGCACTCTTCTCGAGGATGTCCTTTGCCACAATATCTACACTGTGTTGGCTTTTTGTTATTCTTAGCTTGAATTGCATGCGTACTGCTCTCTTCTACTGAGTTGCGTATAGCTTCAACTTGCTTGCAAGTCGCCTTTTCTGTTTCTACTATGCGCAGCGCTTTTGATATAGCCAGAGCATTACCTTCCTTAATTAAGGATTTCTGCGCTGACTTTAGATAAATGCCGGATATGAAGAGATCGACTAGAAAGGTGTCTTCCACCATTTGGTCGTATTCACACTGTTTGGCTATTTGGCGAAGCCGTTTCAAGAATGAGTGTGCCGATTCGACTGAATTTTGTCTGCACTGCAGCAGTTCGTGTCTTGCCACGCAAAAATTCGACCTTGGGTTCGCATACTGTCTAAAGTATTTAATGTATGTTTCGACGGTCCTATCTTCTTCATGCCGAAAAACAAATGTGTCACTTATTTCTTGACCCTCGACACCGGCCCATAACAAAAGATATCTAAGTTTGACGTCGTCGTCAACGTTACGTATGGGACCTTCAAAATGGAGCCTGACTTGCCGAATAAATCTGTCCATTGATTTGGCAAGATTTGCGCTGGAACAATCTATTGTTGGCGGAGGTACTTGAAATGAAGCTGACATACTAAATCTTATTGCTTTGGTATAAAGATAATTATCTTACCTTAGTGTTTGGCGCCTACGTACGTGTTCGTCTTTTTTTTTATCCTCGAGGAGAAAACAAATGTCACGGCTTATTCATTATTTCTAATTCGTTTCATTTTGGTATAAGTGTGTCCTTGTAATCCCACTCCTGATACCATGTTATGTTGTGGGGGGTTATCGGATAGGATGGTTGGAATAATGAACGGATAAGGCTGAGTAATCACATGCTTTATTTTTGGAACGCCATTACAGGAAATTCGACCAACAAACTAAGGGCAATAACTATTCTCGACTTCCGAGTTATACAAGGGACTTAACTACTACAACAAAGTCCAAAGTGTAAAAGCCCAAAGATGGTAAAAATCCAAGGTGGGAAAAGGTCTAAAGTGGTAAAAATCCAGTGGTTTAAAATGGTAAAATCCGGTCAAAGGTAAAGCTCCATCCAGGTCGCGAAAGTAGTAGAACACATACTACACTTTGAGCTACTACACCCTGATTTTAATATTTATTGACAAAAATATATCAATTCAGCACAAGGTCAGGCAGAAAAAAGGTGGGGAAGGTATGTCATGCAAGGTCTAGTACTAAAAAAAAAATGAAATTACTCTCTCATTCAACTCAACAACCCGAACAATATTCCTTTCGCCAATCTCTTTTCATCCGTCGCCTACCACTCTATTATCAGCGGATCATCATTTATGCTATAAATACTAACATGCAAGGGGCTGGGCTGGGTTACGGGTCACACAACAGGTTTCATTTTACCAGACTGCTCGAATAATGATAGAGTGTACTATGGCAGCCCACTAAAGCTAAAATAACACTCTTTTTGGCACCTTTCATACCTACTGTTGTGGATTCCGGGATGAAATCCGGTCTCAAATGAATGACAAACGCAGGAATGAAATATAGCAAATAAATGTATTGACGCAATAATACAATTAGTAATACGGTTAGTAGATCCAGAAATGCGGTTAGTAGCAATAATAATATATATACAGTCTGGAAAATTCAGTATCGAAGTGTGACTTCCTTCTGAGTCTACGTGCTCGCAACGGTGACTCCTACAAAGCGGTTACCTCACACTCTCACTTCCTCACTCTCTCACTGCCGGGTATTCACCGGCAGCAGTACAAGTACACACTGGGTGAGTCCACTTGTATAAAAAGGGGTGGACCCCTTAACACCCCCTCCTTAGATCCCTTTTGGTGGGGGAGTTAGTATTTTTTTCTCTTATGGTCGATAATCAGAGGTTCGGTAAATTTTCACTTCCTGTTTGACCATCTAATTTCTGTGTCTTCTTGTGGTCTTTGGATCTCAAAAGCTTCGAAGATTGCATCCCTTGAATCGTCGTTTTCTGCGGGTGACGAGCTTGGCTCCTCAACCCTTCTTTTTTGTAATTGGTCAATTTGTCTTCTATGTGAGATCTTCTCGCCTTGTACTGTGTACATCACATTTCCTAATCTGTTAATTATTGTGTCAGGCTCCCAGTGAGCCATATTGTTTCTAAACATCCTAAAGTAAACCCGTTCTCCTGTTTTAAATGATCTCTTAGGTACAATAGGTGTATACTGGTTTTTGTTCTTGTTTGGTAATAATTTGTCAAACACAGACCTTATTCTCCGAGCAAACATCAATTCCGCTGGCGAAAGACCCGATGGCGTGTTCACGTTAGATGTTATTCTGTACACTTGGAGGAACTGTTGTATCGCTTTTATCGTCGCTACATCCCCGGATTTTTTTAACGCTCTTTTTAGTGTGTCAACGAATCTTTCAGCTTCTCCGTTCGACCTCGGGTGGTACGGAGCTATCTTGATATGCTTTACTTGATATGTCTCACAAAATTCTTTGAAGTCACTGGAGGTAAATTGTGTGCCGTTATCGCTTACCAAACAATCCGCGACGCCAAATCTCGCGAATAGTTCGTGTAAACAGTTTATGGTGTTTTCTCTCGTCGGGTGTTTAAATCTGGCAACCTCTGGCCATTTACTAAAACTATCTACTGTTATTAAATAGTAGTAACCCTCAATGGGTCCTGCGTAATCCACGTGGATTCTGGACCACGGTTTGTCGATTTTAGGCCATGGCTTTTGTATAGAGGGTAGTGCTTTCGCCGCAGCAGGACAACCTTTGCAACTTTCCTCCATTTGCGTAATATCATCGTCCATGTTCGGCCAGTAGACAAAACTTCTCATAAGTGATTTCATCCGGTTTTTTCCGGGATGTCCTAAGTGAATATCTTTCAAGATCCGTCTTCGTTGCGACTTCGGTATTACTACTCTCTCGTTATACAATAATATGTTGTCACAGATTGAGAAACTGTCTGCTAAATTCCTCACCTTCTCTCCTATTTTTTTCTTGGTATTCTGAATAAATTCGTCCCTTTCTGCTTCTCGTCTTATCTCCAGCAGCGTTACAAGTAGTTCCTTTATTGTATTGCATAATACCTTACTGATTTCATCTTCAGCTTGTAATGCCGCAATTACCGAATCTTCTAACTGTTCGCCTTTCGCAGGTATTAATCGCGATAGTCCATCAGCGTGTCCTATTTTCTTTGATGGTAAGAACTCGAGTTTGAAATTGTAGTTTAGTAACACAGTTCCCCATCTTAAAAGTCTGTTCGCTGTATAGACTGGTAGACCTTTTTTTGAACCGAAAATCGTAAGAAGTGGTTTGTGGTCCGTTTGGAGCGTGAACTCTCTCCCATAAATATATCTGTGAAAACGAGTTACTGCAAAAATTATGCCCAATGTCTCCTTTTCGATCTGTGAATAGTTTCTCTCCGCCGGTAATAATGATCTAGATGCGTGTGCAACGGGTTTGTTTGTACCGTTCCGCATCTTGTATTTTATACACGCACCTACCCCATGTGAGCTCGCGTCACTTGCAATAATGATTTCGAGTTCGGGATCGAAACGTGTCAATGCGAAGTTAATTTTTGTATTATTTCCTTAAATGCTTTTTTATAGTCCTCTGTCCAATTCCAATTATTCTCCTTTTTTAGTAACTCATTTAGTGGAGCCCTCAGTTTATGCATATTATCAATAAATTCGCCATAGTAGTTAGCTAGGCCCAGGAAATTTTGTAGTTCTGCAACATTTTTTGGTTCAGGCATATTTTTAATTGCCGATGCCCTCTCTGGGTCCGGTTTCCTGCCATTTTCATTTATTATCTGACCTAAGTATTTAATTTCATTTAGGAAAAAATCACACTTTTCTCCTTTTACTTTGAACCCAAATCCTGAAGTCTTCTGAAAACTTCCTTTATGTGTTATGTCAACATTGTCGCTCTTAATTAGAATGTCATCCAGATAAGCGATCACGAAATTCTGGACCGTGAGCATTGTGTCCATCGTCTGCTGAAATATTGCTGGTGCAACTTTTACTCCGAATGGTAGTCTGTTGAATTTGTACAACCCTTTGCGCGTATTAATGCAAAAGATTTTCGTACTCTCTTCTTGTACTGGAATTTGTAGATAAGCCTCACTTAGATCCATTTTTGAAAATATCTTACCGCCGTTGAGCTTTGTAAATATCTCCTCTGGGCTCGGTAGTGGGTACTGATGGTCTTTTGTTGCGGACGACTAGGGAAATTTTTGTTGTTGTTTGTTCTTCCCGTGTGAGTTCGAATCACTCGTCGCCAATTTGTTGTGGATTCCGGGATGAAATCCGGGCTCAAATGAATGACAAACGCAGGAATGAAATATAGCAAATAAATGTATTGACGCAATAATACAATTGGTAATACTGTTAGTAGATCCAGAAATGCGGTTAGTAGCAATAATAATATATATACAGTCTGGGAAATTCAGTATCGAAGTATGACTTCCTTCTGAGTCTACGTGCTCGCAACTGTGACTCCCCAAAGCGGTTACCTACCCCTTTCACTCTCTCACTGCCGGGTATTCAGCGGCAGCAGTACAAGTACACACTGGGCGAGTCCACTTGTATAAAAAGGGGTGGACCCCTTAACACCTACCAAACTGGTTTCTTTTAACCATGTATCACAGAAGTCCTCTTTGGTCAGTCTTTATTTGTCATATCTTAATCTTCAACTTGAGCTGATATTTGAAGAATGCAATCAGGTCATGGTGAGACAGCATATCTCCATGCAAGACCACGTGTTACCTGGTGTTCCACAAAACCATTATGGCTACATGTGAGGAACATCATGCGTTTCAGCCCCTCCCATGGAGGAGCAACTTTGTCGCATACATAGGAGACATCAAGGAATTGTACATTTCAGGCTCCACTGCATCTCCCGCACTTGGGTGTTTCGGCTACCCCCATCCTGAACCTGATATCGTTGACGGGCAAGACATTTTGTGCCAGGCGCAAAGTTAGACCTCGAAGTTAGTGAGGAAATCAGTACCTGAGTCCCTGTGCCAGTGGGACCGGAGTTCCTCCTCCGTCAGACCAAAGCGCTGACATAAGAGGTCCCGGGCAGCTTCTTTTACCAGACCACGGGAAAGAGTCGGTGTGGGGTCATAGCCAGTGACACTTGGCACTCACGGAGAAATGCAGATTCTCCTGTAGGACTATGACATGACTTTACAGGACCCTTAGGTCTGGAAAGGCAACTGCAGCATAGGCTCCATACTGGGTTCTTGTCCATACTGGGTTCCTGGCCATTAAGTCAGTCTCAAAGCCCGCTAATGGCTTATCAGGTGAAGCAAATCCAGACCTCCATGACATGGCCGTTGAATGCAGACTTCCTTGCGCACCACTTGTTGTCCTCTCAGCCTGAGCAATTTAGAGACTAGCTTCTGGGATGTGATCAGTTTCTTTGCTGTGATGGGAAGGACTGAGAGTCTGTAGAGGATTGAAGGTAGATGTACGTGACACATCTTAGCTCTTCCCTTCAGGGACAAGTGACTGCGGAGGCCATTAGTCGAAAAACGGCCAAATTTGTGTCAGTGACGTTTGTTCATTTACATTTTCCTGTTGGGAATAAAAAACGCTAAATATAAAAATACTCCATGCTGTTCGTATGTTGGTTAACACTCCCATATCCGATGTACTTAACGGTATGTTTCTAACTCAAAATATATCAGAATAGTTAAGTGCTAATTAACTGCTGGTTCAATTCCGTTAGAAGGGTTGCGAAGGTCAAGGTCGTCCTATTTGTTTCGATTATGAGCGGCATGATTATTCTTTTCAAAGTATCGTACGGCATTTCCCCAGGCATATGGTTCAGTATGTCTATGACTTTATTCGCAACTTCTGGAAGCAGTTTCTCCACAACATATGCATATCTTGACTATTGTGAGTTGATTTTTTTCTGCGTTGAATATTACGTGTAATTGCGAAAGTCTGGACGTTTGAGGGATTGAAACGAGCAGATTAATGGTTAAAGTCGCTTCCACGGGTTCTGTTGCTTTTGTGGCCATGCTGATAATCCGTAGTCGATTTTATATGGAAGTTTTCCCTGGAAGGTTTGTGCTCAGAAGGATGACAACACTCGCAGTGCAGATGAGAAGATTTGTTCAAAGATGGGGTTACCACTGTCGGGGAATTATACAATATTCTCAATTATATTCCGTCTAGTTCTATGTTGCGAAAATACAGAAGCGTCGGGAGTTCAGAACAAATAAAAAGTGAATTGTATAGGCAAAAAGAAACTATATTTTTGTTTAAATTCGACAAGGATAAAAATTTTATATACTTGGAATAACAAAATGTTTGTGCAAACAAAATATGAATAATGTTCATAGGAAAACAAGACCAGTAAAATAATTGATCGCATGTGAGGCAAATTTGTTTGAAGTAAGAAACTGTATATATGTTCTTTGAAAAGGAAAGTCTGTAACAATAAATTAAGTTATAATACTCAGTTATGTGTGTTCCTTTGTGGCAGCATGAAGGCTGTTGTGCTGCTACTGACAGCGCTCCTTCTGCTTGGTGTTGAGAATTGTCCCCTTTAAGCAGGCCTCGAGAAGCTCCGCACAGCTACGGGCATGAATTTTATTTTATTTGAAAGGAATTGAAGGGAAGTATTTTATTGTGTGAAAGATGTCACACAGTATGCTTTTCTCCGTCTGCACTGGAAATATAAGACTATTTGAATTCATTTTTTGTTAACTAAAAATGAAAGATACATACACGTGAGTTTCAGTTTACACGTAATTATTATACACTATCATTTGCTTATGTAGAAGAGATTAAATAATTAATGCATAAAAAAAAGAAGGATTTAAGCACAAAGAAAAAATATTGATGGTCATTATCAATGAATTTCGAGTTTAGAAATTATTGGTTAGCTCTCTCATTATCATCAGAAATGTTATTATCCCTTTGTTGATAAATAATAGAAATAAATAAGTGGAAACAATAAAATAAAAATAATAATACCAATAATGTAGAAAAGTAATAAAAAAATATGAGAAACAGGGTAGAAGAGAAAAAAAAACAAAAATTGTGAAATAAAAGATAAAAACCCCAAAAAGTAAGAAAAGAAAAATGAGTGGAAACAATATTGAAAAAGGAGAAAATAAAAATGCCAAAAAGTAGAAAAGATAAAAAGATGAGAAACGAAGTAGTAGAAGAGAGAAAATGGAAAAAAAAATTAAAATGAAAGAAACTAATGGCGCAAATTAAGAAAATAATAACGAAACAATACAACAAAAAAAAAGAACGATAAAATATTAAAAAAATAAAAATGAAGAAACGGGGTAGAAGAAAAGAGATAAATATAAAGATTTTGACATAAAAAGGTCGGAATGTCAGAAAAAATTAAATTAAACTAAAAATTAAAATAGAGAAAAAGGAAAAGTAAAATGATCAAAAATGTAAGAAAGTTAGAAATGAGATAGAATTTCATTATTTACATTATTCGGACTATTGTCCTCATCTTTGAGGACACATGGCACAGTGGATAAAGGTGTTGGTTAGATCCAGTGACAGGACCCAAAGAGTGTGAGTTCAATACCTGGTTAAGGCAGTGGAGAACTTTCAGAGGGAAATTAGCAGGAGATAACTGATAACTGACATCCATCAAACATGGCACGTGGAACTAGAACAGTCTACCCCAGTGAGCGAAATAAAGGGTTCAGTTCGAAATTCCAACCACCCGAAGAAGGAGCGTACAACAGCCGAAACGTTGTGATAATATGGCGGCAAAGATGAGGACAATAGTTCGAATAATGTACATAATACCTCATCTCAGAAATATAGACAGACTCTGAGATAGAAGTTGTAAAATAAAAAAATACAAACACCGAAAAACTCAGGAAAAGACTAAATGTATGGAAAGGAGAAAAAGATGCCGAAAATGCAGTGGGGAAACAAGATAAAAATAAAAAGTGGCAAAATAAAAAATAAAAACTTTGACTTTTGAGAAAAATGAAAAAATGAAAGGGAAAAGCTCAAATAAAGTGAAATATAGAAAAAGACAAAATGATGTGTTATAAGCAGAAAAAATGAAGCTATGTAAATAAAAGTAGTAATGAAACGTAGAAATGAACAGGAAAAAGCTATAAGTTGTAAAACCACAAAAGAGTATAAAATAAATAAAAAAAGGCAGAAAATAGGAAAATAGTGTGAAATAAAGAAAAAAATGAAGAAACGTAAAGTTAGGGAAGTAATGAGGTGGATGCAAGAACGAAAGGCACGATGTTGAAAAATGAATGATAAAATCGCAGAAAAAGCAAAATAAGAAGAAATATGCATAAAAAAGATAGAAAATGTGAAAATGATTTAAAATAAAATGAAGAGATTATAATGCAAAAATGAGGGGTAAAGAAGATAGAATAATGCAAAAGCTATAAAATAAAAGTAAAAACAAAAAAGAAAATTGGATCGAAGTTAAAGTAAATAAAAACGATATAAGTATAAAATGACAAATACAAAAAGGAAATGCAGAATAAGAAGAAAGAAAAGGGCTAAAACATTTTCAAACGAAATGTAGAAAATAAATATAAAAAATCAGTAATGAGAGTAAAGTGTGAAAAATTCAAAATGATGAGAAATATGCGACAAAAATGTCGAAATGTAAAAAAGTAGTAATGTTGGGGAAAAGAAAAGTAAATTGTAAAATCGTATAAAATTGGGAGAAAGGAAAACCAAAGACAAATATGATTGTAAATGAGCAGTAGTAATAATACGAAGTAAATTAAAACAAGCAAAAATGAGTCTTAATAAGTCAGAAAAAAAGCAGAAATGTTGCAAAATGATAGATAAAAAAATTACAAAAAGCGACAATAAATGGAAACAGCGTTTAAACCAACGCAATTTACGCCAATTTCAATTACTTTTGAGACCCGTTTGAAACAAATAGATTTTTTAAAATTATTTTAGGGATTTTCAAATATTTTGAAAGACAAAATTATGCTTTAAAATAACGTTGCTTAATTGAATTTTCGCACGAATCAAATCGATTGTCAATAATTTGATGGGTTTTCAGATGTTTTTAAGCACCCAATTACATTTTTAGATCAAATTTGTTTAACGTATGAAAAGTAGCGGTATTTGGCGTAAAATGTTGTCTCCAGTAAGTACATTTTCCATGGTTTAATATAATTTTGCGTAATCCATCGAAACTTCATAAAATCAATTGTTTTCAATCAAGAACAAATCGATTTCCTATTATTTAAGGGGTTTCGAATGTTTTAAAACACGAAAATGACTTTTTAAAAATAACGTAGTTTAAATTATTAATTGTAATTGAAACTAGCACAAATTGCGTCAGTTTTAAAAATAAATTTGTAAGATAATAAAATAAGTTTGTATAAACCAAATTTCTTTGTTCACATGGAAGCAGACGAAAATTGTTAAAATCGATTGTCTTCGGTGGAAATCAAATCGATCTTCAATAATGTTAGGGGTTTCTAATATTTTCACCTAAAAATTCCTTTTTAAAATAATATCGTTTAAGGTATCGATGTAATTGAAATTAGCGTAAATTGCGTTGCGTCAATTTCAACTATATTTTCAATGTTTTCATAAATTTGTAAAAAAAAAAAATTAATATGACTTCCTGCAAGCAAACGAAACTTGTTAAAATGAATTGTTTTCGATCGCAATCAAATCGATTTTCAACAATTTTAGGGATTTGCGAATGTTTTCAAAGACTAAATTTTTTAATTAACTTTGTTTATGTTATGAAAAACTAGGTGTTCGGCGTAATATGATGTTTGCAGCATTTTCATAGGTTTATGAAAACCAAATTATTTTTAATACAAAATTGTTTAAGATGTTAAAATGATTTGTTTTCGATGGAAAACAAATCGATTTTCAATAATTGTAGGTATTTTCGAATGTTTTTAAACAGCAAATTGCATTCTAAAATGACGTTGTTTAAGGTAGTAAAAGTAATTGAAATTGGCGTAAATTGCATCAATTTATATATTTTCATAATTTAACAAATTTTGTAAGATAAGTTCATGTAAATAGTGCACTAATCAGTTGTTTTAGCAAAAATAAAAAAAAGAAAAAAAAAGAAAAAAAAACTCATTCCGGTCAATTTAATTTTCAGCAAAGTATTTTGCTTATTGGATTTATTATATTTAATCTATTTGCTTGGCATTAAATAACTGCGTGTAAAGTAATTTTCCACGGAAAATATTACTTTTCAAAGCATTTTTCACTTGTTTCTGAGAGTTTGAAAACATGAACTAACCATATCTGTGTGTAAGTTACACATGCGCGATTATATGTGTAATTGTGAAAAGTTATATTTTTAAAACCGCATTTACTTGTTTTTGAAATGTTGCGAACACCAATTATTTCTATAAATTAATGGCGTGTGTTCTAGCTGAATACTCTTAAAACAATAGTTTCTGTGCTGAAAGTGTTACATTACAAGAAGTTTCCACTTGTTTTTGAATCTTTGCAAACACCAATTCATACTAGCAATATGTACATATGTGGTACCAAAACATGCTTAAAAATGCGAGCGAAATAATGTTATTTTCAAGAAATTTTTATATGTATTTGAGAGTTTTTAATCCCAATATTTTACTAACAATAAATGTGTGTGTGTGTGTGATATCCAAACATGCTTAAAAAAACAATAGTTCCTGTGCTACATTTCAGACATTTTCCTTTTAATTTTGAGACTTTGATTTTTACATACAAATATTTTTATCAGCAACAACTGTGCATGTTCTATCTAAACATTCGGAAAACTAGCTTTCCAAAGGAAAAATGCTAGTTTTCAATTACGTTACTTCTTTTTAGATTTTGCAAACGACAACTTTTCTACCTATAACTGCGCTATGCAAACTTGCTGAAATTTCTACTTTTTCGAGAGAAATATTTCTAGTTTTCAAGCACTTTTCAATTATTTTCATGAGTTCGCAGATATCAAATTTTACCAAATATAAACCCGTGCTTGCTTTACAAATATGCTGGAAATTACTTTAAGAGAGGGAAATGCTAGTTTTCAAGTACTTTCCTCATATTGTTTCCTCGCGTTCTTTGTTTGCAAACCCCACATTATGTGCTTGTGTATTCCCCAAACATGTTGAAAACTATAGTTTTCGAGTGAAACATGCTAGTTTTTTAGTTGTTTTCCCTTGTTTATATGACTTTGTACTCACTCCCAATGTTGTACACACCACCAATGTGTGTGCTACCAAAACATGCCCCCAACATTGAATTACATTTGTTGCCCCCAACATTGAATTACATTTGTTGCCCCCAACATTGAATTACATTTGTTGCCCCCAACATTGAATTACATTTGTAAATTTGCATTTGTAAATTGCATTTATCAAGTTTTCAGACGTCATATACATTTGTCCTCAAAAGCTTTTCGGAACTCCACAAATCTGAGAAATGGCATCTAATTCATTTGATACATCTCCTTAGGGAGAGAATGTGTGCTGTAGTGGGCCTACTAGGTTTGAAGCCATTCTCATTCGAGTAAAATGCTCGGCGATCTTTGAACGGATACCATTAATAACATTTTGTTTGCGAGGTTTGCTGATATAGAAGCTAGAGCAATTATCACTCTTGTTGCGATCTTCAGTCTTCGGTAATGATTTTAGATCACTCTCCGAATATTGATACATTTTTCTCCTTCCAATTTACAAATCTCAGATCAACAAATTTCAAAATTTTTTATTATTTCCGTATTATTTTTCTTTCAAAGTGAAAGAAATGACTTACAAAGAACTTATATATATATTACGCATTTTTTTTACAGTACAACTGAATGAATTCAGAATTCTGAATCTGAATGATTTGCGTCAGTATAGAATAATCGGAAAATGCGTCTATATGTGTGCAAATCTTTGTGACACAGGTTTACATTGTTTTCACTGTGTGTATAAAATTCCGGCAGTAAACTGTATGAAATAAAGACAGAAAGTTGCTACTATCACCGAATGCAAATATTGGCTAATATATATTTTTCCAATTTTTAAATATTCTTTTTAAAGAGGGAAACTATTGTTGAAACGAAATACATTTGCGCAATTATCTCGCAACCTTAGATGGCTAACCCATGCTTGCTACCCTGAAAACAAAGATACCTTCCTTCACGATGTGATTAAGCAGCAGCTTCTACATTTGGATACAAACATATACATAAATCTTCAAATTTCACCTTATTCTTCTGTATTATGTTGTGTATATAGAGATTTGATATTTTTCAACAGTGTTCATTTTCTTTTAATAATTACGCAAGACCAAGATAAACCCAAATCAATTATACCTTATATATGGCAGTTACAGACATTAGAAAGCCTTGTTTCCTGAATTTGTTGACATTGTAATTGCGAATTCAACCTCTAGGTCTGGCACTGCGTACTTGGAATCTGAGGAAGCAGTACTAAAAAGTAAGAACTAGACGTGATTTCCGTAGACATTGCCAGTGGAACGAGAGAAGGAGAAATTCAAATAGGGAAAAGCCATAAAAGGAAGCTTGGAAAAAGAAAACGACACAAAAATTGAACAAGAAAGTAAAAAAGGGGAGAAAAGCTAATAAATGCATAAATCTTTGAAAAGAGACTAGAAATGACAAAATATTTAAGAAAGGAAAGATGAAATGCAAAAAAATCGGAAGCGAGAGGAAAAAAGAGATGAAAACACAGAAAAATGTTGAAAAAAGAAAATCAAAAATGCAGAAAAGCCCTAAAACATAGAAAAAAGATAAAAAAAAAACACACAAAAGAGCAATATATTTAGAAGGCATAGTGAAAAAATGCAAAAAGCCAAAAGAAAGGAGAAATGAGTGAAAAACACAGAAAGCGGTACAAAATTAGAAAATGTTTAAAAAAAGAAATACAAAAATTGAGAAGTAAAAAATATGAGCTGAAAAGGACTACAACATACACAAACGTTGAATGAGGAAAGGTAGTACAAAACTTGCGATCTCACCCCATCAAAACGTGGAAATGTGTTGAAAAAGACAGCTACAGGTAGAAACGAAGAAAAATGTGGGATAATTTTTTTTTTAAAGTAGAAATACAGGGTGCGATGGATAAATTGTCGTCTAAACTACTCAAAAATGAAAACAGCACTGACATATTTTAACAGATATATGATGGCGCTAATTGCGTCATAATGCTCTTTTTCTCACAGACCAACTGACCCTTCAAAATAAAAAACAAACAATGCACATGCGCGAAAGTAAAAATACAAAATGGTGACAATTTACTTATCGCAAACCGTGGCTGAAAATGACACGATAGAAGACATGCGTTCAAAAAAGAGAGAAATATGCAGTAAAGACAAATAACAGAAATCTGTAGAAAAGTTAAATAGCATAAGTGTATAAAATAAAACAGTAAAAGGCACAAATGCTGAAGAGGGGAAGATAATTATTAAGAAAAATAAATGTATGGAAAAATGCGAATGTCCAAGGGTTGAAATAGGGATAAAAATGTGGAGAAATTAAAAAAAAGCAAAAATATGTGAAATATGTCATAAAAAGAGACAGATTTTAACAAAAGAAAGAAAAATATTGTCACAGAAACTACTTTCTGTGACAATATTTTCTTTCTTTTGTTAAAATCTGTCTCTTTTTATGGGAAAAAACAAAATGGCACTGTATGAAAAAATGAAAGACAAACTCGAGGAAAACCAATAAAAAAAAGAAATTAGGGTAAGAAGATCATGAGGCACAAATACTAATAAAAAACACAAAATGCATAAAAGAGAAATGCAGAAAACGGTGAAAAATACAGTAAAGTGCTTTTTGCATTTGAAATGCAAAAGAAGGAATTGAGAAAAAAAGAAGCAGGAAAGCAGAAATGGTGAAAAGCGAAAATCAATAAGAAATTAGTGGAAAAGAAAAGAGGAAAATGTAGAAGACAAAGACAGACTTTTTAGAGAAAGAAAGCCAAAAACGCAGGAAAGCCAATAAAAGAATCAATTAGAAGAGGAGAAAAGGCATAAGGGTTGAAAAAGGATAGATAAATATGTAGAAAAACCGAAAAATAATAAATGTGTGTAAAATGGAAGAAAATATAGATGTTGAAACGGGAAAGATAAAATAGAGAAAAAAAAAACAGCAGAAAAGTGGATAAAAACAAAAAGGCGAAAATGTAGAGAAAGGAAGGTCAAAAATGGAGAAATTATGAGTTGAAAAAGAAAACAAAATAAAAAAGCATATATGTTGAAAGATAATGCAAAAAAACTAAATAACACATTGGAAAAAGATAGATATTTAAATTGTTGTATTTGTTTAATTTCATCATCTCCGGTATATCATTTACATGTTAAAATTAAATTAAGTTTTCGTTTATATTTTGCTAAAAACCATGCATTCTATCTCCTTACAATTGATGTTTAGTCGTTTATTCTTTTTATCGTACACTACTTTCTGTAAGATGTCCTGTACAATGGTAAACTTATAAATATGTAAGATAGATTTTGGTGAGAAAGAACTCTTGCAAGTTACAGTTCCTCGCAGTACATATAACAAGGTAATTTGTTATCGGCAGATATCGTAATTTTTTAATTTCAAAGCGACGATTTAGAATGGATTAGTGTCTGTTATACTAAACCTTATTAATTTTCCTTGTCGAGAGGCCAGGTGTGATCTCGTATTGGACAGGTCAGAGCATGTGTTTTTTATTTCATTTCTGACGCATATGTAAGCCAAATATGTTTTGGTTTTGGAGTAGTGGCTCTGAATGAAGTTATTTAAAATCAAAACATAGGATTTGGTCTTTTGACACCAACTTTCAACAATGGAAAATTGGGTTAATTTGGACTGTGAACAGTTTGATATGTGAGTGAAGAAATTTGTATAAATTCAGTTTGATTTTGAAGATACACGAAAGATATTTTTGTGTTAATAGATGCCAAATATATTTATATTTAATCAAAAACTTCATTACTATTTTTTTTTCAGTGAGAGCTTGACCTTATTTTCAGTCAGCCCAGTCGTCAACAAATTTAACACGGCTTATTAAGAAAGACAACTTTCATTGTCTTGAAGACTGGACGGTCGACGACGTACACTGGTACCAATCCCTAAACTAGTTTAGAAGCTGTATAATTCTTCTTATTCAATAGCAATGTGAAGATTGAGATATCGGAACAAGCGGGGTCCGAACTGAGCGGCTGCACGTCGAGAAAAAAGAGAGACTAGACCAACGTGGCTTAGGAGTCATGTACGGAAAGAAGGGGGTTATACAAAGCTACAAATAATCACTACAATCTTTCTATTTCATGTCAGTGAAAAACATTAGTCCGAAAATTCTCATTTGTTTACTCACCTGAAGGTTAGCATCAGCAATGCTGATAGAAGGCAAAAAACCATTCTGTCATTAAAAGAGAGCAGATTCATTTTGGAGGTGTTAAAATTAACAACCAGTGTCCCAGTTAACAACAGATTATGATATAAGTCATTTTATAAGATCAGCTACCTATTTGACCTTATTGAACCAAGCAGACTTACTATTAAGACCGGAGTAAATAGTTGTGTCATCAGCGTAGATGACACCAGGAAAGTCGTTAATGAAAATTAGAAACAGCATGAGTCCATGGATAGAGCCTTGGAAAAAAACTTGCATTAATGAAAATAGAATCTAGAAGATTAGTTGTTCAACTTTCATATCACGATTTGACAATATAAACTGAATCAATTCAAAAGTCCCTTCAGAAATCCATAATATTTAAACGTATGAAGACCAGTATGCCAAACTCTGTTAAATTCCTTTGAGATCATTCTTATCTGAAACTTGATATAAAATTTCAGCGATAATCGTCAATACATCAGCAGTTGAAGCGAAGCCATATAGCTTATTTGAAAAAAAAAAGCCCCCTGTGGGATGAGATGCTTAGGTGATTTAGAGTTGGTTAGGGGATCTAATACTTTGCCAAAAAGAGAGAGAAGGCAATATAAATAACAATAGAACGCGTATGCTACTTAACGTGGGGAGTGTTAAAATCACCAGACACGAAAATATTTGCAGGTGAATGCAGAGTGAGAGCTATTTCTATATTGTCATAAATTTATTTAATATATTATAGTCCAGAGAAGGAGATCGATAAAGGAAACAGAAACAGTTAACAGTGTGCAATAACGAATGTCGAAAATGCATGAGAGAATCATCTGGGGATTCAAGAGATTATGTTTGCATCATGTATTATTGTCTTTTACATTGTTAATAAAATGTAGTAGTATTTTGGCACTACTCATTTAATTACCCCGAGTACATCGTATCCATATCTTTGGGAGCTCCTTGATGTTGAGAGCCTTTATTCAATAACGACTTAACAGTTATGAAAAATAAATACTAACAAAGAAAAAAAAGCGTTAAATGGGAAATAAGTTAAAAGAAATATATATATAAATACAAATAAGCATATTAATCATAATATATATTAAATGAAGTAAAAGAAATAATAATTCCGAATTATATCAAATTATTTTTTATTTTAAGCAATATTTATGCTTTGTTTTCAGTTAAATTTAAAATCCGTTAATATTTTGAGCTTCGAAAACACGTCAGCTTTCCTTGGGTTTAGAATGACGATGGGGTTCATATTAATTAAATAAAAAATACAGATAACCACGGAAGGATAATCATCATGTGATTTATTTATTCTTCTTGTCACTGTGCAATCTATATATAAAACAGAGAATATATGTGTGTCTGTCTGTCTGTATGATACCTTTTCACTTAAGATCCATCCAACCGATTTTTTCCAAACTTAGCACATACATTGTTAAATGTAAGAGATAGGTTCTTAGCGTAAAAAATCGATAATTTAAAAACAAATCAATAACCGATAAAGCCAATCAAAAATCGATAAATTCAATTTTTTTCCTACGATTTCGTTCAAACTCGGTATGTAGGTTACTTACATCATGACGAGCTCAATGATACCTCATTTTTTTTATTTCTACGCCAGTGTGTTTAGCGAAAAACCGCGGAAGACGAAACATCGATTTCAACACAAACCGATTTCAACACAAAGTTTAAACTAAAACTCCCTCAATTTTTAAGCAATCTAAAACAAACTTCAGTCAGTTGTAGTCAACAATAAGTTGATTGTTTAACAGTCATTTAACTTGGCAATTGTGCCCACCCATATAGTAAAAATCCGCGTAAATTGCGAAAAATGTCGATTTTCACTGGTTTCTTTCTTATTTTTCGTTGATCTTTCAACCAATTTTCATCAAACTTAACAATTACTTTTTAAATGTATCTTCTTTTATATCCCTGGTAGCACACTGACAAATTGAATTTTAAAAACTTCAAAATAATTGTGGTCTGAAGTGGGTCTTCATGTTGCTTGTTTTACCCCTTCATATGCTCGGCTTCGATTGAATAAATATAGACTACATCTGTCATATCAGTAACTGCATTAATTCAAAATGTTTTTTTTTAATGAAAGTACTTTAAAGTAATTGAAGAAGATACAAACATAATGCTGTTTTTGCTCCATTGTAAGTGAACGCTTTTTCTGACCGACCAGCTGGGTATGGCTGCTAAAAAAAACATTTGAAGCACTAGATAAATTACGTGATCTCAAGAGATGTGATGTATTGATGGGTGGAATTACGCTTTTATTATCAGGTGACTTCCGACAAACACCTCCAGTTGTTCCACGTGGAGACCCCGCTGACGAACTCAACACTTGCATTAAATTATCATATTTGTGGAAGGACATCAAGCCATTAACAAATAATAACATGAAAGCCTGTTTTAATAACCCAATAGCTAGAGAGATTACATCTCTACTACTGAGAATAAGAACTGGCAAGATTGCTATGAGCGACCATGACAACATTGTAATCCCTCCAAGATTAGCCTCAATTTTTTCTTCAACTGAAGAACTAAGGAACAAGGTGTATCCAAGAGAGAGCAATTCTCCCACCTAAAAACGACTTGGTGTATGTTATCAATCAACAACTGCTTAATGAAATTTTAGGTGAGAAAAAAACTTTCTGGATGGATGATGAACATGCTGTGCAATATCCTTAGAATTGTCTTGTATGCCAGCACACAAGTTAAACCTAAAATTTGTATGTCTCAGTATGTTGCTTTATGTAATGGAACAAGAATCTGTGCCAAACACATACAGCTTCATCTCATAGAAGCTGTTATACTAACTGGTAGAATACCCCTTGTTTTATCAGATTCTACAATTAAATTTAAAAGGCTTTAATTCCCTGTTAGAATGTGTTTCCGCATGACTATTAATAAGAACCAAGGACAATCACTAGCGGTTGTTGGTCTCAACCTAATTTCACCTTTTTAGCCATGGGTAGTTTTATATAAGATGTTCTAAGGTAGGATCGGCAAATTACCTGTACATCTTAGCACAAGGAGGCAAAGCATCAAACATTCTGTATCCAAGGGCTTTGATGTGATCCCATATGCAATTTAAAAGTGAGTCCAGGATGATAATTGCTAACTGATGGTTTCTACTGTTCCTCCAGCAAAAAAGGTTTGGTATGCTTAACAACCAAAACCTACCAAATCCTCCTAAGATCCAACCTCTGCTCCACGTCCTGGGAGGTAGTAACAGGGTAAAGAAGTGGAATTTCTGGGTATCTTCAATATATTTGACTCCCGGACAACGCCGGGTAGTCCTTCTAGTACACAATGAAATTGACAGTCGTCTCCAGCTGCGACAACACACAAACACGCGTAAAAACACGCACATTATTGAATGAAAAATAGTAATATGTTTAAAATGCATAGAAAATTGTCCGTGTATGGATCCATTTTACGTAGGGTCACAAGATAAAAGCTTAACCTCAAGCTCTTTGGCTTAGAATTAATAAGACTAAAGCGCACCTGAGGTCAACAGTTCAAATAAGTGGTACCTGGGATTTGTGCTGCCTTTCATCACAATTTCTGCTCTTTTGCAACAACGAGAATTAAAATTAGTGGATTTTGCTAATTAAAAATATAATTTCTGGAAGAGTTCGTGCACTTTCTGTGTTTTATTTTATTTTACATGATATACTAGCGAGTAAAGACTGAAAGTTTTCGTTATATTTTGTTATAAAGAAAACTGAAATTTATTTGCAGAAATATGATAGCTAATGATGTCTTTATTATAAAGGTGGTCAAGGTGGCATAATAAAGAAGACATCACGGTATGTACAGATCTTTCAAAGGAATTAGTAGAACGTATGTTTTCCTTGTCCCCTTTTTCATGGAGAAAATATCTGGCTCATTTTTCATCGCTAACATGTTTATAAAATACAGTGAAACCTCGCGTCAAGAACTTCTCATCGCGAACAAATCCGTACACGAACAAATTTTCTGAACTCTCGAGCGACGAACAAGCAAACCGATGAAATTTGGGCAAAATGTGGGAAGGTTTAAAATTTCGTTAGACGATATTACCCTGATAAAGCAGTAGCAAGCCGCACATGAATATTTTCAATAACAATGCCATGTCTCACTTTAGAAATATTTTAAAACGTAGACAAAAACAAATCTCATTAGACAAATATTTAGTGAAAGAAAGGCCCAGTGAGTCTCAAACAGAGTCGATGGGTCCTATGAGACAGAAAAGAGAAAGTTAATAAACCCCAGAAACACAATTATGTGATGTTTCCAATAAACATCTTTGCCTTCCTCTTCGTCACCACATTCTACTTACGCTATACTCTACTCCAAACAGGCACGGTAAAATTAAATTAAGTTTTTGTTTGTATCTTGTTTAGCATTATGTATCTTTTTGTATTAGATTTAAGGATTTTTATCGGTTTTGTGTATGGATCTGCATAACGTATTGTTGTAAAAGTAATCATCCGTAGTCCAGGGATATATTAATATATTTTATATTAATTTCCATGGGGAAATAGTTTCGGTTTACGAACGTTTCAGGTCACGAACGGTTTTCAGTAAGGAAATTCGCAAACCCATGTATTTTCATGTCACTGCCAGGTAGGTTACGCGTTGTTTTCCCTTGACTCTCTTTCCCTCTATTCGGCCCGGGAGTATCAGATTCTCCAGTCCCTCCTTCCTCATTATATGCCACAGAAACTTCAGCTGCCTCCTCCTTGTTTGCAACCTCTCTAAGACCTCATCGTTACTCACACGCTCAATTCTCTGATATCTTTAGCATCCTTCTGTAAAACCACATCTCTGTGGCCTCGAGCTCGAGCTAGCTTCTTCATCTTTGAGGAAATCGTTCAACATTCGTTGCCGTAAAGAGGACAGATGTCACACAACAGCTCAGTATTCTTTTCTTTGTTGCCAAAGAAATCCTCTTATGTCACAATACTCTGTCTAGCTTTTAGAATGTGTACTTGGCCATCCCAAAACGTCTACGTATCTCAGCGTCGCACTTACCCTCTTCTGTCAAGACGCTTCCCAGATATTTAACTTTCTGCATCCGCTTGTTTCTAGTGTTCCCGACCTGCAAATCCCATTTCGGGCTCATCCTCTTACTGATGACCATGCAATTCTGTCTTCTTGTAGTTTATGCTTAGTCTTTTCTTTTGTAGGAAATTTTGTAATTTCTTTTCCGTGTCTGCTATCAGTTATGTGTCATCTATGTTTCTCATGTTGTTAAGATTGTGGTCGCCAATGTTAAATCTCGGTAGGGTCTTCAATTGCCTCGCTGTATAGGTTGAACAGGTCGGGTAAGAAGACGCATCCTTGCCTTACGCCCCTTTCTATTTTTGCATATTCCCTGAACTCGTTCCCTATGCGTATGCATGCTGCTTGCTGCCAGTATAGGTTCATGATTATTCTAATATCTTTCCCGAATATATTAAGGTTGCTAAGGAGTTCCATTAGATCCTTGTGGCGTACTTTGTCGAAGACCCTTGTGTAGTCTATGAAACATAGATACACGTCCTTCTGCATTTGTATCGCTCTTTCTGATAATATTCTGAGCATAAATATCACGTTCCTTGTTCCGTTGTCTTTAACGAACCCGCACTGTTCTTTTCCTATCTCTGACCTGTTTCTGTTGCGCGCTCTATTCAAAAGAGTACGGATGATGTGTTTTGTCACGTGGCTCATCAGGCTTATTGTTCGGTGGAGTTCGCATTCGTTTGCGCCTGGTTTTTTAGGCATAGCTATGAAGATAGATTTGCTGAGGTCTTCCGGTATAACACTGCTGTTGTAGATTTCATTTGTTAAAAAAATCTTCATAAACATACATAGGACGTGTAAATGAAGCCTATTCTTTCTTTTTTTTTTTTTTTTTTTGGCAAATAGTGAGGCTTTATTATGCAAGACAGAAGACGGGAAAGTGAGGAAATATATTTTTTTATATTTTGTCCTGTTTTTTGTTTTATTTTTTGTTTTATCCAGTGACATTTAGTTAGATTCAATGTCCTTGAGGACACATGGCACAGTGGATAAAGGTGTTAGTTAGATCCAGTGACAAGACCCAAAGTGTGCGAGTTCAATACCTGGTTAAGGCGGTGGAGAACTTGGAGAGGGGAATTAACAGGAAATAACTGATAACTGACATCCATTAGACATGACACGTGGAACTAGAAAAGTCTACCACAGCGAGCGAAATAAAGGGTTCAGTTCGACATTTCAACTACCTGAAGAAGGCCAGAGCGTACAACGGAAACGTTGTGATAAATATCGCAACAAAGATGAGGAAAATATTCCGAATAATGTAAATAGTGTACATAATACCTCATCTCGGAAATATAGACAGATACCTACATTGTTTCAGTATTAATTTAGTAGGAACAAGAAACAGTATTAATTTAGTAAAAACAAAAAACAATTCCTCTAAAAATATATGAACGAAACATCTCAAAAATTAAAAACATATTCGAATATAAAAAGTTTTAAAATTAAAAAATACACTCAAAATCCATGAATATAATCTCTCTCTCTCTCTCTCTCTCTCTCTCTCTCTCTCTCTCTATATATATATATATATATATATATATATATATATATATATATATATATATATATATATATGAAAGCATTGTGTACAACGTAGAAGAAATCCGAGAAATTTTATTTCCCCTCGTTGACTTCATTAAGTAAATGCAGAAGGACCAATCTTGTGTGTAGGTTTGTAAAAACAGTTTAATTATGTCAATCAGGAGAAAAAATCAATGATATTATTCTTTCAATATAAGCTCAGAATTATTTTTTATTATTTTATTACATAGTTATTCTACTTTGTACATACTAACCATAACATATACATGCTTACGCGTGTTTACTTTGCACAAAATACCTCAAAAACAGAGTGACAAATAACATGACACAAAAATATCCATACAAACACTTTAATAAAGTACGCATGTGTTTTTAAGTTAGAAAGGCGTGCACGCACACAAATATACCCTCACGCACACTTGCTTTTGTTAATGTGAGCGTGTATGCATATGTTATGCTACTCCTAGATAATTCATTAAATACGAACAATTTTTAAAATACTTAAATGCATGGGATGTTTAGGATAGATAATAGCGTCAACATTTAGTTTTAGTAATCACCTGTGTACTACATCTCAATTTGTGTCTAGAATTCAGTAATTCCAAATAATAGAACAATAGAACAATAGAATTAAATCAGCCCTGAAAAAATAAATGCCTATATTTCAAGGGAAAAAATATCTACAAAGTCGTATGATTTCCACAATCGCATTCAAACATTTATGCATAATGCAAGTAAATTAGAAAACCAATTAAATGTGTATAAAACTGTTAACCAAACCATTTCATGAATGTATTTAAAATGCACTAAAATCTAAAAATGCATAAAATGTAATGTTTCCGTATGGAAACACCAGCGCATAGGATTTCACCAACATACCAAGTGTGTTTCCAGTTGAATCAAAGCCTACATTATTAAATATTGTGTGCAAATACAGATTCGTAGATTCGAACCTGAACCTGTATAATGATCTAAATATACATTACAAAATGGCCATCAACAAGTCGTGCAAACGCATTCACACACAGTCCTAGTCACATGGGCACATGGTACTTCTTTTACAGGATGTATACAGGGCGAAAAGAAACATTTCAGACCAACACAATTGCTGCCGTTTCTTCGATTGTATAAAATATATTGTGTTACTGTAATCTTCCCTCCACAATGGAAAACCCTGCAGTCACTAAAGCGGTTCTTTTGCTTCTCTTTGTTCTTTCTTTTATTCCACAGAATGATTTTCACTCGTTGCTTTCCCACATTTGACTCGCTTTTCAATGATGATACTAGAGTTTTATCAAACACCGCAACTTCTTTCGCTGCTGTCGCTACTGCTTTTCCTTCCAACCGTTTCGGTGTTAACATAAGCGTAATGCAGAGATACTGGATGTAACAAACGTAAGCAGTACTTTATTAGATCGGCTTTGTTCACTTGCTTTATGTTGACTATCAACTAAGCAAACGACGCATTTACATTATATATTTTTAACATTAACTACAACATAATTACTTATGCAATAAATGTAAAACAATAAATACAAAATATAATTACGAAAAAGTAAACATGTAAAAATTAAAATTTGAAATGCAAAAATTACACTTTAAAATAAATAAAAGTGACATTTCAAACAAATTACATGCATAGAATAACTTTTCAATTGTATATATTCCCAATACAAAATTAGATTAAGTATTTTATATCATTGTTTTACATACTTCACATCTAAATTTTATTACCAAGTTCGTCAGAATGTAAAAAAATTACGTTCAAAAGGACAACCTAAGAGGTAAGTGACTGCATCAATTTTATTGTCATTTCTTTAATTTCTGTTTTATGTCTATGCTTTTGTTGATATTCATTTAGAAAATTAGATCTCACTTGTAGCTCCATTTAATCTACAAATATCGTAGAATAATTTAATAGTTAAACTTTTCTATGGGACTTTTCATAGATGGTGGATTCAAAGGGAGGCCAAGACGTTTTGTTCTTTTCTTTTAAAAGTTATAATATGAGATATTTACATTTAGTGTTTCGTTTTAACCGCATAGATTTTAATCATGCACTTGTTTGCTGATATTTGCTGATAATTTTTATAAATTTCCAAAATTATAAATGTTTTAATAATTACTACCTGTATAATTATTTAACTGCCAATAATGAGTTTATATTTCAATGTTATAAATATGCTTTATGATTACTATATTTTTGAAGTGATTGATAGTCTTCTGATATAGATTAAAAAATAACTGGTTAGGCTCTTTAGCCTTGGGTGTTAATCATGCTCAAAGAAAGAAAACTCCGATGTTAAACCGCATGGAAGGTAAAAACGCATGGCACTTTGCAAATAATAATAAAGAAAAGGAATCTACGAAGAGCCATGATCGTCAAAGTCCTGAAAGGACATGGCATTAAAAAGTAAATCAAAAACATTGTAATAACATTTAACTTTTTAGCAACTGAATACATGAAGAAATTTAGTATATATTTAGAGTTTAATTAGCTTGTCGGAGTTAACTCCTCCTTCAGTTCGTTAACCCTTTCACCAGGGGTCTCTCTTCCCTGGCTATAAATAGCCGCTGACCCTTCGCCTCTATCTCTCTTTTTGGCTTGACTATTTATATATGCTTGTCAGTGGTGCATTATGAATAGACATATTTTATTATTCTAACGGTTGTGTGCAATAAGAGTTATGTTTCAAATTATTCTAGGGGCTATTGAGTAAAAGAAATTGTGGAACGAATGCAGTTTTGGGGCTATTTATAGTGTTGTTTGTTTACTATTTTCACTCATTATTTTTTTATTACTTTAATATTTGTTGCTGATTGTTATTATATTTGCTTGTGTTTATATGTATTCTTAGTTTGTTTTTATTATTTACCTATTTTTTTACTTATTTTCTGATTCGATTATTTTATTTGACTTATTTTTATTTAATTATTTTTTTTATTAAGAATTTAAAAAAAAAACAATTGCAAGTATTAGAAGCATTAAGCTTAAATTTAAACGACACAACGTCAAGAAAATGATTCCAAAATTAGCGACAAACATAAATAATATATTTCAATGAAAAAAAAAACAGTTTTTAAACTTTAGTTTTTCTTAACGTTTTTCCGCGTTTTCATGAAATGAAGAAACTGACAAATTCATGAACGTGTTTCCTCCTTTGGGATTTCATGATGCTTCCATTGATGAAGAGGAGAGGGGGCGCTTAAATCTTAATATTTTAAATCTAATTTTTTAAGCATATGAGTTTAGCTATATATTTAATTTAGTTTCTTTTTGTTTATGTTTTTATCACTTTTGTATCACATATTGTGATAAAAGAAGATCAAAATTTCTGTGGTTGATATAGTAAGTAAAGAACTTTCTATACACTTTGTTTCAGTAAATTACTTTCTCTTTTAAGTATTATATTCAGACCCATAAATGAGTGTGTTGTTTTGTAAAAGATACCTTTTTTGTTCATATTTTATTCAAATTCCCATGACGTATTACTTGTGGAAATTATTACATGTGATACGGTAAATACATCTTGTATTTCGTTTTGCATTGATTGAGTCTCTTAGTTTTAGTTGTAACAATTTTTTTTTCAATTGTAGTTGTAATAGAATTCGTGGGTTGATTCATTGGTTTTGTTAGAATGATCCACTCTTCTATTTTTGAAATATATTAAAGAAGTTTTTGATTATAATGTGGCTTTCTGTCATTATCAACGGTGTATCGATTTTATTATTATTATTTTATTATATTTTTATCTAATTTTACCCATTATCAACGAATTTTATTTTACTTTTAACTGAATACATGCATTGTATGTATTTACAGTTATAGGAATGTTTTATGTTTCAAATACGGTCAGCACATTGCGGCTGTGATCATAGTTGATATTATTGAGTGCTTACTTTTTCAAAATGCTTCCACCATTTTTAGCCTTTTTTACACGTGGATGAGGCTATCACATTTGTATTGTCAACAAGAATATTACGGATAGAGTTTAGTAGGTCTCCATGTGTATTTAAATAAAACATCATTGAGCTGTGGTCAAAGATATGTAACATAAGGCTTCTTGTTAAACTTTATCCAGCATAATTATTTACGAATCTGGGTGAAATTAAGGGACATGTGGATTCGTAAATAATATTGGTTCTCTGTAATTTGGAACTTGCAGGTGAATGATTACTTTTGACAATGAAGTTAACAGTTTTAAATTTTTTAGAGTAGATAATATCATTTTCTTGTTTTTGGCGATTGCAGTTGGGTATTTCTTTATAATGTTTCTAAGTGAAGATTCGTCTTGCTTATAGTTACCGTGCATTTGATTTTTGTAAAAAAAATGTTTCATTTTTAAATATTACATTTCATCTGACACACGGCCAAACGGGGTGGGGTGGTAAAATGTTGGTCGTCACTGACTATGCTACACTTACTCATACACTATAAGAACTTTTCACCGCCATTCAATCCAACACATACCATAATACTACTAGTCACAGGGATCTTACTTAAAACCCATGACATGAAAATATATACAATTGTTCTATTTTGTTTTTTTTAATATAAAAATATATAAAACTATGACATGAAGTGAGGGTTGAGAGGAGGTACCCAATAACGAAAATAAAATACAAAACATTAAAAATAAAATTAGAATATGTTAGTAGGACCCACCCGCACAACAGAAAAATAAATAAGACTGCCCTTTACTAAGCAGAATCAAGCAACTCACTCGTTAGGGGAAAGGAATAGACAAACTAAATTACGGAATGGAGAATTATCAATATCTTATCTAGTCAAGATAAAAAGGGGGAAGAAACAAAAACAAACTAGGAAGGTTGAGAATTTTGATATGCATCATAACAAAGAAACAACAATTATTCTAACCAGGTAAACAAAAGTGTCTAGCTTAACATGGGGAGGGTCCAACAGCAAACCGCACCGTTGTGTCAAAAGGCGACTAAAAAGACAATCAAGACAGACCATGTTCACACAAACTAAAGTGGCCCCTTTTACCCAACTTTTATTGAAATCTACCGATAGCAAACGCTTCTGTCAGTTCTGATCTTCTTCTTGAGCTGATGCCGAAAGAATCTGGTGATCCTTCCATCCGCGTCGTCCACACCACCAACTTTGTCACGGGCAGCAGCGTCAGAAACGCCATCTGTCTCACCTCACAGCACGAGAGCGACACATTATTGCACATTCGATATCGATACGAGCCCTCAACTCGCTGACATGATTCCAGAAGGGGCGCACCTGAGGACAGTAGAAGGTTTGCGCAGACGTTTCTTCCAAACCAAGGTCACACCGATGACAGTCGGGTATATCTACCGAGTCCACTTTGAAGCCCACGTCATTGAGAGATATCAAGTTCTGGGTCAATCGCCAGGATCAGAAAGAGCACAACTCGGTCGCCGATAAGCCGAGCCGCTCACAGAAAGGGTCCGACGCCTCCCCCTCCACTAGAACCCGATACAACATTCTCTCAGGCCGTGAAAAGTCATTGGAACGCAAAGTAGCATGAAAGGCTTTCGACACCCGTGGAGAAATTCGAACTGTTTCCGAGGTTTACAACGAAATTAAGCCCAAGAACTTGGAGGAGTGATAGTAAAGCTATGGAAGTCGGCCCTAACACTCCTCGTCCAAAGCGTATCTTCTGTCAACGCTCTGCATAAGTAAACCAACCTTGAGGTGTGTTGATGACACTCTAGTCACTCATGACACAGGCGTTGAACACAGATTTCTCTGCAGACCTTCTGCTTCTGTCCACTCGACAAGTGGGAGAACAACAAGCGTTCGATAGCGTTCCTGCGTTTCTTGAGGAGAGGGAGTACTGACGATCGATAAAGGACGAGGGGAAAGAGGTACACGGCGCACACATTAGCCCTACCCTTAAGGACAACCATCTTCTGAGTTAAGTCCGGACCGCCGCTCCTACCTTTGCCAGTACCTCCGGCCAATTCGAACCATACTCCAATAATGCGGACGGGACCGACAGTTCAACCGAAGGGCCCCGGAAGTGCAAAGCCCTTCCAAGCATTTAACCGCAAGCCGGAAAACTTGTCGCGCTTAATGTTGGCTCCCGCAACCTTCTGTAACAGCAAATAGTATCACATTCTTCCCAAACTTCTCCTCTTGAGTAAATGACATCTCAAATCCCAAATCTACTAATCTACTATTTGTTATGTATACAAAGTTATGCAGTAATAACAGAAAAATAATAATTTTGATGCAACCTTTCTATTTGTCATGCATTATTTTTATTTATCATTCAATGTTTCTACTAAAAAGAGTCCGCTTTTCTTTCTCTTCATGCAAAGTTTATCAAAGTCTTTCCTTCTTTCTTTTCATGCAAAGTCTATAAAAGTCTTTCCCCTTTGTGTGTTTTATGGTTTGTTCTTCTTAGGTACCTTCTTCTCTCCGCAGTGGGATGTTTTGGTTCTTCTTCAAAAGGTATTGGTTCTATTTCAACAGGTACCGGCTCAATTTTTATTTCTGACTAATTCAATTCGGCTCCTTCCTTGTCGATATTTGACCTGTTTGAGTAAAGATCACTGATCGAAATCCCATTCTCAGGTCGTTGCATGCTCGCCAAAACATCATGAATCGGTTTCTTTCTATAATTTATAAGTTTCTATATCGCTGCTGCTATTGGAGCAATGATTAACATGTTGCCTATCACGGCCGACCAATTTATCACTATCCTTTTATTATCCGTCCAAACTATACTTCCGCTTCCCAAATCATTTAACCTGCCCTTTCATCGATTCATATTAATCCTTCTTATTTGTTTTAAACAGTTCAGGGTGTACATAGTCTGTGACTACCTGTCACATATATAGAACTAACAATGACTGGTTAAGTGAATAAAACAAAATTTCCTTGTTTTATTCACTTAACCAGTCATTATTAGTTGAATTCTTCATTAAATTATTCTGGCATACTCCCACAATTTCCTTCTCTTTAGTTTCCCATCTTCAACCTTCCCTTCTTTTGATCAGTCTTCAGCAGGCTGATTGGTTTAGACAGGTGTGCGGCGCTTTCGCCCCGAAATTCAGGTCTCATCAATACCACAACCGGCTGAACGGCAGCATCAGCACCTAAATTCTTTTCCCTCCATGACGTGCTATCCAACCTTCATCCTCTCCAACCAACCCTACTGTTCGTTGGTGAATAGGGCCAAGGCCAGCGTCGTCGGGCATTGACACCGAACCTATCTATCCCTTTATTCACAGCCATATTTTCTGATGGTTAGAAAGAGCGATATACTGAAAGACTTTGGAACAAGACAGGTTAATACGTATTCGTATTTATTGACATTTGCTCAAATTGGCGCGAGGCACCGTGCAATGGAGGATTTCGGTAAATCTCCTTTGTTGTCAACTTCATAATTCTGGGTAATTCTCTCTCTCCATCCTCTCTTTTATTACCTCTCACTAAATCTCCTCAGTGAGCGTGGATGGCTTATATTCTTTGCTGTTACCACCAACTTTGCTTCGAAAATTGTATCAATCCTTTGAAAACTATTCAGTATTTTTTCCATTTCTTCATTTTATATGTAGTTTTCTTTTCTGAGGACCTTAATCAGCATTATATTTTTATTGTAAAAAGGCATATTTTATTTGCATTGATAATTTACATACATGTTATTGGTCATCATTTGGCACACGCTGAACTTAATTTGTGTAATTCATTTATTTTTGTGTTAACAAAAAATTTATTATGTTTTAAAACTCGGCTTGTTTCGTTTGTTGTGTGCCCATATAAATTAAATGTTGCTTCAAATATTTTAACTATTTTTTTCGTAGAGTTTTTTTACCAATTAAAAAATTCTATTGTGGAATTAAATTATTTTTATATACAGAGTTAAGGATTATATCTTTGTTTTCATTGGCAGGGACATTTGTAAATAAATTTTATACGTCAAGAGATGCTAGAATGCCTTTGTTTTGTTGTGTTGTTTTAAGCATTTGGAGCAATTAATAAGTTGATTTGATCCTATAATTGGTAGATTGATATGGAGTAATGATTTCATTGAGTAATTTTGACAATTGGTATATAGGTGTTGGGATCTGTAAAATGATGTGTTGTAATGGATTTAATCACCAACACAATTTTCCAACAACCAACTAGTTTCAATGCTACATGGCGACATCCTAGATCATCTCATTGAATACATCATCGTTCGTGGTCGTGATCACCAAGACATAAACCTGATGTGATCACTAGCAATCGGTCACTGTTGGTCAGAGCTCAAAATTGTTTGCTCACATACGGCAATGCCTTTGAAGAAGCCTGTTAGAAACAATCGAGAAAAACCGCCAAAGAATGTAGACATAACAAAACTGAAAGACAGGATAACATTAGACTCTTTCCAAACATTGTGAGACTCAAAACTTTCATCTCTTGACATACCTATATCAATAGATGAATAGATAGTCTGCCTTACAAAACATACTGTATGACTCGGCAAAAGAAACACTCGGGTATGTTCAGCGAAAACATCAAGACTGGTTCGATTCAAACGATCCTGAAATTAAATCCCTCCTTGAAAACATGAATAATTGTCATCAGGTCTGGATGGCAGACAAAGCATTCCTGTCAAAGAAACAGGCCTTTAAATCAGCCAAGGGGATGTCTCAAGGAAAATTAAGGGAGGTAGAGGAGAATTGTTGTACCACAAAGGCTAAAGCTTCACATGAGGCTGCTGAGAGATGTGACTTCAAATCATTCTGCCAAAATTGAAGTGTGCTTTTGGTCCGATTTTCAGCAGTCTACCACCAATCTTTTTTTCAAATAACACTCTTTTGACAGATAAAAGCCACATTATCAAACGCTCAGCAGAACACTTCTCCACGGTCCTAAATAAGGATTTGTCTGTTGATGTTGAAGTAATAAACAATCTTCCTCAGAGACCTGTTGTACAAAGCCTTTTTGCTAACCCTTCAACCTTCGAGCTCAAAAAAGCCATCAAACAGCTTTCAAATTGAAAAGCCCCCGGCGAAGATGGAATTCCAACTGAAATTTACAAATGTGGCACTAATCTTTTGATACGCAAAATTTATGAATTATTCAACATTGTGTGAGTTAAGAGAGAAGTGCCACGGCAATATAAGGATGCTTCAATTGTCCATTTGTATAAGCGCAAAAGAAACAGGTGTGAGTGTGACAAACATAGAGGAATATTTCTTCTTCCGGTTGCTGGCAAAATCCTTGTTCGTATCATCCTGAATAGGCTTAATGAATTTGGTTCAGAATCGACATTACCAGAGACCCAGTACGGTTTTCAATCCGGTAGAGGAACCGTAGATATGATCTTTTGTCTCCGGCAGGCTCAGGAGAAGGTACGAGGATTTATTTGTTGCGTTTGTAGACATCACAAAGGCTTTCGATGCTGTATCTTGAACTGCTCTTTGGAAAGTTTTTTTTCAAAATAAGGTGTTACAGAAAAAATGCTCCATATTATTATTTCCTTTCACAAAGAAATGAAAGCTTTTGTAAGGTCGGGAAGTGAGCAATCGGACGCCTTTTTCATCTCCAACGGTACAAAGCAAGGTTGCATTCTTGCTCCTTTTCTCTTTGCACTTTTCTTTTCTGCTATGCTTGAAAAAGCATTCTCTGACTTAAGTGAAGGAGTCAAAATTGAATTCAGAACAAGTGGAGATCTATACAATCAATAACGTTTTAAAGTACAATCGAAACTTGGTCTGCAGCTGGTACGCGATCTTCTCTTTGCTGATGCTGATGCTGATGCTCTATTAGCATATAGTCTAGAAAACATTCAAACTATCCTTGATAAATTCTCTGAAACAGTGAAATCATTTGGACTCAGCAATCTTGAACATAGGTTATGGAACACCAAAGACGTGTCTCTCAGATCGACATATACAGAACAGCCTTCTCTATGGTGCGGAAACTTTGAACCTGTACGACAAGCACATAAATGAACTTGATGCCTTTCACATGCGCTGTCTTCGTGCTATATGTGATATAAAATGAATGAGAGAGTCAAGAATAGTGCAATACTAAAGAAATCAAACCATTCTAGCAAAGATACAACTTAGCTGAGCTAGTCATGTGAGAATGGATGAGCATAGAGTTCCAAAAAGGTGCTGTATGGACATCTATCAAACTCCAAAAGTTCAGTTGGACGTCCACTCTTACGCTACAAAGACAAATTAAAAGACAATTTGAAACGTCTCAAGTTTGATCTGAAAACCTGGAAAGCCCAAGCATCAAACCGAAAGGAGTAGCGTAAGATGTTTCATTAACTTAAATTGATTTGAAGACAGTAGACTGAAGAACCGTGATCAGCTTCGTAAAGTTCTGAAGCAGAGATGCCATGAAAATCCTGCTTTAATAAATTTCATTTGTCAGTGTAGCTTTGTCGCATGCAGATTTTCTCCACAAAGCCCTTGCTAGCATGCATAATTGTAAAGGCAACATCCACTGCTGACCCTCATATATCGTTCACTATAGGAGAGTCCACCATATATATATATATATATATATATATATATATATATATATATATATATATATATATATATATACACGTGTTTGTGTACTGAAATACATTTTATTTGTATTAAATCAAATCCAATATCATCTATGTATTTGATATAATAACGTTATTATATCAAAATATATCAATAATTTTACAGATCCCGCCTCTCATATATCAGTTTTTAAAATGACTATATAAATATTGTTGTAAATATAATAATAATTCCTCAAATCTATTTATACAAATCATACAAATCTAACAATCACACAGAAAACATTTTGTTGTATGTGTAGCAGTCTGAACGGCCTCAATCCAATACGTGCATTTTTTTACTTTACAAATGTGTCAGCAAACAAGAAGCAAAAAAAGAGAAACAACACCAAAACTGTTTTTATAATAATCTTTATTTTGCTGTGTGACATATAAAACAATCAAGTGTGTGATTTTTATACAGTAAGAGTTGTAATTAATAGCAATTGTTTACCTTGAACTTCTTTTAAGAGAAAATATTTTTATCTGAACTGACAGAAAAGATTTCAGTTCATGAAATAAATTTCAGTCTCAATGAAAGAAATACTCAAAGTTACTTTTTGAATAAATTGTTTGGCAAACTGTATTTTCTTTGAGTAGAATTCTTGTTGTCTCAATAAGAATCATAGATGTTAAAATTGTAGTGTAGTTATTGTGAGTGAGTGAGTGAATTCGATTATGTTAAGAAATATAGCTTCAAAGATTTGAACGGCGTGAATTTGTTTGGCGAATTGTTTGATGCCGCATAGCAAACTGTTAGAGATTGAATAGTTTTTGGTTTCTTGAAGAAGTGAATGAGATGAGTTAAGAGATGTGCAATGTTCGTACGTACGCGCGTGCGCGTGTGTGTGTGCGTGCGTGCGTGTGTGTGTAATAGCGTCTTCATAGTGTTTTCACCTAAAGGGACAAATGTGACCTTTCCACAGAACTATATCGTTGTTGGTCTGAGAAGACAGGAAAGACAAAGAAAAAATATGTCGCTAAGTATTTATAACGTTGTATGTCACGTGATAGGCTCGAAACACATAGACAGAATTTGGCGGTGAATTAATTTTAAACGTACGGACGTAGACAAAAGCATGATATTGGCATTAATTGACCAATCAGGAATCAGAGAGATATCAATACTCTCTGATCCACTTTTTTTTACAGATTTCGTCGATCGCAATACTGTTACGTAGGAAATGTATTGGATTCTTTTTTAACCAAGCAGAACACTAAAATCCTCTCCCCCACCAGATTGGAAGTTGCAGGCAGAAAACATTCAACATGCAATAAGTTGTAAACTAAGTATGTCCACTGTTTTCGCGGAAAAACAGCATAGCGTAAATGAAAAATGCCACAAACTTAAAGAAAATAAAGTATTATCGTCAAAATGCTTATGTTATTATTAAGATGAAAAAAAAGTATTTTTAATTATTTTTGAAATTTTTTAATATTTTCTAACACGTTCGAAATTTTGGTTAAAATCGTCTTTGTTTACGTCATCGCGGTGACGTTTAAAATAAGTTTTTTTTTTGCGTTTTTTTACCGTTGAAAACATATTGATTTGGAAATTCTTGTAAAAATAAAATAATTGTCCAATCTTAATGAAATTTTCAGGACTTATTCACAAATCAATGAATTTATTTTTCAAATATTTTGTTTTTAGAAAATTTTGGTAAAAAAATATTTTTTTTTTTTTAAATATGTTACCCCCCACTTAGTTAATTTCATGAAATTTCGCCCAAAACCTTTTTGGCTCCTCAATTTTATTTTTTTGTTAAAAGGAGTCTTTGGAGATGGTAAATAACCTACTTTTCTTTCACAAATTTGAGCTACTTAACTGAAAATCTTGAATGAATTGAAAAATAATGAATCCAATAAAACTATGATATTACTTAGTTAGAAAAGCTTTTAATTGCTTTTGTAAATAAGTAATATTAAGGACATTATTGTCTGAAGAAATAATTTTTTCTGATGAATAATTAATTTTTACAAGAATTTTTTTTCGTTTTTAAGAAGATTTAATTATAATAATTTAATAGTTTAACATCGTGTAAAGCTCTGTATTAGGAGGGCCCTCAATATTATGTAGTAATTTCTAAAAAAAAATTACGAATCCAAATTTGCTAAGTTTAAATTTAGTTGAGCTACTTTTTTTTAAAAATAATTTTTTATGTTGTATTTTTTACTTAATACATTCCTTATTTCCATGTATGATATACAGAAATTGCCATTATTATAACAAGGTCACGTGATCTAAGGGTTTTGTCCCTTTACGTGGCCTTTTCAAAACATTTCGTTTATTAACAGATTGTATTTTCCGATCATCTGTAAAAGTGTAAACTTTAAATTTTAAATTATTTTTTCTTTTTTTCATTTACTATTTCACTAAATAATTTTATTTTATGTATTGTATTTCCATTAGTGTGTGTCATACTCAAATAGAATAATTTTTTAAAAAACTCAGACTTAAAAATTATGTCATTTATGGTCATCAGTAGTAGCTGTTATCGGCTCGTCAATCAACCAGTATCAATAAGATCGAACAGATGAACGGGACCGCTCGTTAATAATTGGTTGTATATTATTTTTTTATGCTATAAGTAACAAAGATTTCTTTGAAATCAGATTACTTTAACTTTAAATTTTTTAATTTTACTAAAATAACGTGTCAGAATTTTTTTTAAATATTTTAAAAATCGATAAATTTGTGTTTGTTTACAAATTTCTTAAAATTAAGAAAATGGCCGTTTTTAAGAAAATTTAAAAATTTGAAATTAAATTTGACAATCAAATGTATATAGTTTCTATCTGAAATACACCAGAATTGTTTAATTAATAGAAATCGTAAATTTAGTTATTAAACTTTCAATTAAAGCTAAAATGAAATCTTCAAGAATGTTTTTTCATTGTAAAAAATTCATTTTAAACTTCAATATAGAAAATTTATGCCGAAATAGTGGAGGTACTTATTGTAAACTGAATAGCGGAAGTGTTCAAAATGATCAACGCTTGCGAAAGTTGGAGACCGAAAAGGCTGGGGCGATTTCACCAACAGTATATTTATGCATTCAATGACCAATCTACATGAACACAGCCAATCTCTCATACTTCACCGTCGGTATGCATGGAGTGGTCAAGTGGTCAGGATCCAGGATGATGTAATCTTTAAAAGTTTTTGTATGGTAAATAAGCTGGAGGAAAAAAGGCCAGCAAATAAGCTTAAATTGATCTGAAAAATTATGGTCCTTTACAATATATATATATATATATATATATATATATATATATATATTTTAAGCATTGTGCCCCAAGCAAGGCGTGAAGCCACTAGGACGCAGGGGGTTGCGGAAGATTTGGAGCGAGAGCAGGTAAGAGTGATAGGAGAAAGGAAGAGGAGAAGGATAGTGGGTAGATCAAGGTAATTGGAGATGTCGATTGACATTACATTTGAATAGTTGGAGATTATAGCTTTCAGGGAAACAGTAATTGGGGAGGGTGTTCCACTGGCGAGAGGTGCGAGGTATGAAGCTATTGGAGTAGAAGAGACGGCTACATTTGAAGGTTTCTACGGTATTAGGGTGGGAGCGGGATGCCAGCCTCGTAGGGCGCTTGAATTCATGGAGTCTGGGAACCAGAGAGAGCAGCTCATCAGAGCAGTTACCATGGAAATATTTGTAGAAAAGACAGAGAGAGGCGACGGCGCGTCTGTGAGAGAGTGACTGCAGACAAGACGCTAGATCAGGGCCAATTAGATTACATATCCGTCTCTGGATCTTGTCAAGAACTCCGAGGTAAGCAGAAGGTGCTCCAGCCCATATATGGCAGCAATACTCCATGCAAGGGCGAATGGTTGTTTTGTATATTTGAAGTATCGATTCAGGGGAAAAAAATTTCCTGGCGCGGCACAGAGAGCCAACTTTCCTCGCGGTGGAAGAAGCAATTGACTCAATGTATTTGTTCCATCTCAGGTCAGCAGTCAGCGTGAGACCGAGCAGACGCAGGGAGTTGCTCTCAGGAAGTTGACTATCAGACATTTTAATGAGGGAGCAGGGAAGGATCTCTATGGTGGTTAATTAATTTTGTGGCGTTAAAGTTGACCAGCCAATTCTTGCCCCAGTTAACAACCGATTGGAGGTCCATTTCAAGACGCACGGCAAGGTTAGTTTTGTCGCCGACACTAGATTTGTTTTTGAGGCAGGAGTAAATTGTAGTGTCGTCTGCATAGATGCCAACTTGGGAATCTATAGCTTCAGGAAGGTCATTGATTAAAATAAGGAAAAGAGTGGGGCCACGGATGGAGCCTTGGGGCACACCTGCGTTCGTGGGATAGGAACTGGAGGAGAATCCGTTGAGAACGACCTTCAATTCTCGGTTAGACAGGAATGATTATATTAGATCAAACAGTTGACCAGTAACACCATACCCCTGGAGCTTACGAAGAAGGCCGGCGTGCCAAACCCTATCGAATGCTTTGGAGATGTCGAGGGCCACAGCACGAGCCTCACCGTTATTTTGAAGGGCTTGGTAGACGGTTTCAGTGATGGCCGTAAGCACATCAGCTGTAGATCGGGCGTAGTGGAAACCATATTGCTTGTCTGAGAGCAGATTATGGGATGTGATTAACCACTTCGGCATTGATTAGGGCTTCGAAGACTTTGCCGAAGAGAGGTAGGAGACTAATAGGACGGTAATTAGTGGGGTCAGAGGGGTCTCCAGAGTTCTTAAACACAGGAACAATGGATGAGGACTTCCAGCAGTCAGGAAAACATGATTCCTTGAGGCAGTAATTATACAGTTTAGAGGGTGGGTGCTAGCTCAGGCGCTTTTTTTCTTCAGGACAATGGCTGGTATGCCATCTCCACCACTAGCCTTGTGGGGGTCTAAGGTGGAGATAATGCCCAGTACCAATGACGGGGTTATGTGTAAGCCGCTCAGTAAAGGCCTCAGTTCTAAGAGGGAAGTCTGGTATGGGTACACCGGTGGAGTCGAGCGTTGAATTAAATGAGAATTTCCGAGCAAAGCATTCAGCCTTGTCGGTAGAGGAGGTCAAGACCTCGAACTGGTTGAATAAAGGAGGTATGGAGGGTTTTCGATTATTCAGGACACTCTTGCAGACTCGCCAATAATCTTTGGAGCCAAATTTGTGAGATGCAATACGTTCCTTCATTCGAGCAGCAAATATTGACTTAGCTTCGTTGAGGACACGCTTACACTCGTTACGGGCAGAGGCAAAGAGACGTCTATTGCAGTCCGACATGTCGCTACGGAATCGGTGAAAGAAGTGATTCCAGAGCCAGTATATCCGGGCAGTTTGCAGTGAGGAAAGATTCCAAACTGCAGAAGTTTGTTCTAATGCCACGGATGTTGGCGAACGAAATGTTGAGGGGGTTTAGGTGATTTTTTGGATTAGGTGCCAAGGGCAGATTTTTTGATTCATTTGAGTCTTCATGTTGAGTGATTGTTGGAAGATGAGAAGGCCTGAAGTATAGAGAAGCAGATGGTTATCTACCGCAACGTGAGCAGAGAGGAGTTGGCACAGCCTGCATCATAGTGTGGCCTCAGGGTTGCTCACCGGAGGTGACTGCAGGGACACCGATCCATGCGCGTCATGGCACTACAAACACCCCGGTATTATACAACTGTTGATCAGAGCGGCCGCTCAAGACGCTACGCAAGAGTTAGGGCTCCTAACTACCAGTCGGAAACAGCAACCAGTGAACTGTCAACCGTGTACCATCAAAATGAAGAGGCAATGCCACAGACTGCGCACATCACGGGAGAAACACATCAGTACTAGTACAGAGGCCAGAGAGAGAGAGAGAGAGAGAAAGTGCCGGGAACCCCTTCTAAGACAGGAAACAAGGTGTGAGCCTCTGCGCTTGTCCAGGGGAAGGGGGAGGAGTGTTGACCGTGCGGTAGGAGAGTCTACCTACTCCTATTACATATAACACATAACAGTGAAATAGACAAACAGATAAGGGCCGGGAAGTAGTTGGCAGTGCCCATTCTGGCACTATACGCGCGTTAAGGGGGATAGGATGGAATTTATTAGTATTTTATACTTATACAACACTAAGTTTTAACTTAGTATAAGTCCCAATGTTCTATTCTAAGGAAAGGGACATTTTTTCCCCTTTTTTTTCAGAGGTAGGGGGGGACGATTTCCAACTACACAAACAAGTTATCAGTTAGGTTAGAACAAGTATTAATGTTAAATTAGTCGGAGTGATCAAGCAACAATAGCTGAATAAAATAAATACGTAAAACATGAATATATATATATATATATATATATATATATATATAGAGAGAGAGAGAGAGAGAGAGAGAGAGAGAAATAGATATGCTATCGGATGCGTCTTTGGTAGAATGAATTTATACTCACACATGGCGGAAAGTTATTCTTCGTGTCAATTCGGTGGAACCAGTGATATATATATATATATATATATATATATATATATATATATATATATATATATATATATATATATATATTCACTTGTAGAATTGAACTCAGCCCAGTGACGTATATATGATGTAATAGGTTAAAAAAAAGTAGTTAGCTTGGACAGTGTTGGTGTTTGACAGTTGGAATTACTCTAGTATCAACAGGTAATACAATAGCTGAAAGGCAGCAATATCAAGGGTGGTAAGCAACTAATATTGCGAATACATAAAATAAAAAAAAATGTCCTTTATTTTATACTTGTTTCTAATAAATAATACTTGTTTCTTCAGTTTGATATTTCACTATTTAAAAAATCAATGCTGCATGAGGTGCAAAAGCTGATGTAATAAGTATCAACACCAAAAATTAGATTTATAGCTTTTATCAATGTTTGAGCATTTGGATTTAAAGATCCTCTTTAAAAATGTACAGAAATAACTAATTCCCGCAAGTTTTTGCTTACAAACTGACTAAAAAGTTTTACTATTCCAAGAATAAATTCAAATAAAGTTGATATTTTTTTATTAGATACATTGAATGGAAAATATATTCAAACCAGAATTTTAATTATGAATCGCAAGGGAAATATGCAATTTTCTACTGTATTCGACTGTAAAAATTATAAATGTTTGCAAAAAAGGACAATCAATGAGTAGGTTCTTATACAATTTAATAAAAACAAAAATAGATAAAAGCGTATACAGCTACTTGAATACCAATGCAGATGTTACTTTCATAGTTCTGAACATGCTTCTGATGGGTGGTTACTTTTACTTGAGCCTTTTCCCTGTCTACTTTTGACTTAGCAATTCTTTAAGTTAAATCTTGGATAAAGAAAGCCCATATGTTGTAGGTCTAATAAAAAGGCATTAGCAAGCCATGTCCCAAGCTTAGAAGATACATCACTCGTAATAATTTCCATAGCCTATCTAGAGGCTGTAAGTTCCTCTTGGCTCAAACTCGTCATCGGTTGTTTCTTCACAGGAAGACATTGGTGGAAAATATCTGAAGTAGAGGCACCATGTGTAGAATAATGTTGTTATCTTTCAATCTACCTGGCTAATCTCTCTGCTACAGCTGTACTATTATATATATTTTGATAGCTTAGTCAATAGTTCGAAATTGGGATCTGCCTTTTCGTCCAGTTTTTCTCTCTGAGCTTTTAAATATTCCCTTTCTTCAAAGGGAACCTGAAATTTCAAAATGTGTTTATATTTTTAAAAACAGATCTAGCATACATGATAAATATGAAGGAAATATTACAATATTATCAGAACTAAATTTATATTTTTCAATTAATTTAAATATGGAAAATCAGGACAATATCTAGTTCAAATTAAAGAAAGAAAAAATGAAAAACAAGCATAGAAGTAAAATTAACTTAATAGATGACACGTTGACTCTACGGGCGTCATTTACATAGCTAAACTTTATAGCCTGTTGCACGGTTTAAGATTTGAGGGAAAAATAATCACTAGCTAACAAAATTACCGTGTATGAGTCAGTAGATAGAAAATATACATCTCCAGTCTCTCGAAATTTTGAAAGAGCTACTTTACTCTAGCTCATATTCACGGCCATTTCCAGGATCTTCATTCTTGTTTCTTTTGTGATTTTAGCCTAATAATTTTAACGCAAATAATACTGATGTAAATAACATTAACAACGCTAAAATACGAATTATTTCACTGCAAAGTAGTCTAACTAGCTATTTATGTAGGATAGTGAATGTTTTACCTTAAATTTTAAAAAAGCCGCAACAGACCACGACGTTTAGTCATGTAAATGACACTAGTAAAGTCTTTTAAAAGAGGTGCAAAACATGCATTTACAAGTAGATAATTTATTAAAAATTATAATTCAAGGTAACTTATGAAAACATACAGGATGATAAATTGGTTAATATTAGCAGTATCATCATACTAGACAGATACGACCAATTTGATAATTTTTTAGATATCATATATACTTGGAAGGAAATTTGGAATTTAGTTATAGTATAATATTTGGTACGTATTCCATAGAGTAAATGCGCTTTTAGTTTTAGAATAATCAGTTAAAATTACAAAACATTGAAAAGAAGAAAAATGTTTGTCCACATGATGATAGAAAAAACACTGACAAATTCGCGAAATAATGATGGCACTACTTAATGGAATAGAAGTAAAATTACAATTGTAAAAAAATGTAGGAATTTACCGTCCAATGTTTGAGAGTATATCATTCTTAAAAATGAAATAAAGAAACAAACGCGTTATTAGGGTATAGTATGAAGGTCACCAGTTACCAAAAAAGAAATATCAGTAACATTGTTTACTTTTTAAAGAGCCCTTTCTTTCTTCGCATTCTACTTCACTAGAATACTAGGTATATTAAAAATAAATACAAAAAGGGGAAATATGGGAAGTTAACATTGCTGCAAGACAGTGCTTATAAGTCTCCTGATGAGGAAACAAATCGATGCAAACGGATACCCCATAGTAGATTTTCAGTAAAATTAAAACCAAGATAGTTGATACGAAAGCAAGCGCGAATCAAAAACATATGAAGAGGAAGAAATACAAATAAGAATGACAAGACAAAGATGACTTGTTGCATTTGTATTGCTATTCATAACATCATGCTCATCTTGGTTACTATATTTACAAAATATTGAACGACATTATTCCCTCGCATGGATTTATTTCTTAATCTTACAGCTATTGCCAGCGTAGATACTGAATGGATGAAAAATAAAATAATCATCTCATGACACATGTAAAAGAAATAAACCAGGAAGCAAATAATCAATTTAGCCTTTCAATCATTCTCCCTCCAATATTCTCTGATAACCACTTCCCATAAGGCAAGGCAGACTGTTTTCTGAGTGTCCTCCTCTTGTACCCGCCTATCCCCGTTTTTTTTTGGGGGGGGGGGGCTGCTGCTATGTACCCAGGGTAATTGTTACGTTGTAGGGTACTACTTATATTGACCAACTAGAAGCATGGCCCGGCGTTGCCCGGGCTTGATTCAAAATTCGTACGACTCATACAGCAATTTGATTTAAAATATTTTTGCCCTTCCTTGCCTTTAAATGAGTGCCCTTTGCCGTGCTGATGTTGCTACATGCCTTACTTCTTGCCTATCTCACACTGCGAATTTTTTATAAGCTCTATACTAAACATTAAATCTGTTACGAAAAAAGAACTAAACAAAATGAACACAAAACGATCAGCTTTAAAAAAGGACTCGTAACTGGAAAAACCGAATGAAAAAAGAATGTTAACAACAAATACTTTTTTACACCCAACCCAGTTTCCTGAAATATTGAGACCGGTCATACTACTTGGGCGGGGTTGTTGTTGTTGCCCTTGTTTTGTTAACCCGGTACTTTGGAAACTATACAAAAAATAAGAAAAATGGAATGGAGTTTGCGTATCACTGGCTGAGGACTTCAGTGTAGACCACATTTTTAGCTTTTTGCGAGGGTGAATAAAGGAATACATCCTCGCGCCTGCCGACTCGAGAGAAGGCAACGTAAAGTTGGCCGTGTGAGAAGCACTGCTCCTCTAAGTGTACACCAGTGACAGACAGCGTTTGTCTTTGGGCCTTATTAATTGTCATAACAAAACAGGGTGCGACTGGGAATTGAGATCTTCTGAAAGTGAAGGGTACGTCGGAATCTGATGGATAAAAATGCATCCTTGAAATAAGCACTTGCTCCACTTTACCGCAGTCAGTTATAATTTTGGCCTCAATAATGTTTGGGTGGAAGGCCTGAATAACCATCCTGATCCCATTACAGAGTTTCGGTGGACGCAGGTTTCTAAGCAATATAACCGGGATCTCCACTTTAAGTTCCAGAATGTGAGGAGGGAGACCAGCGGGGATTTAAGAACTCCAGTGGAAAGTTCGCCATTTCTGGAGTTCTGTCAGTGGATTTGTAAACGTGCAACACCCCTGGTACAGATTCCAGAAGCTGTCTATTAAGGGTTGTCACATTGGTTTTTTGGGGGGGCAAGAATGGCCCGCCTAGCAAGCCACTCAATATTGTTGTAGTTGGTTTAAAGATCAGAAAAAACTGATTCCCTGAGTGTTGCTGGCGTTGTGACCACTGTAGACAACCCTTGGACGTTTACAAATCCATTAGTGTCCGCTGGAATAATACCTTCGCCAAGGGATAATAATGAATTCGAAAATTCGGCGGACCCAACATCGCCAGTTAGGTGTGCACGCATGTTGGTGGTAAGGTTCAATGGTCTAACAGTGGGCCTAAGTTGTGACGATTTCAAGCACGCTCGAATAGCGTCGGCCCTTGTCCCCTTAGGTACAACGGGAAGGGTCTGGCGAAAGTCACCGGATAGAAGTCAGTTATACCTATCATAAGGTCATCGGAGTTTTGAATATCCTTCAGAGAGCGGTTTACAGCCTCGAGTGCTGTTTTGGGACTGACAGTGCGCTCATCCCAGATGATGAGCTTACATCGCCTGAGCACCACCGCTAGACCTGATTACTTGGCTATACTGCATACAGCTGTTTCTGTCTTAATCAGGTCAAGCGGAAGTTTAAACGTTGAGTACACTGTTCGGCCACCCAGTAGTAATATGACAGCAATGCCTGAAGACGCTACTGCTAGCGCCACTTCCCCATGGCGCCGAATTTCTGCAAGAAGCAGTTTTGTTACGAACGTTTTTCCCGTTCCCCCAGGCGCGTCCAGGAAGAACATTGATCCTGTATCCTGCCTGATGAATGCAAGAACCGCATCGTAAACGGCCCTTTGCTCTATGAGAAGTTTTGGCTCATTTGTTGTTACATAGGCGTTGAGCTCATCAACAGAGTAGGATGTCTCCCGCACAATCTCCGGTGATAGACTAGAGGAAGCCACACGATCTGGCATTGGAAGCCCAATAGCGGCGAGAGATCCTCCCCCCCCCATTTCAACAAACAGGTTCTCAATGATTATAAGCGCCCTGTTGTAAATTTCATCGTTGAATGTAAGAGCCATTGTTGGACACAGCAGTTGCGCTTCTCTGAGTATGTCTTCGGACAAAAAGTCCTTGTATTTGTCCCAAAGTGATTTGGGATCACTGGGTTCGCACATTTGTAAGATTGTGGTGAAGAGGTGGCGCAAAGCAGAGGGAATTTTTAAAAGAGCTCCCTCAGCCATTGTAGCATCCCACTGGCTGTCGTCTTCCAAAAGGCCGAGACGGAGGCAGGCCTTACGAAAAGTGTCACATCTATTAACCGTCCGTAAGTTATTGTAGCTCGTTGGATCACTAACTTCGTGCAAAATGAGTCGCACGTAAAAACATTCATGTCGCGATGGGGGAACCGTGAATACCCTTCCGAGTGTGGCGTCTTTTTTGACGCCTGGATAGCCCTCGACGTTGGCCCCGCATTTCCGCCGAGCCCAGGTGTTCTTTTTTGTCCACACGTAATATGAAGGCACGTCTGTGGACAGCAGAGTCTTAGCAAACTCGTCCTGTCGACAAAGATTGAAGAACGCTGTAAGCATTGTATCTTTGGTACGCGCAGCCACATCTATTGCTGTATCCGCAGAAAAATAACGATTGCTGGGAAGCGTTCGTGGATGGAGAAGCTGAATATGTGCCAAGAACCCTCTGTGCTACTAATGACGCGCCCTGCAAGGAAGTCCTGGATTTCGTCTACGGAACCTTCCTGCCTAATACCAAACATTGCAGCATCAGTCCCTTTGTTGATGTACTTGCATACATACTTGATGGAGCGAACTGAATGGCAATATTCGACATTGATGCGCGCATTGAACGCTTTTGTTAGTAAGGGACAGTATGGCACTACTCATCTGTTATCCACTTGGTGGCCCTTTACCACGGCTGTAAATGCTCCCTCAGTGGGACTCCTTCGCCGGTACAGTGGATAACCATCGCTCCCTGTAATGGCTTCGTTCACGAAATCTCTTGGGTACTGCCGGGTGCATTTGCCGTCGCTGTTGTGACAGCTGGTGTAATTGTAATGCGACCCGCAGGGACCATCAATCATGTTGGTTGTCACTATTTTGTACAATTCAGGGTCAGCCGACGGATCAGGAATTTTAGCAGAAATAAGATGATCGATTTCTGTGGCCTCAATCTTGTCGTACAGCCAAATTAGTATATGTGCGTGAGGCAGGCCACGTTTCTGCCACTCAATAGTGTGCATACGACAGCAAACAGCCCCAAAAACCTGGCCCTTTTTAATCACATCCATTAGCTTTCCCAACTTCAGATGGTAAACGCGCGCAATGAGGTCTGGACTGGCATAAGTTATTTCGCAATTGCATACCATTTTGGGTTACACGTGAAAGTTATGAATAGGTCTGGTCGACCGTACTTACGAACATATGTCATCGCGTCTTGCGTCGTCGCGTGCATGTATCGTGGACTGCCTGTGAACGTTGCATCTTGCCTATATTGCGTAAATCAGCGTCATTTCGTAAAGCATCACGAAGGTGAATGTAAGAGTCGCAGCGCAACTTGGTCTGATTCAATCTGATGTAACAGAGTCTTTCGGATTCCATCTTAGCATGTCTACTATGAATTGATGGAAAAGTTGCCGGCTTCGATGAAGATGATTGAATTCACCCTCATATACAATGCCAAAGTGGTACCCATCTTCTCCGTAAGGGAAGAGAAGTGGGTAATTGCAGTGCATCGTAGGATCTGTGTTTCACTGATTCTTCGGAGCCCACTGCCGCGCGATTCGAAAAAATGTCACATCTGTTGTGCTGATGACCAATCTGTTGATTGAGTAAATACGTAACTTGCGACAGCAGTTAACTGTCTAATAGCAAAACTGAACTACGAAATGGTAGAAATAGGTACAGAACGCTAAGATGGACTGGGCTGCGCAGTAGAGGCAACACGCGGAGATAAAATGGGTAATGCAAACATTTAAGCAAATCGGTAACTTGCGGTAGCAGGAAGCTGTCAATTAATCCAAGGACAGATGCGTTAATGGCGATCAAATCAAGACGTGAGTGCGAATGCAGCTGCGCTGAACGTATTTAAAGGGAGCGTGACTTATCATTGATTGGTGTAGTCTGGACAATGGCCATGACTTAGACCAATGAATGAACTCACGAAAAATGGAAGATGCTAGCGTGCATTCACGCACGCGCGCATGATTTGGCAAGCGCAAGGCTTGGCCGTAAACGAGGTCAAGCTGCCTGCTGCATATGTAGCTTGGCTCTAATGCACGTGATGCCGGCGATGAGCATGCAAGGAGCTGCAATGAAGAGTTTGTTCGTTAAGCCGCTAACCGTTTGCCGGCATTAGCTTTGAAATGGAGTAAGGAGGAAGCCCTGCTGTTTTAGCGCAAAAATTCGCTAAAAACCGACATGCGGTTCAGGCGCAATCTGGGCGTATCGGTTTTTGAGTTTTATCGATTTTCTGCGCTGTTTAGGGGTCTGTGATCATGAAACTTCTGGACAACACTTATAATGGTAGACTCTAAGAGGGTGTCAAATTTGGTTGAAATGCGATCATTCCTTCTGGAAGCAGATTTTTTCGATTTTTTCGGAACCCGAGTCCGAACTCAAAAATCGGGCTCCGTCATGTCCTTATGGCAGCCATTTGCAAACTTGTGGTGAAAACCGCATCGAAATCGGGTGAGAAATGCGGTCTGGGCGAGGTAACAACGCCCACGACAGACACACAGACAGACAACATGAGAAATATAGGTAGTAGATATATTCTTTATCTAATGTCTCTGGGTCGCCACTTATAATTTTTGCTCAGTGTTGTAAGCAGCGGACGATCCCTTTCTTTACGTTGTATGGATGGTGGGAGTTGAAATTGAGGTACTGCCCGGTGAATGTCGGTTTACGGTATACGGATGTCTTGAACCCATGCTCTGTTCGAGATATTAGAACATCCAGGAATGGGCGTGTGCTGTTACTCTTTCTCCATCGTGAACTGTATCGAAAGTCCTACTGAGTTCACATGGTCCAGTAGAACCTGAACATCTTCCTGGTGTGGCCAGAGTCATGAGATGAATGTTTCATCTACGTACCTTAACCATAGAGTTGGCTTTAGAGATATAGATTCTAATGCCATTTCCTCACAGTATTCCATGTATATATTCGCTATTGCTGGTGATAATGGTGAACCCTTTGCTAAGCCCTCATCCTGTCGACATATGTGTAATTCCATTCCGAAGTGTGTTTGTGTGGAGAAAGTCAACATCTCCATTCACCGGACAGTACCTCAATTTCAACTCCCACCATCCATTGTTTATCTCCTTCCATTTATTCGTCTGCAAATTGAAAATTATCTCTTTTAATACGTTTTACATGCAGTGAATTTCTGAGGGGTTTATTTTTTTTATACCTTAACAGTCACTCAAATAATTTGTGTAAATACATAAGTTACATACAAATAAATATCAATCTATGGCTACGATAATGGCACTCCAATTTTTTCGATCATTAAAACTATTTTCCTGTTCTTGACAACATTTTGGTTTAGTTCAGTTGTCTGAAAATATGTTGCAATAGATCTCTGATTAAAAAATAGTCTGTATCATTTATTACATCTTCATATGACAAATTTCCTATTTTTCTATTTTGAATTCATCGGTTCTTAAAAGAACGTTTTATATTGTTTTACTTTACTCTCCTAGCAATGGTTTTGTCTGAGAAATTCGTGAATTATCTTGAGAAATAATTTTTTACAAGAAGGGTATGATAGGTATGATTAAGCAAGTTACTTACATGGTAATTGTTAATATACAAATGATGCTGGTAATATTTTCAGGATAAAGTTATTTGAATTTTAACTTATCTGAATAGACTTTCTGAATTTCAACTTATATATTTTTATGATATATTTTTACACAAAACATATTTAGTGAGGGATAATCTTATTATTCAACACGATCTTTGTTCATCATAATGTAAATAAATATATATGATAGAATAGCTATTAATATTTATGTTAAAGAGAAACGTTAAGAATCTAAAGAGGCAAATTATAATAATTATCTTTAGTTGTGTACATGATGCCCACCTACGGGTGTCAGTTATCATTTTAAAATATTAAGAATGAAAATAATTTTAAAAAGTATACTTGCAGGTAATCAATATTGCCAAGCCAGGCACAAGTCTGCTTTATTTTATTTTGCCCTGGAAGAGCAGAGCAGTTGCCATATTCAGAAATATTTTATGTTTTCGAAAATTAACTCTTATATACGGACATGATAGTGACATACTAGTTTAAAATTAATCATATAGCCACCATGACACCTAATTAAATAAATTGATATTTTCTTAATCGGATTTTGTCAAAATCCTTTAATTCGAAATTCTTTTCTATTCTTTTCAGTTTGTTAAATATCTACAGAAAGAGAGGTGATTCGTGAATTCTAGAAATATACACCAGAACTTAATTCGCGTAAGTAAAACAAAAAAATATTTGCTTTAATGACGTCTTAACAGAAATGTTGATTCCATTCTCAAACAATCGTCACAATAAGCTAACAGATTAAACAAACAATAAAAAGCGATACCTGGATATATTCAATGAAAATGCGTACTTACACCAAGGATTATTCAAATGTTTTTTTTTTCTTAAAAGAAATGTTCCTTTCCCAAGCTAACATTTCTAAAAAAAAAATATTGTCATGCACCATAAAAACTTAAAAATCAAAAGAAAAAAGTTAACTCATAAACTTTAAAGATTTATTAAATAAATAAATGAAATTAATAAATAAATAATTACATAAAAATAAATAATAGTTACATAAAAATCATTAACAACACATCAACCCATTTTCATTTAATAAGCTGAAAAATTACATCAGTTAACGTCCTCCATAATTTATCTTATTTTATAAATTAAGCTTTTAGAGCGATTTCTTATTCAATTTTATATTCCATAATTAAATCGTATTTTGGCGAAAAAAGTAATGACCTCTTCGGTTGTCAACCATTAAAAGTTAGCAACCTCTTATTTCAAAGATTGTAAATGACTCCAGCTGCATACAAAAAAAATTACTATCGGGATATTTAATGCGAGATGACCTGTTAAAAAACAAAACAAAAAACAAAACAAAAAACAAAATAAGAAATGCGTGAATTATAAGCTCGGGACGTTGATAGTTATAAAAGTGATTGTGTTGTCTCCAAGAAACCAAAATCAAAAAAGGTTTTGATATAAATATTGGAGTTAATAGCTTTAGAAATAGTAAATATTATGGAAATGTTCTTGTGATCATTGCCAAATGGGAGAATAAAATCATAGACATTAAGCAAACTGGGATGCACATTCAAATGAATATTAAAAGCACTATCAATTGCATCATTCCTCGTAAAATTTTTGAAGATTGGAATACCTGCAGCACTTTCTTAATGTATCAAAACACACAGAGGTTTCGAAAAGAAACAAAGTCGCTGAAGATGCGAAATCGCACTTGTTTACAGAGTGCCTTTAAGTCAAAACAGTTATGATGATGATGATGATGATGCTGATGATGATTTTAATTCAAAATTTGAAAACTTAATACACTTAGATTTTTTTTAATGTGCAGGTCAATTTTTAACTTACTAAAATAATCCCTAAAATCGCTCAAATCCCTTCAAGATGGCACTCCAAGTTAGCCCCATTTACACGAAACAATCCCGCTATATTCGCCTAGTTTTAAGGTGTTGTCCGTCAAAGACAACAAATCTGTCTCCATCGTGATATTAACCATAAGTTTATGCTTTAAGTGTGCGACAAGTTGATAGGAAGAAACATGCAAATCGTCAGGGACTTCTCGTCAATAATATCACCTTTTTCATCATGAAAAAATACACATTTTTTTTCTTGTCTCAGGACCGATTTCACAAGCAAAAACTAGCTGCAAAATATGCGAACCTTCGTAGAGGTCGTACGATTATGCACTGAAAGAATGGGTACTTCCATATTACTAAAAAGAATGCATTCTAGTGAATTAGTTCCCCCAATGAAGATATTTTGCCGGATCAAAGAACGCCGAATCATCAAATGTATTTGAAACTCGAAGTTCAAGGACATAGCGACACTCTTCAGACTGAGCACCACGATCAAATCATCTTGCACGGTCACTAACGTAATAGCTTTCTCGATAAAGTTATCTAGTCTGCTACCGAGAGATGAATCACAAATCATTTCGATATTCGCAACAGAAAAATAGCAGCATTTTCAGGTCAAATAATGGGCCTTTCCCTGATCTCAGTCTGGAATTTTCTTTCCAGAAAATATCGTTATCGTTATTATGTGCACACATTCAATCATGTAAATATAACCCATCAGTTATGAAGGTGGATTTCGATTTTCAGCATCCATAGACTGTCATAAAGATTGTGACCAAAAATGATGCATAGGATCTAACAGGGTTAGTTCTTTCATTTGAAGGGGTGAGTGAAAGACCAAACTTTCCATGAAACCAACCTTACCACCGTTAGTTCTGGTTAATGCTTCTGTCTCACTTACCATGCCTTTGTGAACTTCCTTACTCTCGGAATTGATCGTTATAAACCTAAAGACACCCGAATCATAGACAAGAGTAGCTGGTAGCATCCAATAACGGGATTACATGTAGGAATTCGTTTGGTGATTAATCACGAAATATATTTACACCCAGAGGCTTGATATTTCCCTTCTTATCACCAATACAGTCAAAATTGGTAAATGGGAGTGGTATTGGTAATCAGTGAAAGAGAGCAGAAGTAGAGTAATAATAGGATATTTTGTATATGAAGGAAAAGGTTTTGATGTAGGAGTAATGTGACGGTAACAATATTCGGTATGTGTTTTGATGGTGACTGTCCTGTATCGGCAGCAGTAGGTATTTTAGCAGCAACATTTGTTGTAGTGATGGCAGAAATGACAAAAAAGTAAATAAAATAGACACAATTAAAACCCTAGTTGCAAAAGCTGTTCGTCTGTAATTTCCCGGGCTAATCCAGTTAGCAGAGTTCATATTTCCAGTACTGTAAAGTTCTGATTAATTATTTGAAAGGCAGGAAAAGGTTTGCTGCCTAAGCTGGCAGACAAAAGAAAATGACAAACAATAAAGAAAAAATAACCAAGCAGTATTATTGATATTTGTTTTAAATTTCAAACATATACAATTATTATAGGACATAAAAAAATAATATCAAAAACGAAAAATGACAATGTAAAGAAAATTTGAAAATTTCGAAAAAGTTTAACAGAGATCACAAAACAGTCGAAAATGAAAGAAAAAGCACTAATAAGAAAAGAAGAAAAAGACTCTTTTAGAATGTCAAAAAAATCTATTTGAGAAAAATTAGAAGAGTTTTTTCATCGAGAAAATATATGACGAAGCTGGAGTTGTAAATTAAAATGGTGAAAAACGGTGCAACCAATTTAAATGTTTTTCTTATTTCTTGTTATATTTTTCGATCAGCCTATGACTATGACTATTTTTTCATATTTGCTCTTCCTCGCTGTTGCTTTATAGTTTTGTATATATTCATATATACATTTACAATGTCTGTTTTAAAAGCATTAATAAAATAATAATGGATAAAATAATATAAATGAATGCAACAAATCCTACAGGAATTATTTATGACTGGGGAACAGCTGCTCGAGGCCACGGCCACTCATTGCACCAGCGAGAGGATTGGTGCACGCACCGAGGCCAGTGTAGCCGATGGTTGCGGGGGCTCAGGCAATTTCTGTTCCTAGCCCGGGTGTACGCGCTCGACCTTGTGCAACAAACCGACCTTGCGTCACAACCTGACCTCGTTGCTGGGGGGGGGGGTAAATACAAATTACTCGCGAGTACTTTGTAACACGCTTATTTATCATCTCTCATTTGCAGCTCTGTCTTTGGGCAGAGTGCGCTCAAGGGCGGGTCCATCAAAGGACAAAGTCGCAACTGAGGAAAATTCCAATTCCCCTTGTATGAAATAATTTTCTCTGTTTAATGAAAATAAACAGTGAGCGCTTTTTGTGAGTCAGTTTTAACATTTAATATTTAAAATTCTATATTGTGTTAATAGGACTCGCTTTGATTATACCAATGGATTATGTGTGTGTGTATATGTGTGTGTGCGCGCGTGTGTGTGTGTTTGTGTGTGTCTATATTCTATGTTAGATTTTATTATGCAAATCAATTTAAAAAAATATAATTGATATGAAGGTGACTAATTATATTTATTTACATTATTTTCATTTCACTTCTGTCCTCATCTTTGTTGATATCACTACGTTTTGTCCGTTGTGCCCTCCAGCATATTTAATGTGGGTAACATGCAGGGGATACTAAACTTATTTAATGTGGGTAACATGCAGGGGATACTAAACTTATTTAATGTGGATAACATGCAGGGGATACTAAACTTATTTAATGTGGGTAACATGCAGGGGATACTAAACTTTATTTAATCTATGGATACATGTCCCAAGAAATCTCGTATAGTATTAGTACTGCTCAATTATTGCTAGCCAGGGATTGAACTCACAATTACTCTTTCGCCAAATGCATGGATCGACTCTTTAATCCATTAGACTTTTGCCCCATAGGGTAATTATCTGTTGTAATATATTATTGTATCAGAATCTGTCTATATTTCTGAAATGAGGTATTATGTACAATATTTACATTGTTCGGACTATCATCCTCATCTTTGTTGCGATGTTTATCACATCGTTTCGGCCGTTGTACGCTCCGGCCTTCTTCGGGTGGTTGGAATGAACCCTTTATTTCGCTCGCTGGTATAGACTGTTCTAGTTCCACGTGTCATGTCTAATTGATGTCAGTTATCTGTTATCTCCTGTTAATTCCCCTCTCCAAGTTCTCCACTGCCTTAACCAGGTATTGAACTCACACTGTTTGGGTCTTGTCACTGGATCTAACTAACGCCTTTATCCACTGTACCATCTGTCCTCAAGTGTCCTCATGTTTAAATTTTTGTGTGAGAACAACATTGGTCATAATGCTTCTCGAACTGCTGCCAACATTATCAGAGCATATGGCCAAGGATCTACTTGTGATCGGAAGTACAACGATGGATTTTGAAATTTCTCAGTAGGAATACGTGTCTTGAAGGTCTATGTGGTAAAGGACGTCCATCTGCAATTAAAATCAACATTAGTTGAAAAAAAAAAACACGTCAAAGTATTAAAGAAATGTCTCAGATAATGCTTCGATGCTGCATCTGCGAAATTCGAATGATTCATTATGTGATTGAAATGTGAAATGGATCCTTTATGATAACCGTAAAAGTTCTGCTTAATGGATTGAACATGTCGAAAACCCAAGCACATTCTAATACAGAAAGTTGCACCATCAGTTGATTATTGTGACTGTCTGGTAGATCACCATTGACGTTATCTATTATATATTATCTATGTATATATGTTCATGGTTCTTACTATCACTGATTTAAACACTGTTTCAATGAATTAAAACATAGGTAAAAGTATTTAAGACAGAATTAGGTGAATAGTTTCTAACAGAATTTATCACTGGCAGCTATTATCTTAATACAATATATACCGATGGCAGTGTTGATAGCAGACACAGAAAGGAAACTTCAAGAACTCCTACAGAAGATAGGGAAATAAAATGTGGCTGTCAACTCACAAAGCGTGTATGACCATGACTGACATGTCCAGTCCATCAGTTAAAATCCCACCACCACAAAACTGCATTCATAGGTTGCGTGAACTGCAGTGACTCATAAAGTCAGCCATCGATTTGCATTTATTGTTACAAATGTGGCATATCAAATCATCTCCGGGTTGTGGAAGTTGACTTTGATTATAATCACTTCTAATGTGTCTTTGTATATGTCTCGTCAGACCCGACCTGTACATGCACACCCTAGTGCAGGTCGGGCATTCAAATCATGTCATTACGAGATATTCATATCCAACAGACTGTTGGTGTGATTTCTTGTGACTGAGCATACCTGCCCTGAACAGACATATACAATTGAATTGGGTACATGACCAGGTTGGTATCTCATGGAAATTCAGGGATCCCTTCTGAACCCTTCTCTTCAGGTCTGCATATTTTGGTGATGCCTCATGGAAGATCTTGACGCCATCAGAAATACCAGCTCCCCAAGAAACTCAGTCTTCGGCTAGAGTCTCCCAGTTATACAGACTAATATTGCACCTGTATAGTGACTCTTTAAGGCAATTTTTATAACGAAGTTTTGGCATGTATTGCGGTCTTTTTCCCATTTCTTTGTAGAACAACAGTATAAGGGGTGTGAGACATCCAGTGAATTTCAAGCACAGACCGAAGGCATTGTTGATGAAAACGTTTCAGTATTTTCAGATGTCTGCGATAGACTATCCATGTCTAACATAAATATATCAGAAATTACATAACTTCTGACTCTAGACACGGAGTGCTGCAAATCTATCGGAGTCCTTAATCCGTAACGCTATCTCATCATCAAGGGAGCAGTGGCGGTTTAGGGTGCTACCAAGGTATACAAATTTGTCTACTACCCCAAGTTGACTACCATCAACTATATACTGAATTCGTCGGGCAGGTTGATTCATCACCACTGTCTTTTCAAGGCTGATGACCAGTCTAAAAGCCTTACATGACTCTGATAGTCGATCCATGAACTCATGTGTGTGCGACCAGGTCACAGTCATCACAGGTGAGCTAGTGAATTTACTAGAAGCCGCCAAATGTGCAGGTCAGCAACTACGCACTTCCAGCCCGCCAGACCTGTACGTGTCGCTGCATCGCCATTGCTATCAGACTTGGACTGGAAAAAAAATCTATGATCTGGCAAGTTGTCAGTAATGCCCGTGCGGGTTTTAAGGTCGGATGAGCCTTACATAGCAATGCATCGACCCTTACCACAAAGCCACATTGCTCAGAGACAAGCAGTTGCAAGATATCTAGTGCGGCATGCGGCAAGTTTTCTATCAGAAAATGTAAATGAATAAAATTTATACCAAATGTTATTAAAAGAATCTTTGAATATAAATAATAAGAAAGAAAGAAATCGGCGATAACGAGTCAATAGTCAAAGATAAACAAAATAGACATTACATCACTACTTTCATCCAATTTCGAAAATTACGTCCCCTTTCTTAAAGAAAACAACAAAAAACAGAAATGTTACGCTTAAATGTAAATAGACAAGAATTATTCACGCCACTATATAATTAATTTAATAAATACAATGCATTAAATGGTCTTAATATATATATAACTCTTAGTGAGATATTCTTAATAAATTACACTTAAACAACACTTATTTAAAGAAGATAAAGAAAAATCATTGTATACCACGACTTAAAGATAAAAAAAAATATGTAAAAAGATTATAAAATGTGTATATTAAATACACTATGAATGTATGATAACATAACAAATAATATAATAAACAAAGAAAAATAATGGATGGTTAATTTAAAACACTTTCCTTTAAAATAAGATATCGTTTTCTTTTAGCAATGAAAAATATAACACGTCCATTTACACACACACACACACACACACACACACACACACATATATATATATATATATATATATATATATATATATATATATATATATATATATATAATAGCTGTCCACTCATATTCGAGGATACCCATCTTACTAGGGTGACTAGCCAATCCCTATTGCAGACGCTCGATCAGGCACACTTGTGTTTACTCAACACCCACACAGTTCACTTCTGGTTTATACTGCAACTATGCTGAGCAGACCTTAGTTTCTGGGAGATAGCGTGTTATCTAGCGTGATCAACAATTTGAACAAGTCCAGAACGTTCAAGTTCTCGGCCACGATGACGTGTGGCTTCGTGCTAGCACAGCTATCGACGACCCCAAGTGTTCCGTCTACCCATTTTCATTCACAATGCTTTGGTCAACCTGTCACACACACACACACACACACACACACACACACACATATATATATATATATATATATATATAAAATCGATTCTCCCGTCGGGTTCGACGTATGAGGGTCAAGCAGATCAGTTTCCAGGAAACTGACAGCCCAACACCGGCACATGAGATTCGATTATAGTGGTGAAGGTTTCGTGCAGGACCATTCACACTTTTTGAAGGGCCGAATACAGAGACCTGGTGCACTACGTGCCACAAGGTCCCCGAACAACCCCCCTCAGGTTTTGAATTCAGAGTTGTCCTTCTCCTAGACCAGTTGCCATCCAAGGCTATAGAACCCAGTCTGTCCTGCTATTTAAACCATAACTGGAGGGAGAAGAAGATGGTTCACACCTTTCCCAAGAATATTAGCACGTAAGTGAATGTAATGGATTCAACCTGGGCTCGAACTCGGCTCTGCGATTCCACAATCCAAGCCGATATCCACACCCCACCGTGCCTCCTCCTCCTCTCCTCCTCTCTCTCTCTCTCTCTCTATATATATATATATATATATATATATATATATATATATATATATATATATATATATATATATATATATATATATATATATATATATATATATATATATATTTTTTTTTTATGTGTGTTAATTTGTTTTTGCTGCCGTGTATATATATATATATATATATATATATATATTTGTGGATTTTTTATCCTGTTTTTCTTTTGCCAAATATATAATGAAACTATTATCAACTTATATGATTAATAATATATATATATTTTATTGATATTTATTGTTTTAGAGTTTTCGTTTTAATATATTAAATAATATTATTTTAAACATTTTTGTCTTTATATATTTGCTTCCTAAAGTTATAATTCAATAAGTGGTTAGCATTTATTTAAGTCTGAAATATTTACTGGTTGTGATTTCTCAATGTCTATGCCATTGTGGATGTATGTTTGTGTATATATCGGTGTCTATGTGTATGTAGAGTGTATTCACATTTAACTGTGTGTGTGTATAAGTGTTAGTTTCCACGTCTCCTTTTTTTCGTAAAGGGCTGTGGAGTTGTTCATGTATTCCCCACCTCTTCCTTTTTTTTTTTTTTTTTTTGTGTATATTTATGTGTGTGTGTGTGTGTGTGTGTGTGTGTGTGTGTGTGTGTGTGTGTGTGTGTGTGTGTGTGTGTATCTAATTATGTCTAGATGCGTATGTATTATAATCTGATTGTGATTTTGTTGTGTCACGCGTGATAAACTCACCATATTCACAAACTTTAAAATAAAAACGGAAAAAAAAAATATATACATGTATTATCAGATGACCGGACGAATTGTAGCTTTTTGTCTTGTCAGACGTAATTTCAATGAAGAAATGAATTGAATAAACATATATTTTTTTTCTTTTTCTCAATAATTTTGTAGTTTTTAAACTTAATAGTGATTAAATTTGGATTTTAAAATTGCCAGTTTTTAATTTTAATATTAAATTTTATCATATAAATTTATAATTATTAGTTAGTAAAAATTATTTTTTAATATTACACGTATTTAAAGATCTAAATAGCTATAATAGCAGGATTTTGTTGTCAAGCTTTTGAATCTTTCTGTACTTCGTTTTTGATTGGTTATTCTATATTTTTGTAACAATGCTCCCCCTAGTGTAGGATCGTTAATTAATCTGAAACTTTTAAAACCATTTATTTTATTTTCAACACCATCACTTGATAAGACACAGAGTGTGTTGAAACAAAATGGCTATTTTTGTAGTGATTTTATAACATACTTATGTTATAAATTTTTTTATAAAAATAATTATATCTGCTCTACTTTGTATTGAGCACTCTTTTAAGAATAGTAATTGTTGGTTATTGGAATTCATTCCGTGTATACCAATTATATACTTTGATATATATATATATATATATATATATATATATATTTCAAGCGAAATTTTTTGGAATCCGCTTGAAGATGGAATGGAGCTTATTTTAATATATATATATATATATATATATATATATATATATATATATATTAAATATATATATATATATATATTAAAACTTTTCCATTCCATCTGCTTTGGGATTCAAAAAATTTCGCTTGAAAATGGGACAGAGCTTACTTTAATTCAATTTAATTCAAATAATTATATTGAAGTGTTCGGCCTTTTGTTTTGAAACATGAGACCTCTTATGTAGCGTGTTGAAATCATATTTTAAATAAATAAATATATATATATATATATATATATATATATATATATATATATATATATATATATATATATATATATATATTATCAGGATTCACTTGGAATATATACCAATATATACCTGTAGTATACTGCTCCTACAACGTATAGTTGAGCGTTCTCGGAATTAATCCTTCAGGAAATTATGACTACCCCCACTACCTACCATCATGGGTAAATTCCGTATGGATTACTCTCTAAAAAACATTCCATAGCCTTCTCTTCACTTGTTCAATCTCTCACCGATAAAATTGTTGATTTTGTGAAAAGGATACGATGGAAATCACATTTCTATCTTAACCCTTCCGAAACACCAAATCACAGATATGAGTCCTATAGTCTAAAAAAACAAAATACTCCACCTTCCTGCAAACTCCTGGACCTGGAACATTTGAAAAAAAACTTGTTTAATATAGAAAAATAAAATTCAGCAAGCAGTTCAACCAATTTCGAGATAAATTAAACAAGGACATTAAAACTTAAAAAGTTCAATGACATTTTGGTTAGAGCTGATAAATCTAAAATCATTTAGAAATGTAACCCCTTACACTACCATAAAATCCTCACGGACAAAATTACTGAAACATATAAAAGACATAGATATAAGAGTAGAATCGACAAAGAAACTGCCAAGTTAGCTAATAATTTTAATATTGCGGATAGAATGAAGAAGATACATACTAAAGATGCTTATATTTTATTTAAGGACCACAAACCTAACTTCACTAATAATATACAGTCTAGATTAACAAATCCTACTAAAACTTAACTAGCCCTAATATCTTAAAATATTATTAAAAAAATAACTGATAAACTATTAATTACGACCTGTGCTAATCTTTCGAAAGATTCGTCAGAGACGATTCGCCAATATGAGAGATAAAAAATATTTATAAAGTTTGACATAATAGACTTTATTTCTCTATCCCCATTGTATCAAGTGAGCGAAATAAAGGGTTCAGTTCGACATTCCAACCACCTTAGTTTCGAAATGTTATCATAGGAGTAGATTTAAAATTATATAATATTTGTGATCTTATTTTATTTCTTAATTACTTTTCTGATATTATACATATTACTTTACGTTTTTTCTATATTTTGCCTTTTCCATATCAATTCTATCTTATAACCTTCCACTACTTTTTGAATTCCCTTTTACCTTTTCCTTATCCCTTAAAAATTTTTAAACGTTTGTTTGAAATTTTTTTTTTATATTCTGGATATTATTTGTATTATTGATATTTTGACATATTTTTATTTTTTTTTAAAAAAAATAACATTTTAATATTTTTTTTAAAATTGATATTTTAATATTACATTTTTACAAATTAATTATATTAAATTATTCATATTAAATTATTCATATTAAATTATTATTTATTAATTATATTAAATTATTATTATTTATTAAATTAATTATATATTAAATCATTGTTGTTTTTATTTCCTTTGATTTCTGGCGTATACACATTTCTTTCCGGGTCCCGCCCAGAGGACCCAAGGTTAGAAATGGCATCATGACACTTTCCACTGACAAATATATATATATATATATATATATATAGATAGATAGATAGATAGATAGATAGATAGATAAGCCCTTCTAGGGCTCCAACTACCACAGGGATTGTTGATGTTCCCATGTGCCACATTTCTGAGATTTCCATTTCAAGGTATTTGTATTTTGACAGCTTTTTGAATATCTTCAAAGATACATTGCAGTCAGCAGGGACTGCCATATAAATAAGGAGGCACTTTTTCTGTTTGTGGTCTTTAATAACAGTGTCTGGGGGTTGGCTTTGATTGTTCTGTCAGTGTGTATTGTGTAGTCCCATAGAATTGTAACATGTCCTATCTCCGTAACTGGGTCTGGGTGGTGTTCATACCAGTTTCTTTCAGTTTCCTTCCCGTAAAAGTTGCAAATTTTACAGTGAAGATATTGGCCCACTCTTGCCGGGGTTTATACTCAGTGGGTGCCAATATCGTGCAACCTGATACAAGATGATCATTTTTTTCTGGATATTTATCATAGAATCTGCATTTTGGGCTAACACAATATTTTAATATATGTGCTTGATAATTTCTAGTTGACAAGCATTAGTCATGTGCAGCAAGGATAAAAACTTCAGTTTCAGCTTTTAACCCTGCACTACGTAGCCACTGATGGGTACGGGTTTTGTCTACAACTGCTTTTTTGGTACCGGCAGAGTATTGTCCATGAAGCGCTTTATCTTGCCATTGTTTCTGTATCTGATCTCAAACAGACCGGTTGCATTTGTCTTTGCTCTCTTTGTTAAGTATTTTGCAGCTTCAGCCGGTGTATTGTACTTTACTTGTATTTCTGCGCCCATTTGAAACTCCGTTTTGAACTTGTTGGCTTCCTTTATTACGCTTACTATTTTCCTGTTCTTTGACACATACCACCATCCAGTCTTCTGTAGTTTCCAAGTATCTTTGGAGGCCAATTGTTGTTGTTTTGTAGAACAGTTCTAGCTGAACTATTCCTCTGTCTCCGTCGGATCTGGGAACATACAGACGATCAACATCAAATTCTATCTTTCTTGAATGCTACTTTTGCACATTTATCTAATCCGAAGTTCATACCTATGTCATCACTGAAACATTTTACAATATTGAGGAGGCCCTTCAACGTATTGTCGTTTTTGGCAAAAAGTTTGGGATCATTCATGTAGAGTAGGTGATTGAATATTTTCTTATTTAGTTTGTAACTGTAGATACTGTTGTTCAGTTCATGCGTAAGGAGGATTAAGGACAAACAAAACAGTAGGAGTGACAGTGAGTCTCCTTGAAATATTCCACGTCAGACGGTTGGATATGGCAGTGCCTCTGGTGTGATTAAGGTATAGTTTGGTGTTCCACATTCCTATGCTGTGCTTAAGGAAATTTAATATCACAGGGGAGACTTTGTAGATTTCCAAAGTCTTAAGGATCCAAGAATGTGGAACGCTATTAATGGTTTTACGATAATCAATTCACGCTGCGCTAAGATTTCTACGTCGTCTCCTGCAATTTTCCAGGATCATTTTATTTATCAGTAGTTGATCTTTGTAACTATATGAACCTCTCCTTCATCCCTTCTGTTCCAAGGGAAGAATGTTGTTTGTTTCGAAAAAAGAATAAGTACGGTTCGTCAGGACAGACGTGATCAACTTATATGTGGTGGAGAGACATGTTATTGGCCTATAATTTTTCGAGTCGTCTGTTTCACTTGTTTTTGGCATGAGGTATGTAATACCTTCAATAATTCAATCCGGGATTTTATTGTGATTATTTACAAGCATTGATAATGTTTTTGCAAGGATTTTATGGATAGATGAGAGATGATAAAGCCATAAATTGGACACCTTGTCATTTTCTGGGGATTTCCATTTTGGGGATTTCGTTAGAACTTGCCTAACATCATCTGTGGTTATATTTTCCCATTCTTGCAGAGGTGTATCCAGCAGTATCGTTCTTCTTGACGTCGGATCCATTCTGCATTTGGGTTATATTCCTTTAGGCTGCTCCAAATATTTTCCCCAAAATATCTGTACGTTATCAATCGATGGTGGCCTTTCGACATGTCTAGGTGTTTTTTCAATTTCCCTGTAAAATTTCTTAAGGTCCGTTTGGAATATTTTATTTTGGCGATAGAACCTACAACGTTTTTCGTATCGTCTTGTTCTCTTTGCCTTTAGCTGAAGTTTCTGCTTCAACATTTCCTTGATTGATTTAATCAATCTAATTAGGGATCTAATTTTATATTGATTTAATCAATCTAATTAGGGATCTAATTTTATATTTCCGCTTTTTGCACTTGCGTGTGGAAATATTAGGGTTTCTAGTGAGCTCATCTAATATAGAAAGTTCACATCCGATTTCTTTTATTTCTCGTTTCAGTTTTGCCTTCCAAGCTGGCTCTCTGTGTTAATTTTATTTATTGTCTTTACCCCACGCTTCCGAGTAGCTACTAAAGCTGTTGCATATATGACGTTGTTAACTTCTGTGATATTTCCCGGTGGTTTATCTGTTAACAGTGTTTCCAGAGCAGCGTTGTATATTTTCACAATGTGCTTGTTGGAATATGGATTTTGGGGAGCTGGTCTCTGTCTGACAATTGTATGAATGTTACTCTGTTGAGTACCTGGATGACGTCGTTTTTCGCTTCGTTGATTTCAGCTTTGTGGTTTTCAAGGAATTCTAACTAATTGTCTGGAGAACCGCAGATTGTGTTTAAGGTAAAGTCTTTGATTTTATTTCCTGGGAGGTTATTTCGGATATCATTTGTTTTAGTTTTTACCTCATCCTCTGTCACATTACTTATTTCTACTTTCATCTCATTACAGTTTGAGTGATGGGTCATAGTATTTTGTCTTATATCTAATTTTATCCTATCTATTTCTGTCTTTGAGGGTCTGTTGTTTCGCATAATGTCCCTACGGACATTGGCAAACATGTTTAGATTGAGGTTAGGTCTTATATCACTTCCCAACATAGTTCTCCATATTTGGTATGTTTGATTCGTGATGTTCTTTGCTGGTTCTTCGAGTGCAGTGAAGAATATTGTCATGATTTGTCGATACTCTTCGCGAGACCATTTCTTTCGTTTTCTTTTTATTAGTCGATTTGGTATTGAGTCACTTGGTCCAAGGTTGGCAATAATCCGGGTTTGGTGACTTAGTGTCTCTTCGTTTGTGGAAGAGTTTGTTCCAATGACAGATTTTTCGTCCTCAGGCTGGTTCCTCTCTTGTTGACCCGGGTGACGACCGATCCGGTATGAAATTTTATTCATATTCATTGAAATTGTGAAGTAAATTCTACATGATTCCAACAGATGACAAGATTTTCCTCCTCAGTGACTTCAACGCTTGAGTTGGTGCGGATTAGGAGACCTGGAGTAATTTCGGGAAAATATATGGCGTCGGGAAAATCAACACCAATGGTGTTCTAGAACTCTGCACCGAGTCTTTTTATCGTCAAAACCCAATTAAAGTACAGGGGTAATCATGTTACTACATGGATACATACTCGCTCATACCAGTGACATCTCACTGATTATGTCATCGTCCGCAAGAGAGGTATGGAAATTGTGCATATTGTTAGATGTATGCGTGGTGTGGATTGTTGGACTGATCATGTCCTAGTGAGGGCCAAGATGAATTCTGTTCTTCAACCAGCAACTAGACAAAACAATAGAAAGCCTCCTGCACGTCTGAATGCTGCAAAAATGCACTCACTGGAAACGCAGGAGTCACTAAAACAATGACTTGATACATCTTCATGGGACTCCTTGAAGAAGAATATATATTAAGCGACTGAGGAAGATTTGGGTAAATTGCCAGCAGAACATCGAGATTGGTTTGATGAAAATGATGAGATGCTTTCAAGGAGATGATTGCAAGAAAGTATCAGAGACGAAGTTCGATGTTGCAAAAAGTCCTGTCCAAAAACAATACAGTAAACTGTGCAAGGAGTTTAAAGTTGCAAAAGTAGTTCAACATGCTCTTCGAACTATGCACGAAAAATGGTGGTCAGAGCTAGCAGAATGCAGCGAATTCAGATAATAACAAACAGACATACTACTTGATGAAACAAGTATTTGGCCTCAGATCCACCAAAATCGCTCCTCTCAGGACAGAATAGGGCAATAATCTCCTCACAGACGTGGATGACATGGCCAAGAGATGGAAGAAACACTGATGAGCTACTGAACAGGCCTTCAAATGTGGACCTTAAGGTTCTCGAGAAAATACCCCAAGACCCATAGTGGTAGAACTTGACAGCCAACCATCGCTGAGCGAAGTTCTGCGTGGCATGAGGGACTCAACATAGGCAGGAGTGTGTGGGGTTGACGACCTTCCTGTTGAGATATTCCGTTATAGTGGAACTTATGCATGATCATAAGATCAGTTCGGGGACTGCCATGGTGGCATTATGATAAGGTACAGGTCAACTGATAAGCTTTTCAACATACGTAGGTTTGCAGCAAAGACTAAATCTTTTTGAGTTTGGTGCGCAACCTTCTCTATGACAATGACTGTGACGCGAATATATTATTTCTAACTCCCATATAACTCTTATATTTCAAATATTGATAGTGAACAGAGTAAAAATTTAGTTTAAATTTCCTTTAAATTCCTTTCTTATTTTCACTAATAAAAGAGAGAAGAACGTTTAATGTAACAATATTTTTCCTAAAAACATTGTCGAGAGCAAATAATACATCTACATTTAATTAGAACAAACCAGACTTAAGACGCGACAATTAATCGATTTTAAAGTAAATAAATGTACTCCAATTCCATAAAATCAGTAAAAGCCATAAAAAATATAATCCAAAACCGCCTAAGTTTGCTCAAATATTACAAAATTTCACAACTCTCTACATCGTAGTTTCACTTCGACAAAAATATTTTGCAGAGGTCTAATGTTTGCAGAGGCCTAATGTTAAAAAAAGAGTTATCATAAACGATCCATTATTCATCACCGGTGAAAATTCTGTCCAAGAACGGCCCCTTTTCGTAAGAGCGAAGAAATTATAGAAACACGATCGAGGTTGTTCTGTCCCATCAGATAACGTGGCACCCATATATCTATGGAAACGAATTCAAGTCCCTTCAAAACACTTTTGGTGACTATCTCTCTGTTGAACATAACATATTTAAACATATATTCGTCATGTCATAATATTTCTCTGGAAAAGATTGACCTGATAAATAAATCAGAATATTAATTTATGGGTCCTATTTCTATTTACTGGTTTTCTCATCTCAATTTCTTTTCACAATTTTACAGAAAATTTGATTGTTATTTGCTCTGTTCAAATTCTGCAACTTTTGACTTTATATTCCATCACTCTGTACACTATCTTATTCGTCTTTGTTAAATTTATTTGTTTCTTACGACCTATCGCAAACTTAATATATGCGAAATTTAAATATTTTTATCAATAAAGGCAATATTATGCATATATTTATTTATAATAAGTAGAAAATTCGACTTCCTTAATAAAATCTCATATCACTAAATAACTTATAGTAAATATTAGTAACAGAATCAGAAAAAAATCTCACAAACTTATCGAAGGGTGCTCTTATCTGGCCCAAATTGGTAACTATTGATGTTTTCTGAAAAGTTTAAATTTTCTTTGCTTATATTTTTATCATGGGTTTTTGTTTATTTTTTTCGTAAATCTGAATATTTCTAGTTCCCAATGTATCAGCAGTATTTTTGAATTCTTGAATTTAATACCACCTCAATCACAGCCTTAGTTGGAATAAATTCATGGTTTTGCTTGTGTTTTCCATTGTCCATGTGGAATGGATTCCTTTGGATATGAAATAAAAAATAACGCCTGTTAAGTTTCCCAATTTTCTACCTTCATTAGGGTGCAGCAAAACATTAAAGTTAAAAACTTTATACATTCGTCGTTATTTTTTCTATGCTCAAAAATACTTGCGTGCCATGTAATAGCGTTTCTACGTAATTTTTCTATGTAATTTTATTTCTATGATAATATTCAAGCCATGGAAGTAGGAATGCTGATGCAACCTCGAGAAATCTATGTTACCCCGCTTCTCCCAGTGGATCTTTTAGTCCTCATACATGAGCGAGTTTGTTTCGGCACTTGAGGTTTCAGTAAAAGTTATGTTGCTTTGATTTCTGGGTAAACGAGATATGTGCACTCAGAGTATTATGACTGTATCTTCTTTCCTAGATCATTTTTCCATCATTAAGAGTGTCGAAACTTCTCTCTTACTACCCTTTCTGCCGTCCATCAAAATGGCTAATGCTAACATCTAGGAGAGTGACCGATTGCGCCTTACCGGGCTAACTTTTTCCGCTGACATGAAGTGGAAAGATTATATGGAATCAATTGCTGCATTTGCTGGTAGGAAAGTTGATATCACCGCCGGGCAAGATTATTTTCTCACCATAATCTATTTTACACAAGTCTACCATTCATCCATGCATTGTTATCAAATCAGGTTTACTGTTTCTGCTATGCACTTAGATAGTCCTGATAAAATACAAAAAAAAAATCTGTAATGTTATTGGTCTTGATCTAGTATCTCAGCTTCAATCACTTTCCCACCGCTGTAACGTATCTTCCTTGTGCTTTTTCTATAAATATCTATGAATTTAACACAGTACTAAATGAACGGCAAGGTCTTCGTTTACGGTCGAAATGCCTAGATGTAAGCATAAATTCTATGCTAACAGTTTCTCTCTCTCGCATTTCTCGTTTGTAAAAAATCTCTTCCTGCTTCTTGCTTCCCAGTCAACTTTGATCTTCAAAAATTTTAATGAAATCTTAATTTTTATCTCTTGTTTCCTTAATTCATGTTCTTTTATTGTTCTACTTAATGTTTTATTATATTCTCTCACACAGTAATCCCTTGCGCCTTAGTGGCTCTATTACTTTGCGTAGAGTGAAATGATTAAAAAAATGAATCATGAAAATTTTACTAACATCAGTTCTTTAATATGAATTTTATAGAAAAAAACCTTGACATAAATCATACGCTCTAACAGTGTGTTCATTTCATGTTTGTAAGAACAAACATAAAAGTACCTTCTAAACTAATTCATGTCTTATCATTATATAAAATAAAAACTTATTAAATCCTCTTGAATTTTGCCCCTATCTCCACGTTAAATTACAAGGGCCATACTTTCACTGATGTTTTCATTTCTTAGATAGCTACCACAGCTCGGGAATTTTTCCAAAGTCATCAAATGCTGGTCCTGCTAAAACTCATGTGGTTAAGAATTTTTAATTGGTTGTCCAAAGTAATTTAAAATCTCTTTCAACATAAATGTTATAAATTCAAAGAGGAAAAAGAAAAGAATGATATGGAAAATAATAAAGGTAACCCTCTTTAATATAGAGTTGACAGTCTTCAAACGTTTCTGGTAGCCATCTATAAATTTCTTGCACGTCTGTTATTTTCTCTTACTTTTGAATTTGTTTAAGCTCTCTAACATTTGCGAATTCATTTCTACAATGGTAAATTTCAGCCGACCCCGGAGATTTTTAATGAGATTGAGAGCAGTTGGTCAGTTTAAAACAGTTCATTTATTCTTCTTAAACCATTCCTCTGTGCTTTTGGGTATGTGGTTTAGGTTGTTATCTTGCTGGAGAATCCGTGATCCTCGACCTTTTTTTACCCTAAAATCCTCTGGTAAACATCATATTTCATGATTCTCGTGATACGATCATACTAGATACATCAATGCAGTCTCACAGCATTATAAATCTTCCACCATGATCATTGCTTAGTAGAGTATTATCTTACTTATGAGCCTCATTTTACTGTCTATAAACAATGTTGGCGCACATTGTAAAAGATCAGTTTATATTTTGTCTGTTCGCATAACGGTTTCCAGAAAGATTCTTTTTTATGTATTTTTCGTTTGCCTTCGCCCATAAAGCCCTGATTGGTTTAATGTGTACCGTGGGATACGTGATGAAAAATTTACTCCAGGTCGTTTCAAGTTGGCTTTCAGTTCTTTGAATATTTTACGTGTTGTTTTTCGATGGTTCGCACCACCCTCGAAGATTCATCAATTTTCCTCTTATTCTTACGTCAAAGGAGGCTCTTAGCAGTTCCATGCTTAGCAAACGTATTGTTCACAGTTGAAACAGGAATGCCAAGATCTTTAGAGATGGCTTTATACACATTAGAAGTCTTGGGCTTACTAATAGTATATCCACTGTTTTCAAGTAGCTAATTTGACTTTTGAAGTCAACATTCATTGGCTAATTCCTATCATGTGGGCACTGACAGTTTATCAACGGTGATTCTAATTTCTGCTTTATCACAGGTGAGTCAAAATATTTTTTACCCATTTTTCTTTCATAAAGGGTGCCAATACCAGTGCCACATTAACCTTTAGGTTCTATTTTTTCCTCCTTGTTTTTTCATCGTTTGATATACACCAAAGTTGTTTTTACTAGATTCGTTTTTCAGGCAATATTCTACATTACGTACGGAAATTGGTACAATAATAGTGACCAGCACTGTATATTTCATCATTACTACAATTTAATAAAAAAAAAAAACAACAATAAAAACTAACATATGAAGATTAACACGTGAAGACGCAGCAAGTGAAGACGCAACAAGTGAAGACGCAACACTCGAAAACAAAGAGATACAATGCAAGTAAAATGCAACTAGATACTAAAGTATTATTTGATAATAGATTATGAAATTTGTTGTTCAGAAGACATTGGACTATTTACGTTCAAAGTCTGTGAAAGCGCAAAAATAGTCCGAACTGTATAAAAATTGAATGAAAACATCTTAAGCTTAACCAAATCTGCATAAACTAAATTTACTATATATATATATATATATATATATATATATATATATATTAGAGAGAAAGAGAGTGAAATAAAGAGATGCTTATATTTTTAAACAAGCTCACTATTCTTCAAACTACACAAATATTTTAAAATATTTAAGTAAATGAAATCATTGCCATTAGAAAATTTTCTCAGTTTTTATATCCGATCTACTATTTTCTCATCTTGGTCATGCGATAAGACACATTTTATTTAAGTCATATATTAAATGGATGTAATTGCCATTATTTGAAATAACAATACGTTTGTCTCCATTGCTTCAATCACTACATTTCAAGAAGTTTGCATGTTCTTCAAATAATTATCTGCAAAGAATACGGTCGCCCCTGCAACACATTTTCCTACTGATACTTACGACGCATTCCATCACTTTGAATGACATCATTGACGTGCTCGATTGTCCAATTAGATTTTCACCGAGAAAAATGTTGATTTCGAGTGAATTTATGTGTTCCAGTTGATCAGAAAGTAGATGTTCAGGAAGTATTGCAACAATAGAGAATTTAAATGGAAGGGACTCGTTGAGTCGATTATACACTGGCATTGGTCATTTTCGCTTTTAAAGTGTTCCCATCCAGTGTAGGTTCCAAATGTGATTCACTACTGAATGAAAACAGTACTTAAAAAAGCATAAAATTATTTCAAGGATAAGATACTTCAAGTTTTAAAGCATTTCGTGTTGAAGCTTACTACGGAAAAAATAATAATACAAAACTTAATCAAAGCGCAAACATGAATGAGGAAATTGAAATTATTTTCTCAAATTACCTGGAAAAATTAAAACCAAAAATAAAAATACAAGTTAAACTCTACAGTTAGATTCATCAAAACTAGCTCAACGAAACGAAAATAGGAAAATTTATGAAATTAGAGTTGTAGACGGTTACACAAAAATGAGTAGATTGTAAATTCCAGCAGTTTTGTCTTCATTGCAGTCAGATTGCTCTTTACAATTTATTAAAATATATTACCTATGTATGTAGGTATCGCCATATTTGTTAATTTAAAATAGAAAAAGCTTAGTATTTTCATTTTAATTGATAATACATCACACAAATTTAGTTATAAAAATATACTTTTGTGCAATTAAAACAGATGTGGATGGGTTTTGTTATGTATTCCAAAATTAATTAAATTAAGCAAAGATTGTTAAATGCCGTTTAGATTGAAGAGCGTCTCATGGAACAATTGAAATATAGGTGATAAAAAAATGACAAAACTTTTTTTTTAGAAGTTTGTATGCTAAAAAGTGCTAAAAGGAAACCAAAGGAGTAATTTTATTTTGTTAATGATCTTCGACATGCTAAATATATGAGTTCAGTATGTAATAAAAAAGGAGATCTCCGACGTTTTTAAATTTTTTATTTATACTTTGTATCCTAACTAGCACCAGAACATCATTGTTCCTGATAAAAGATCTCATAAGCTGACCCTATTTTTCAAGACTGAGAGCGTCATAAAAAGAATGAGGTGGAAACTCTTCTTCTCTAAACACAAGAACGAGTATAACAACTTAGAAGATGCCGAGCTTTAAACGCCTCCTTTTGACGATTTATTATTGGACTTTGAAAAGATCTATTCTCGGTAATAAACAAAATTAAATTCGCTAATATTACCAACGATCTACAGCAAAAGTGCTAAAGGACGTTGCTATGTTATAAAATCCAACAAAATAATCATCAAAGCAGATAAGACGTGTAACCATTACAAAGTCGATGCGGATATATACCATAAATTCATTAACAAAGAATTTAAGACGTTTTGTAAAAAGGCGCCCAATAATTGGTAAAATTACATAGTGAAGGTAAGAAAATAGCCATTGAAGTAAAAATTGATCATAGGTTCCACAAATTCCACAAACAACAAGCATTTATCACAGTTAGAGAACATAAGGCTTATTTTCTAAACAACTCTCAATACCGATTACTCAACTCAACTAAAAATATTATCTGTAAAATCAGCGAAAACATCCTTGAAAGAGCATGCAAATATATGAAGAATTCTCTAGGTTAACCCGTGGCATAAAACACTTGAAGCCATAGGTTTACTAATTTAAAAAGAATTTGGTATTGCGATGGGAAGCGTATGATTTAGCGGGGGCGTGCGAACTTGTTAAAATTCTATTATTATGGCGAATTAGATTTATTTTCGATATCAACGAGATAGAGATGATGGTGTCATTTTCCTCTGTAAAACTAGTACGCGAAATATAGGCCGATTGAGAAAGGAACTGATAATTTTTTTTAAGATCACGAACGAAATTAATATTTAGTTCGTGATCTTTAAAAAACACCAACACCAATGCTTGTTATCAACTTTCTCGGTGTAACATCATACCTAAATAATGGTTATTATAAACCATACACAAAATATTTATATAACCAGAGATACGTTAGTAAAGAGCCAAACCACCACTCGAAAATTCTAGATAATTTACATAAATCAGTCCAAGCTAGATTATCCACCAACTCCAGCAATAAGGAAATATTTGATAAGACTAAAATTAAATATATAAAGGCTTTAGAACTAAGCAATGCTAAAGTAAATTTAGAGTATTAATAGATAGAATTAAAAAAAGAATGTAAAAATAAGCAGAAACACCGTAAACGCAATATCATATGGTTTAATCCACCTTTTAAAGATAATACCCGAACTAATATCAGAAGAATTTTCCTAAATTTAATTCATTTCGTAAAATACATCTATTGGATGCTTTAGTACACCATATCAGTGATGTTTCTAGACGAGGTTAATTCGGGGTTTCGGGTTTTATTATACTCCCTCTCTACGGTAACCCAGCCGATACTGATCGGACTGTGAGACTTGTGTACCTTCCGTCAGCTACAACTTTTTTCATCTTCCGAAATGCACACCATACGACTCTTCTTTGCCGTTTATTGTCCAATCACCGATGACTTCTGGTTCACCAGCAGTATTCGCTCTTCCATAAAAAGGAAGGAAACACAGCCACGATTTCTATCTGATCAGAAATATGGCGGTGTGCTTGGCTCGAAGTGGTAAGTACAGATTTGATTCCCACCCCGAGACATATGCACACACACGCACACACAAAGAAACGCACTCAAACATCACATTCTGCTTACACTTATCCCCATTTTCATTCATGTTAACCATCAAGCTAATGAAAAGGACAAGAAAAATTCCTTTCCTCCTTTTCACTATTTTCCCTCCCGACCCTCCACTTATATGAGTTACACACACACACACACACACACACACACACACACACACACACACACAATACTGTAATTCATAAACACTTTAGCCAGTCACTAACACTAAAAAAGATTTTTAACAAAAATGTTCCGGTCCTCTAAAGCTGCGTTAATAACTCTCATCTCCCATCATAACAACATTATATTACACAAATATATTTCCAACAAAAACAACGTAAATTCTTCTAAAAATAAATGCAACTGCCGAAAAAGTATAATTTTTCCCTTAAACGGTCAATGTATGACTGTTAATGGAAATTGATTTGTAGAGTTTTATCTTACTTTCGTTTTATTTTAACTTCGTTTTTACCATCATCGAATGACATTAGGTAATACAAAAACAGTACTGCTTTCTCCAAATATTTTTGACGAAGCATGATGGCAACTCATCATCAATCAACTGGGAAATTATATCTAGAGCTAAATATTATAACAGAAAAGGAAATAAAGGTAACTTATGTCTTGTTGAAAACCCTTAAATAACCCTAGCTTATTAAACAAGAATTGATGGTTACTGGTAGGCATAAATACGTTGATCCAACTTAAATTTTAATGTAAATTACTATATACTTTGAATATAAATTTATAATTTGTTTTTTTTTTTTAAAAAAAGAACAAGTAATCTCCCATTATTTAAAAATTTAAAAAGTGAATAATCAGCAGTCAAAAATAATTTTTAATTTTCTTCTTTTTTGTCTTACATACATAGATAAATCCCGCTTATTTTAATTACCAAATATATGTAATCCCAGCATATTGATAACCAGATATATTAAAATTCAAATTGCGTAACATTTAGTCCATACCCAGTATCTGAAAACTGCGTTTGTGCAGGAAATTCCGATTCGTGGTAGCGGTGTGGGATAATATGTAAATTTATTAATATATACTTAATAGCTCTGCCATATTACATAGAGCACTGTTTATCTATACCTATACTATATGTGCGATATATATATATATATATATATATATATATATATATATATATATATATATATATTATAAATTGATTTATTTAAAATATGGTTTTTTTCGCTACACAGTTCTAACCATGTTTCAAAAATAGAAGTTAAAAGCTACGAATTTAATTTTGTAATTAAATTAAAGACATTAGTTCCATTTCATCCTCAAGCGAATTTTGGAGTAACTTTTAAAATTACTGGGTTTTAAAGATACAGCTAAAGTCCTAATTCACGTTTCCAAGGTTACAGATAAATCTACTTCAACTGGACAAGGGTTGTCTGGCTGTTCATTATGTCTGTATTATTGCATCCGTTTTTTTAGTTACGTTTTGGTAAGGGGTGGGGATGTATTTTTCAATGAAATCTGACATCCGTTGAATGCATGTCGTCTGGATTTTTTTTTTAAATTTATTGTTAACGGCAAAAAATTCTTACGGCATTTTTTTTCTATTTGTAAATTTAAAGATTTTTGGGGGTGTTTAGGTTAGAATACGTTTTATTTAACTGTGTAGCGAAAAAAAAAACATATTTTAAATAAATCAATTTATAATATTAATTGATAAATTAATATTAAATTTACATTGAGCACTATTTTGTAAAAATAAAAAATATCTATAAGAACACCGGATTATATATCTTACTGTTCTTTCTTTATATATATATATATATATATATATATATATATATATATATTTGACTCTCCTGTCGTTTTCGATGTATGTGTGTCAAGCAACTTAGTTCCCAGAAACCGACAACCAGACCACCCGCACAAATCATTTTGATTATAGTGGTAAAGTCTTTGTGCAGAACCAACCACACTTTTTGAAAAGCTCCCCCCCCCACTAGTTTTGAATTCAGATTTGGCCTCCTAGTGAAATTGCCACCCAAAGCTATAGAACTCAGTCTGTCCCTCATATCTGGGGGGAGAAGAAGAGGATTCATAAGGATATTAACACGTAAGTGAATGTAATGGATTCAACTGGAATTCGAACTCAGCTCTCCGATTCCTCAATGTAAGCCCCTATCCATTACATCACCGTATATATGTGTGTGTAAAAATTCGCATATAAAGAAAACGTTTCTGTAGATATTAATAAATTAAATTACAAGAGCAAAAGATTTCGTTTCCTTGAGGATCTTTATCAAGTCAACTTTAGAAACTTAATTTATTAAATCTGTTTTTATATCAGCAGCAGAGCTATCTCGATTTGAATTCATACTGCAAATCTGTTTGATTTCTCATCTACAGCAACTTTGTCAATATCTCTTAACAGTTCAAACTCTTCAAGGATTTTACGAGGAATGACGGAATTTTACTAATAGTTCATTCAATGTCATCGTTCCATATGAATGCTATGTTTCTTCATCCAATATCAGTTGACATTCTTCTATTTTTAGTGATATATATATTATACTTGTATTTGTAACTTCCAAAGTACTGTTCTGATATGAAGTCCTTTGATTTTGGCTTCTAGAAGACAATATGCATCAACTATCAACATTCCGAATCAATGATTTCTGCTTTTCTTTTTTCTGGATTTTGACATTAAATATTTCCATAGTAAGATATTTATATACAACTGGAGGCTCTTACAATATTTAACTGCTGACAACCGAAGAATTCAATATGTCAAAATTAGTAATGATCGAAACATCGTCATCGGAAGAGTTGCTTCGACTTGAAGGCCCACAGCAAATCTCATTTCTCATCTTCGGCAACTTGTTAAATATCTTTCATCAGTTTTTAAAAATTCCTCTGTCTTGAGCTAATTCATGGAGGTGCTGCAAGACTTCCTGTCTCTTCAAATATTTTACGGGAAATAATGGAATTTTAGCGATAGTTCTTTTAATGTCTTTGTTCAATGTGTATACTATGTTTGTTCGTCCAATGTCTATGAATGATATTCTTCCAGTTGGTATTGATGTCAAATACGATATAAGTAATGTAGAGAAGCACACTTCTCAAGCTCCTTTGTTCTGATCTTGCATTAGTGGAGTTTTGATTGCTTTTTTACCATTTCTTTGGTAGGCCATGATGTTTTCAGCTACGTAAGAGCTTTCCATAGAACAGACGTCTACGAATGCAGTTGTTGCTCCACGATTTGTGCCTTGTTGTGCATTGATTCGATGCTTGTCGAATTCGCATGGATCCTAATGATCGCAAACTGCTCTAATGTGAAAAACCTTGATTTGCTTAAGGCAGCATGCACGCGAAGATGGAGGCTAGCACACAGACTTGTTTCTCGTCGTCGCTGATTTCAAAGGCTACCGTGTAACCCTTGGAGAGCACTTGATCAATCATGCCATCATGAACGATCTGGAATGTCTTTACAACCTCTGCGTCTATCTAATATGATTACAGAATGATAGCAGCTCACCATCAATCAACTAGGAAATTATATCTAGAGCTAAACATTATAACAGAAAAGGAAATAAATGTAACATGTCTTTCTGGAAAATTGATTATCTTAAAACATTTAAATAACCCTATCAAGAAATATGAATTGATGGTTACATGTAGGCATAAATACGTTGATCCAAATTACTATATGTTTCAATATATATTTTTTTAAAAAAACAAGAACAAGTAATGCACCGCTCTAGTGAACCTTGCATTGTTTCTTTCTTCCTCTTGATAGTATCCAAAACCATTGTCAGGTCGATGTCAGTGAAAAGGAGTATGTTTTGCTTTGTGTACTACGCTTATGTTAAAAGATCATATCTAAGGTACTTCTGTTTGGACTGAAGATTGTTGCTAATATTTTTTTACCGGTGGAAATCAGTGAGATGACGATCTTTGTGCTTAAGGAGATGTTTTAATCAGACCAAACTCTCTTTTCAAGTTTTCTGAATACTTGACTTGCTCGTTCAATTCCTTTTTGCATCCATTAAGTCATCCTTAGAGAATGCACTGCCTAAGTATACAAAACCATTGACTACTTCTAGCCTGGATTCTATAACGGAAAGGTTGGGCTCTATGTAAGGAAGCACAGCTAGAGGCAAGTACATGGATTTTTTTCAGACCCAAAGCAGTACAAGCCCCAAAGCAGTAGAAGACGCCAAGAAATCGTCCATTATCACCTGCATGACACCTTCACTGTCAAGCAACAAGCATCATCAGCATACAGGAGTTCAGGAATAATCAGTTGTAAAGCACACACGTAGATGCATGCACACACACAGATATATATATATATATATAGTGACATAATGTTAGAGGCGACAGTCTGTTTCATGTTACATCCAATCGTCAGGCCACGGGTTGCCTGACGATTGCATGTAGCATGAAACAGACTGTCGCCTCTAAGTGTTGACTTCTATGTTCACTTTTATATTTTTAGACACGCTCTATCTCTGATATTGAGCACTTTATCCCATAAATATAGCACATCTTAAGACTATATATATATATATATATATATATATATATATATATATATATATATATATTGACATTAGATATTGACATTGGAGCGCAATTTTTATTTTTATTATACGATGCACATCGATATATACCTGTGCATACATAAAAAAAAGCCTCTATGTTGCAAATTGCGTGTGTGTGTGTGCGTGTGTAAAGAAATATAGAAAAATGACGCAAACAAGATTAAACCCTCATCAACTTATTCTGTTGTACCCAAATGCACCCTAATTATAAATAGGAGAAAAATCAATAAAAGACATAATTCACCGGTACATATCACTCAATGATTCTAACAAACACCTAAGATTTGTTAGCTATTATAATAAGTTTACAACGTCTAACTTAATTATTATTTATGAGTTCGGTTTGATCAAGAACACAGTTCCTTAAGGGACATTTGAACTCATAGATAATGTTCGTTGTTTGTAATTTTGACTTAACTGGTGTGTTGTTATTTTTTAGGATAAGGTTACCTGTCTTAATTTTTTTATAATAGATAATTAATTTGATTTTTTTATCTATGAGTTCAAATGCCCCTTAAGGAACTGTGTTCCTGATCAAACCGGACTTATATAATTACATCGGTTACTACAACACAAGTACATGATTATTCAGACGCCTTACGTTACACCTATCTGATCACAGCTCCATTAAAACACATTTAAACACACACACAAATTTACCAGACTCCATTACAAACATACTAGTAGAAAACACAAATATAATAACTTCATCCATCTGTAAAAAAGATTAAAAATAATGGAAGCTTTAATAATAAAAAAGAAAAAGCCAACTCTTAACGATATATTAACTACGAACAAGGCCATAATGGACTAACCGTATTCGGAAATTAAAAATATCTCTACAACACACTAAAACATACACATAATGCATTCACTCAATTAAGCTGAAAAATTTAATCATCCTCACAGCTAAAGGTATAGCCGAAAGCGCTCGGAACTATAAAACATTTAGACAGTTTTTCCACACTCTTTGTCCAGAAAAGAAAGATTTGTTCGAACACAAGAAAAATTAAATACAAAGCTTAACCTTAGTATCTTGTCTGTTGTTTTTAATGAAACGTGCATAAACGAAGGATTGGTGCCTAAACACACACACACACACACACACACACACACACACACACACACACACATATATATATATATATATATATATATATATATATATATGTGTGTGTGTATGTGTGCATAAACATGTCTGCCGAGGATTCCAATACAGAACATTTCAAACCTCATCAACAAGGGGTAATAAGACCCGCAGTCTATTTAATCTTTTCCTATACTATGTCCTGCGCATTTATAAAGACAGTTGTGAAGAGATGAGCACTAATCATTTAAGAACTTTATACTACATCCCAAACAAATCTATAAATAGTAGTAAATAATCCTAGTTTCTTTCCTGAGGTTGATTATGAGGGGACTATACCGATGATATAGTTATCCATAGTTGGGATAAGATGATCTTGAATAGAAAATCAACATCCTCTATAAAGTATTCAAAGAAAAAGGACAAATATAGGATAAAGCTTTCTAAAACTGAAACTCTGATCGGGAATTGGATGAAAGCAGTGATGGAACGTACCCAGAATCCATTCATAAAAAGAAAAAAAATTCAAATCTGTTTTTCTTTCTCACAAAAATATATCTCAGCTAAAAGGTTTTTCTCATACTACCTGTTACACACGAAGGTTTACAATATTTTCTGGATATATATTTTTAAGCACCTCTCTTCATATAAATAAAATTAGACAGTATTAATTTCAATCAGAAATGCTTGCTTCTTTTAGTGAATTGTCTCAATATCTTTGAAGGCTTCTCCTATTAATCACCACGATGGCGGGATTAATTCTCCTATTAATCATCACGATGACGGGATTTTAATTTAGCAGAATGTACACATTGCGTAATAAATAACCGTTTATCCTTGTTGTTGGAAGGTGCATTGCATTTGCACCTTCGAAACTGTTAAATTGTGAAATTATATAATATTATTTACAGTGCCAGAAGTTTCATTACATTCGAAAATGGCATTTCCGTCTCTATGCTAAACATGTTTTCCAGTAAATATTTATATTAAAGACCCGTTCACAAAAGGCTTCATTTTCATATTCCGATATATTCGAGTATAATGTATATTGAATTTTAAACATTAAAATCAAATAAACTAGTTTTCAGGAACCGCGTGAATGCAAACTGAAAATAAATATATCGCTGATAATATTTTCTCTGATAACTGTAGCATCTAGCATAGCAAATCCAGAAAAAAAAAAGAGCGTGTGTAACGTTAGAAATTAAAAGAATTACCTTAGTATCCATTTAGGAAATGAAACAAGTCATCTATCACGAGACCATTTTTATTTTATTCCAGAATAAATTGCTGTTCAATATTTGTGAGCCAATTTTTTTCCGGAAAAAGTAGAAAATTATTTCTTATACAATGTATTGCATTTTCTCAATTTTTGTTAGTTTAGTTTGTTTTAAAAAAATTAATTTTCTCTCAATTATTTTCAGAATGGAATATGTGGTTACTGGAGTCCCCGAACGTGAACACCTGATGTCCAAATATAACGCGACAACATCGAATACTCCGTTTGGTGAATATGAATGGGTCATCTATGCCGTCTTTATCCAACTGCTGATATTTTCTGTAGTCGGCAGTATGGGAAACGCCATCGTTGTTTACATTTACTCGAATAAAAAAGAGAAAGCAACATCTAATATCTTTATCATAAGCCTCGCATTTGTTGACCTACTGACATGCTTATTGATCATACCTTTCACGATAGCCATGGAGTTCATCGACTTTCGAATTGTTTACGATGGTCTTTGCAAGGCGTACTTTTTCCTGATCACATTTAATGTCCCATTTTCAATGTTCATCATTGTGGCAATTGCATTCGATCGATACTTTTGCATTTGTCATCCTTTTTTAGGAATAATGACTGTTAAAAGGGCTAAAATCCTTATATGTGTGCTTGGATTATTTGCAACGAGTTTGGGTCTTTTTACGAGTCTCATGCATGGAATGTATGATTTCAAAAGTGCCTTTAATGCGACAGCAGTTGAAGCTTTCTCGTTAGATGGATTTAATGAAAGTTCTACCATGGAATACACTACTCATCAGGAAGTATTGATAAAGAAAAATTCTGAGTATAGTTATACTGGTATTTGCGGTCCTAACGTCATTATTATTAGCAAATCAATTAGAATGGCCTACCAGAAGTTCTACTCCTTTCTTTTCCTCGTTTCTTTTATTATAATTGCTGTTCTTTATGCACTTATTGTGAGATTTGTTGTTCTGAAGCGATCCTGGCGGCAGAAAGCAAAATACACCAACACGATGACAACCCAGGATACAATAATTGATGATATTGCTACTAGTGACATTAGTGTGACTGCCAAGACCAAGAAGAAAGATACGATAAAAAATGGCAACGAATGTGTCTCCAAACGGATACAGCGTAAACTTGACAAAACCAAGGAAAAGAACCAGTCATCGAACCTAAAAATTGCAGGAATGCTTTTTGTTGTCACTCTGGTGTTTGTAATTGCTTTCTTACCAGGTTGGTTGATTGCGCATCAGGTCCTTCCTGCAAACCGACTCATCTTTTACATGTACTTCCTGTACAATGTAGCTAATCCAGCTATTTACGCTTTCATGAATCCCGTTTTCAGAAAAGACATGGAAAGAATATTTAACTGCACAAAAAAATGAACAGATAAATCTAACGACAACATAACCGAACGTTAACTAAGCAAACACTGAAATAACGAATGACTAAAATTAACACTCTGATGAGACAATAAATTGCGAAAAGCAGTAATTCACGAACACACACACACACACACACATATATATATATATATATATAATTAATTCGGAAATTGTAGCATAAATATCTTATAAAATCACTACAAAAATAGCCATTTGGTTTCTACATTCAACACCATCACTTGATAAGACACCAGAAGTGTTGAAACAAAATTGCTATTTTTGTAGTGATTTTATAACAAATTTTCGAATAAATTGTATATATATATATATATATATATATATATATGTGTGTGTGTGTGTGTGTGTGTGTGTGTGTGTGTGTGCGTGTAAAGTGGAGAAAAGTTTTCGTGTCATGCATTTCGTCCCTTAGTCCTAAGGGACGAAAGAAATCACACCACACGAAGACTTTTTTACACTTTATGATATATCTTTCCTATAAAACTGTTCCTGATATATAAAAATTAATATATTCTCTCTCTCTCTCTCTCTCTCTCTCACACACACACACACATATATATATATATATATATATATATATATATATATATATATATATATATATATATATATAATGTGTGTCTATGCGTGTACTACACAAGTATGGTTAAAGTATTTTCGAAGCTACAGAATTTCGTTGAGCAATGACATAACAGATTTTCGTTGGGTCATTATTTTAAATGGTAAATTTTAAATGGTAACACACGCACATATATAAATATAAATAGACAGATAGATAGATAGATAGATAGATAGATATGCACTTAAGTGCGTGTGCCAAGACATTCGCACCTTTGAAAAGCAAGGTGTCTGAAGATTATAAAAATATTTAAAAATTAAGTTTGTAGATAAACATTTAGAAGATTTTTGCATATACAAAATGTAGACAATAAATTAATTTTACTTAATTCGAAGAATCAAAATGAATATTCTGTCTTTGTTTTACATTGCATGAGTTAATCTTTTTAGTTGTGTTATAAATTTATTTGTAAAGTCAATTGTTTCAAAGAATCACTATAATCTTTCGTTTTAAAGAGAATTAGCTTCGCTAAATTTATGCTTCATAGGATGACTTTTTTATGTGCTTTCTCCTATTAAAAATGTGTATTATTTTTTATTTATTTTAATTATTGCTCTTTCGGTTGAATTTTTCGCCAAAAGACATTTATATCATTTATTCCAGTGTACTCTTATTGTAATGTCTAAACTTGGTGAAAGTTTGCATTAAAACACAACAGTATTGTAAATAACGCGCACTGTAGACAAATTCATTGTACTTGAGTTAATGTACCATATAAATTAAGACACGCATAAAAAATGTGGAAATAAAAATGAGAGTTTCAACTTATTACAGAACAAATTAAAATTTTCTAAGAACTAATTATTAAAAAATTGTGTAAGAAATAAGTAGTTTCTTTTAATTAAAAAGAGATAAAATAAAAATATGGAAAGAAACAAAAAGTAATCTGACAGCTTTTTATAAAATTATCATATCTAAATCAGTTAACTGTTATTTCAACTTACCTGAAAGTTAAATTGCTTCATGATGAAGATACCTTGATAAAAGAATTAGTTGAAAAATGAAAATGCTAGAAGATCTGTGTTATAAATAAATTATTTTGCATGCAGAAAGCGTACGATGTAAGATATACGATGGTTTTTTTTACTATAGTTAATGGTAATTTTAACTAACAAATTCTAACACGCAACTACGATGTTTAATTGCCTTTTATACACTTGTTCAGAACGCCTATAACTTAGACTGATGTATACTAGGTTGTACTCGCATTAACTCCAGTACACATTAAATTCTCTCACAATGAATTATTTATATTAGATGATGTTAAGCTTAGTACATATCTTCATTGTGAGTATTAGTAACACATATGAACACAGTTTATGATAAAGTAATTGGGGATGTTGAACTCGTAATTTTCTTCTTTTAATTCACGTGACTGTGAAACAAAATTAAAACATATGATATACCTTTAAATATTACAACGGCTCTGGTTAATTTTCTCCGTGCAGATTTGAATGGGTTTAGTAAAACTATTTATCACATTTCAATTTTGTTATAAAAAACAATCATAAAAGCTTTTACTAGTTCACAGGATTCTAGAAATATTTGAACTGGAAAAATATCAATCATTATTTAAACATTCATATTAAAGGAACAATATATGGAAAATATTGCCTTTTATTTTCACTCAACATTTCTAGTTTACTCGATATTTATGGTATTCATCATCAGTGACGAAACAATAACTTACCAGAAGTAATAGGATATGTCTTGTTTTGTTTAGCACCCGTTCTATTTCGACAAATTCAGTAACTCTATGAAAAAGTCATTCTACAAATATCTTGATGACCTCCAAAGTGATTTGGAGCTATGACTTCTCGATTTCTGCACACAGATTCGGGATACTTTTAGGAACATTATTAGTGTGAATAAAATCTTACCATGCCCCATAACTTCTCGATTAGACTTATGTCAGGTGACTACATCAGTTGTTATAATCAACTCGGAGCAACTTAGGCCTGATGACACGACACAATATCCTGCTGGAATAAACCATCATTGCTTTAGTACATGGGATCTATGAATAAATGATAAGTATAATGTAGCCATCACCAGTGAATGGCAGGCATAGGGAGACAGGCAAATCCAACTCATGCCATGAAACTACTACATGTCTACTTGTTGATATCTTGCCTTCATGAAGTTTATATTCTAACGAAAACAACAGAAGCTGTCACTGCAATAAATTTTCATCATATGCTTTGTTCAGATCAATCTAAAGAATACTTAATGAATCTTTCCTAATTATTGCTTTAAGATTATTTAAAGTATATTACACATTATACTCCTTCCATCAAATTGAAAACTGAAACTATGACTCCTCGGACCATGTCACAAGTTACCAGTCCTCCCGGTCCAATTACTAGTTTCAGGTACCTAGGTGACGTGCTGTGGCTATTGTGAGTATGGCCGCTCCTGTATTGAATCTGGATAAGATTTCAGCTAGTGTCACTCGTTTATTACCACCGACAATTCCAGTCAGGCGCCTTTAATCACAATCATTAATGACCTGTTATCGGTCACTGCGCTGTCCACGAACGACAATAAGTTCTTAATCAGGTTTTTTACCTGTGACATCCTAGATCAGAAGATGTCAAATACTCTCCTTATTTCAGAAATGGTATGCCCAATTTGTCTAGCACTCATTGTCATATCCCATTCGAATTCCAATAATTCACGCTACATTTCCATGAACAACGCAACTAGATTTTTAGGTTTTAGAGAAATATGGGTATTTCCAAGACATCAGTGGTGCGACCTATCATTTATCTCCACATACTGTTATCCTATTACTTTGGCACGTCAGTGTAAAAATTAATTATCCAACAGGTATCGGTTGTCTTCTATAATTAAAGTAAACAATATTTTCGAAAGCACAGTCAGTCTTTAAACAGATTTAGGAAATATTTTCATATAATTATCGCAAATGATGCTTATTTTAGGCTTAATTTCCTGCAAGGATATGTCAGTATCCAGAAAACTGAAAGGAAAGAAAATCAAAGAAATTGAACATGTTGCTTCTATTTATCAGATAAGCAGTATTAAAAAAAATTATATCTCTAGTCAGTTGAAAAACGAATACTGCAATGTCATCAACACAATTTGCGATTATAACAATGTTCAAGTCATGAAATAAATTTTCTACCTCTGAATCTCTGCAAGTTAGCAACGGCTTTGACGCACGAAGGGGAAAACCGTTTAAAGATCGTTTACTTTTTATGCAAAAAATAAATAGTATCAACATTATGGCAAATATAAGTCATAAGCACGTGGTGTTTGAAAAGAAAAACAATTTGCTCGAAATTTTTTAATTTTATGGTTATATTTTTTATAGTTTATAAGGAATTTTCATGCATCTTCTTTTCTTGTATATTTTGTTCTCGTGATAAATCACTGAATATTGTTCGTGTTTTTCGCCATTATTAATGCAATTTTTCAATGAACTCATTAGAAATTTAAATATTTTCTGAAAATAAACTTCACAGAGTGAAGTTTATTTTCAGAAAGAAATCAACAGAGGCTGTCATTGCAATAAACTTTCATCATATGCATTGTTCAGATCAATATAAATAACAATTAGCAACGAATCTTTGTCTTTGCTAATTATTAAAATTAGTTAAGTATATTACGTAATACACGTTGTAAAGAAAGCTCATTAAATTATTCAAAATAAATAGGGAAATAAATATAAATAGACTATAATTGACAAAAACAAAATTTTATCGTGTAAATGTTTATGTTATTATTAAGAGGAAAGATCAAAGTTTATTTTAATCATTTTAAAAAATATTTCCTTCTTTTTAGAACATTCTGAATTTTAATTTTAAAATCCTTGTTTCTCTTTGTATCACCGGAACTAGTAAAATAACATATACAATTTTAGCACGTATTTTTTGTATGACACATTAATTTGGAAAATATTGCAAAAATAAAAATAATTGTTGGATGTTAATGAAACTTTCAGAAAATATTCACAGATGATCGAAATTATTATAAATATGTTTTTTTATTAAAGTCATGGAAAAAAATATTTTTTTTATATTTATTACCCCCCACTCCATAACTAATTTTATGAAAACTCTAGAAATTCGATCGAGTCCACTTTAGTAATTACACTAGTTAAAAGTACAAGTCTTTGAGGAATGCAAATCATGTTGTTTTTGTTTTTAATTGGACCCCCCACCCCACCTGAAAATCAGCTCTGAATTGTAACATACAAAACTCAATAAAACAAAGATATTTAATTTCAAATGCTTTTATTTGCTTTTAGTCGTTTTTATGAATATGGACAATATTTTTTCCGATGAAAAATGAATTTTTAGTACATTTAATTGTTATTTCTTTAATTATAATAGATTTTACATTTAAGTTGTTAAATATCATAAAATTATTTAAAAGCCGCATCCACTTTCGTAAGTGTCCTTATGAGATAGATCTTTTTTAGCGCGTTGTAAATTGTATCGTTTTGACTAATCAGAAGACCCGAAGTAATTAAGAAATATAATTTTGCGCTTATAATCGGGCTGTAGTTATAAAGTATGGAAGACCAACCAGAATACAATTAAGTTGCGTTATTTGAGTTAAGCATTGTTCTCCGCTGTAAGGTCTTTACTTTTGCGAAACACGTGTGGAGAAGTTAATTTGATTTTTCAATTTCAACTGAGAAGTGTTGAGATGTTGTGAGTTTCCTGCGTGTCGGTGTATGAATTAAGACAAACACAGCTGTAGAGGAAAATACTGGTATATTCATAAACGCAATTAACAATAGAGTGATTAATAGAACGAAGGTTGGTTAGTACGAAACAATATCCAAAGTCTATAGTCCAACGGTATGTACCGGGTAAGCTTATCTGGACTGCTCACGTTGACTCTCTCTCTCTCTCTCTGACGCAATATTTATTTGCATTAAAAAATACAAAATGTGGCACAAGGCCGAAAAGGGGGATGGGGAATGACGGTCTTCATCTGTCTTAAATCTAAACTTAGCTAGTCGCAGACACTGACCCAAACATGCCAACAATAATCCAATCACCAAAACAACACATTCACTCCTACCTTTCTTACTACGTCCACCATAATACCTCAGTTTCTCTATGAAGTCCTACCTAGTCCCCTTATATACAGATATTGTTCATGGGGGGAGGGTCATAAAATAACAACTTTTAAAATCCCCAAATGCGTATTTACAGAATGAATTAATTATTTACAATAAAACTAAACAAAACTGAGTTAGTAATAAAACCCCCCACAAACTATGAATGTGGCAGAAATGTCAGTTAACCAGACGAAAACGATGCGGGACAAAGAAAAGGAATACACATTCAAAGCAACAAGCATACACACAAACACTCACTCATTCATACACAACAACAAATACGAAAACACACACCCGAAACGAAAGGCGCCCCACATCCACCAGAAAACTGACATCACTAACCACCTAACGAGGGAGGGGATGGGGAATTAAACAAAAGTAAAAATAGGGACAGAAATAAAAGGGACCAATGAGCTTACATACCCTAGCTAAGTTAACCGGGAAAAAAAAGTAACTAAAAATTCAAAAACGAAAACCTAGTCTAGCCTAATATCTGGGTGGGTTGCCTATGTTCAACCCTGTTAGGACAAAATTCTGTACCTAACCGACATCCAAATGCCACTCTAGGTCAGCCCCTTTCACTCTACACATTCGCGCAAGATCCACCCACCTTTTGCCGAATTCTGATGATGGGAGCCGCCGCCTTTCCGTCCTAATCTTGACTTTAAACTGATGCTTAAAGTACAAGATCAGTTGGGAAGAGGTGAACTTCGCCTTCATAGAATCCTTCTGTCGCGTCGTCCAAATCACGACTCGCATAACCCCTAGTAAGCAACAGAACACATAGTGTTCAGCCTTCGTCAATTGCGATACCACATTGCTACAAACAGAACTGGCTTCCAGGACAAAAAACTTTCCCTGCAGCATGCGAACCATGAGGCCTTCAACAAACCTGCACAACGGCACTACCGCACTGCACTGAAAAAAGGCGTGAGTAATGGTCTCGACATTCCCAGTACAGCGACGACAGTTTGGATATTTCTCCAAGCCTGCTGAACAAAGTCTTTGCCGACCCAGAGGGCCCCGCGAATCATCAGCCAGGTGAGTGATGCCTCATCGTTATTGAGACATTTCAACCCAGGCGCCCAAGGCCATACCGAGCGAGCCTCCTGCTTCGTAAGACCGAGCTCGTCGATCAGACCATCTTGAACGGACCCCCTAACTAACAAACGATATAATGCCTTACGAGACAACGCTTGGGCGTCAGAGAGGCCATCCGACGTCCGCAATAGGAGTTTCAAAGCACGACGACATTCACGGTAGAAGGAGCATTCGCCACGAGGAGTACGACCGGCCTCCTGCTTGCACGAGTGCACACTTCTCAGGGATGGGAAATGTTTTCGGACATCTTCTTTCCAAAAGGTGCCCACCTCATCCAAACCGCGACACATTCGGTCTAGAAAGGTAATGCGTAGCATATATTGACGAATCTCAATGCTAGGCATCCCCAGACCGCCCTCAGAGGGATGAAGGCAACAGATCTCGCGAGATGCCATATGGGCCTTGCCTCTCCACAAGAAAGAGAACAAGGCCTTGACTAATGACATTAGTCGGGCATACGGGAGTGGAAGCACAGAAAGACGGTAGAGGAGGATCGGATAGATGAGAACCACAAACTTCCGCCCTTCCCTTCAGGGAAAGTCCCCTCCGAGACCACAGACTAGCCGCGGCCTCGGCCCGCCCCTGTACCTCCGACCAATTCATTTCCAACTGGAGATCAGGACCGAACCAGACGCCGAGTATCTTGATCGGCCCATCCGTCCAGAGGAAAGGTCCGGGAAGAGAAACTCCCTTCCACGCACCCAACCGCAAGCCCACAGACTTATCGCGGTTGATTTTGGCCCCTGTCACCATCTCATACCCACTGATCTGCTTACTGACTTCGTTAATCTCGGCTCTGCTCGACACAAGAACCGAAACGTCGTCAGCATAGGCAGAATAGAAAGCGGACAACCTTGACGAGCGAGACAATACGAAAAGCTTCGATCTTACCCCATTCACTTCCACCAGCGCACCGGGGGTCGCATACAAGAGTCGGATCCAGGAGCGAAAGTCGGCTCCGAAACCGGCCGCCGAAAGGACAGCCTCCAGAAATCGATGGTCAACCCTATCGAAGGCCTTGGACTGATCTAAATTGATCAGCGCGGCTTCACTGTCGACTTGTTCTAAGATCAAGCGTACCATATGAAGGTTATCCTGAATAGTCCTGCCCTTCACAGCACAAGTCTGTTCAGGGCCAATCAGACTAGACAGGACAAGCTGCAAACGGTTGGCTAAGATCTTCGCCAAAATCTTTAAGTCAGTGTTTAACATCGTTAGGGGGCGAAAGTTCCCAACTCCATCCCCTCCGTCCTTGTCCTTACGCAGCAACTTGATGACACCTCTGGTGAAGCGTTGAGGTAAAGACCCCTGCCTCATCCAGTGGTTGAACATCAGTTCCAGCAAAGGCACAAAAACGTGAGACAACCAAAAGTAAACTTCGTAGGGAAGACCATCTAATCCCGGAGACTTATCCAGGCCAACCTGCTTCAGCGCTTCCCAGATTTCCGACTCTGTTATGGGACCCTCGCACCTAGCCACTTCAGCTGCCGAGAGGCAGGGAAAGTCAGCTAAACAGGCGTCGAACTGAGCAGAACTCCAGACCGGGCTCCCTGGTGAAAAGCTCCTGAAAGTAATCTCGAAAGGCCTCACATATGCCCGCGTTTGTAGTCACGGTCCGCTTATCCGGTAATGTGACGCACGCTATATGTCGCCTGGCCGCGTTTCGATTTTCCTCTACACGCAGTTCAGCGGCCATATTCGTTGCCTCAGAAGACATTCTTTTAACCTAGCCCTAACTACCAGAGCTTGATCCTTCTTGATAAGCAAGGAGGCCAACTCTGCCTTAGCTAAGACTATGTCCCCACTAACACGGGATTTCACGGCCCGATCAACTTTTTTTCCTCTAAAGCCGTTTGCGCCGCTAATTTATCTAAATTGAGCTGACGACTAAAGTCGGCAGCAAACGTTCGAATCTTAGATTTTAAATTGCCCCACCAGGCATTTCCCACAACCGCTCCCGTCAATTCCCTCTGGATCGTTAGTAGCAGCTGGTCCCGGAAACCCTGATCACTGAAAAGCGAACAGTTCAATTTCCAGTAACCAGCCAACCTAACCTTAGGCTTATCTAAGTTTACACGGACCCGGACAAGCCTATGGTCCGTATAAACTATATAATGGAAACTTAGGCAGCCTAAGAGCCCTACATCGACTCTCCTAACTAAGACTCGGTCCAGATAGCTCGCAAGCGAGCCAGGAGCCGAGCTGCCACTAGTAGTCCAAGTCCATGCTACCTCCCGAGGGTGTTCATTCCGGAACTTATCGACGAGATCAAACCCATCGATAAAGTCCCGAAATGGTTTCACATCCGGGTTGTTAGTACCTTTTTGTGCCCTATACGATCTATATCGGGGTCAAGGACGGCATTCCAATCCCCGCTAAAACTACCCGACGAGACGTCGTCAAGAACGGCGCGATCTGCCGAAACAAAGCAGGCCGCTCGGAATGGGTATTGGGCGCATAAACCCCAATGAGACGAAGAAGCTTATCCTTTATGGTAACATCCAGCACGCAAAGCCTGCCCGCCGGATCCGCGAAGACAAGAGTACATGCAGCCTTCAAAGACCTGCTAACCAGCCAAGAGACACCCCTCGAACAACCATCAAAACATGCTGAATAAAGGGCGAACCCCTAGACAGTATGTCCTCACGATCATGAGAAGAAAACCGGGTCTCTTGCAAACAACATATATTCACCCTGAGGCGCTGAAGGTCACGAGAGAGCCTCTGCCCTGCGAGACTCGGGCCTCAGGCCCCGGGCATTCAAACTGGCTAACCAGAGAGCCATCGTGAAGCCGATTAGGGTTGCCCTTCAGCGTAGAACATGGCTGGGGTGAGGACACCCACAGCTTGTCCCATTGAGCCAGTCCTCATCTCAATATCGAGCGAGTCATCCTGGGACAAGCCGCCGATGTCCGCAGGATAGGTTAATTTAAGGGCTCTATACAGGGAAGGGTGAACAAAAACAGGGACCCTCCCTTTGCACTGTTTGGATTCATCAAGATTCTCTTCGAGAAGGACGACGGCTGGGGCACCACTTTCAAGGACGATTTCGCCTCCTCTATCATGCCCCAGATCTCCGCGTCCCGGGCCAGTTCTTACTACTGTTAATTGGTTTGGGCCTTGTGGAAATTTTCCGGCACCTCTACGTCCACACCCTTAATGTGCCGGAAATTCCACAATACTTTTAAGTTCTTAGGGTTTTCACTTGGCCGAAGACCCTTTCGCCTGTTCCCGGGAAACGCGGCAGACGTCTTCCCCGGGAGATATGGTGGTTTCACCTTTTTTTTTTTTTCAGTGGCGGTTTGCGACTCCGGACTTCTCACTCTCTTTTTTTTGTGGTGTGGGAATGGGTGTAATATTGGGAGTGGTTGAAGGAGTCATGCCCGAAGGCGTTCTTACGGGTGAAGGTTTACCAGAAAGATGAGATTTCGATGGAGAGTTTGACAGAGATTTCGGTGGAGGAGGTTTTAAGAAGGTTTTTTTTGATGAAGTAGGGAAAGACGGGGCAGAGGATAGGGGGCCCGGTGCCCCAATTTTTTTTATCTCTAGCCCGCTTAGCCTGTAACTTCTCCTTCAATTTTTTGATGTCCAGTATCTTTTCCCAACTCGGTTCGTTCATTTTCTGGGCATGAGTCGCAGTTTTCTCATACGACATCGAGGAGTTGCCCTCAGCTGGTAGAGGGAATGGGGCTGTAGGTGATTATGTCCCTGGTGTCATGTTGGGACGGAGGAACCGCTGTTTGGCTCTTCCCCTTGCCCCTAACCACGAGGTGCCATTCCCCTCCTCCTTCTCCTTAACCACACTAGTGGCAGGCGTTGGTTTCCGGGGGCAATGTGGGCTTGGACCCAACCGAGGGACTTTTGCCCATCGGTCCGCCTCGCAGCTAGACCCATTACAGGTGCCGCGGATTTTTCCTTTTCGGCCAAGGGGGTATTTTGGTCACCTACGACCGGAACTCCAGGGGCCTTCTTCCCTGGGCAGGAGGAGGAAAGGTGACCAGTCTCTCCACACCTCCAGCAAGTCGGACGCCTACCAGTCACAATGACCGGCATTTTCCGGTCGCCTAAAACCAAACAGTTGGGGACGGACTTGAAGGCCTCTTGATCAAGCATGATGTCAAAAGTCCATCCCCCGTTCAGATTGTCGGAGAGAGCTCCTAAAATCTGGCCGTACTGCATAAAAAATGCAGCCAGAAGCTCTCCCGAAATTTGAGGAGGAACCTCGAAAACAGCCACCCTGGTCCGCCTGCGGCCTTCATACTCGTTCCTTAATATTAGATCTTTAGTGATCAACTCCTTCTTGGCCATTGCCAGGCAATCTTCTGGTGTGGGCAGCAGAATGTCCCACATGAAGAAACCCCTACCTTTTATAACTCTTTGGGGTTTTATCCCCAGGGACAAAAGTGATTTGATGACAATGTCTTTAGTGGAGCGACAAATCTTTTTGGTTTTTTTGTCCACCACAAAAACGGTCACCATTCTCTTGGAGAACATATCGAGTTCCTGGACATCATCGACGAACCCATCTTTATTAACAAGATGGGCGTATCCTTTCGCCTTATCCAGGAAATCCGCCATGTTCAGAATACAACTAGGTGGGGACTTCCAACAAGAGGGCAACTCCTCAAACGTCTTAACTTGGGTCTCGTCATTTTTCGCAACATCTCCTTTCTTGGAGATACTCGCTTGAGCGGATTTTGGGCTAACGTCAGCCCGCTTTTTTCGCAGTTTTTTTCGGGTGGGTCGGCGTTGGCAGCCTTCCCAAACAGGTCTTTCTTAACAACCGACCGACTTTTTCGTCGGCCATGTTGCTAGAGAGCGTAGAGACTAAACACTCGCGGGGAAATTTTCCACAACCAGGGAGGAGTTTGGGTGGGGGGATAAAACAATTAAAGAAGGCCTGGATAAACCAGGAAATAGAAATAAACTTAAAGTAAAAATAAAATAAATGACAGCAAGAAAATAAATAGGTAAGACTTTTTTTTTTCAAAAAATATAAATAAATATGGCGCCCGAAGGCAGCCGAAAAAATAAAACTCCTCTCTCTTTTTTTTTCCAAAAAATTCAAATATGTACAAAAAGGAAAAATAAAATAAAAATAAAGGTTATCGGCCCAAGCCGATAAAGAAAATAAATTAAAAGTAAAAAACAAACAAACTAGTCAAACCAAAAGAAAGAGAGCGACCAAAATCACTAAAAAAAAGAGAAAAAAAAAATAAAAACTTTCTTTTTCTTTTGTCAGAAACTGTTCTTAAATTTTTAAAACTGAAAAGAAATAAGAAAGCAGTCGTCCGGTAAGACTTTGTCAAACCGGACTAAAAAAAAGAAAAAATGTGGGCCGAAGCCCAAAAACAAATTTAAAACAAACAAAAGAAATGGAAAAAATTAAAAGAATAAAAACTTAAATCAATAACTTATCAGAAAAGACTTGCAATTTCAATAAAGTTCTTCCAAATAGGTAGACAGATCACAGGAGCAAACAATCGTAAAAAAAATTCAAAAAACGACCTGCAACAATCAAACCGGGAGACAAGAAAAACAGTCTAAAAAAAGGTCTGACTCGGAGGTCTTGCTCTCGCTCTGACGCTCCCCTCACTCTCTCCAGAGCTGACTTATATAAGAGGGACCAGTCCATTACTAGTTAGAAGGTGGGTGCGCCCCAACAAGAAGGGTACCTAAAAGTATCAGTATCATCTTATGAAATTTATATGATCTTATTTTTATATTAATCGCAGTGATGACATTTTTCCATAAATGAAATATCAAAATTAATAATAAAATGAATGGAAATACAAATAACACAGTAAAATGTAGTAAATGTACATAAAATTATAGTATTTTATGTACACTTATGATAAAACTTCATAAGAAAGGTACCTATAAATTAATTAGATACCTTTCTTATGAAATTTGATCTCACTCTTATTTTAATTTCTTTATAATATATTTTACATAAAGCCTTGTAAACGTAAAGGTGAAAGCTAAGCACAAAAAACCTAAAAAGTAAAATTAGAGCGTTTAAAGTTTTCTTCAAAAATAACGAGGTAAATAATTTGTTCACTTAAATTTAAATAATTTCAATTTTCTCCTTCCGTAGAACAAATTGTCTAATTAAACGGGTGAAAAAAGTGGGAACATACAAATAAATAAATATAAATAAAATAAGAACAAAACGAAATGTTCCAACAAGAGAGAACTATGTATTCTCTAACTCAACAAGGTAGTGGGGAAAAAGAAGAACTGAAATGGGTGAAACTAAAATAAACAAAATTAGGCGAGAGACTATTCATTCCTTAGCTAAAGAAAGTAAAACATGTTTATTTTAACCTAACTAGATTGGAGAGATCTATCTTTCACAGATTAGCAAGTCATTCAAATAGAGATTCAATTCAAGATTAGCCACATTCACTAACACCAATCGGGATATATTCATCCGCCCTTCTCACTACTCTTTAGCAGATGCTTGAAGAATGCAAACAGATGATAAGAGAAAGAGGAAACTTTTTTCGAACTCCATTTATCTGCATCGTACATACAAACTCGGCATCACTGATAGTAAACATTGAAAGATAGTTTTCCTTCCTGCCAGCGGGTTAACATTGCTACAAAAGGTACTAGCTTCCAAGACAAAGAAATGTCCAAGCAGCAAGTGAACCATGTAACCATCAATATGTTCAGACAATGGGCATTCGACTGTGCATTGAATGAAATAGACGCCATTTCACCGCAACGTACGTATTGTTGATAAAATTATCCAACACATCTGGATCGTCACCGCAAATTTCCTCGAGTGAGATTTTCTTTATTGCTCAGTATTTTGTTGTTTCTGTTGTAATTGCTGTTTGTGGAAGCTCCGTGTCTGAACTTCCAACAGAGGATCTGTCTTAACATTCTTACCCCAATTTCCCACTACCTACTCCTCGTCCTCGAACTTCATTTTAGCAGCCATTTTTATGAGGTACATTAGACAAGACGTGGGAGAGTGGGGACGATGGTCTGTCCCAAGATCTGATTGATTTCTCGAGTCAGAATTAGTGTGCGAGGCCGCAAAAGTCTCTTTTACTGATGTAACAATGCATGTTGGCGGGGTATGTCGTTGAATAAGTGACTTTCCTTCCAAGGAAAACTGTTGAAAAAGATCAGTATCCCCACAGTGCCAGTTTCCGACACTCTGTCCATAAAGATGAGAATAGCGTTGAAATCTGTCCGGTCAATCATGAGATCAAAGCACCATTCACCTCATTTTCGATTCGATGTCACCACAACTAACTCTCGATAATGTAGAGATTTTCAAGGGTAGCTTAGATGTGGCACAAGGCCGAAATTATGGGGCATCCAGTGAGGATCGAACTCACTTTTCAGTAGTAACTGATCTAGCAAGACAAGCTTGCTAACCATTACACCACGCTGAGGTGCCCAACTCCCGATAATGTAAGACGAAATGAGTTTCTAAGATGAAGTTTAGTACTTCATAAACGGGTACCCTGGTCTGATGCTGAATTTGAAATTCGACATTTATAACAAATTCTTTTACCTGTAGTTCAAAGTTAGACAGAGTGGTGGAGTATTAAGTGAGGGGAGAATGATTGATTCATTGATTTATTTTTTTACGGATTATCGACATTTACTGGGTTATTTAACGCTAAAATAAATTTTTGATTGTAAGAACCTTTTTCCTTAACGTAATTCAGTGGTCATATTCGTCACTTTAGATATTCTCTTTAACCTATCCCAGAACTTTGTCCTTCTTGATAAGCAAGAACGCTAACTCTTCCCTATCTATACCTTCGTAACTCTCATAATTTTACTGTTCAATGTTATCTATTCATATGCGGTTTGAGCTGTTAATCTCGATTTAGTCGACGACTAAAATCTACAACTACCTAATCATAGTTTGGAAGAAATCCTAACATTTATTCCCAACAATGACCAGATATTATTTTTATGAAAGATCATATTCAAATTTGCTTTATTTGAAATTGTCAAGTTTATTTTGAAGTCGAATACTCTATTTGTAGTTAACATTTCTCTATTTGAAATTTAAGCTTAGTTGAAATTGTCTGTACTGAATTTGAAGTTGGAAAGGTATAGAGATTAAAGCTAAGAAAATGGATTTTCTTTTGCTATTCCTTAAAATCAGACTTTGTAAAATATCCATAAACTGATTTATATTTTTTAGTCGTGTGAATACATTTGGGCCACTTCAGTAAATTAATTATTTTTTATTTTACCCCAGATAAAGGGTGATTAGCATAATACCTTTCTCAGTAATTTTTTATGATCTTTGATGGCCAGCAAAAAAAAAAAGAAGAAAAGAAAAAAGTTACTGCATTTTCATTAATATAGTATGATGGATGATGGAGCATAATAAAAAAAAGTCCATGCAAAAATAGTGAGCCACCAGCGAAAAATTCATCTTTCAGCGCTTTTCTTAAGCTAAAAAGTTTTTTTTTTCAAAAAGTGATCTTTATTATATTAATGTTTTGTACTAAACATCAAAATATAGAGCTAGTCATTACTGCTGCCGTTGGCTCGAATAATTGCCTCATTTCGATGTAATATAGAAAGCAAAACAGTTCAGATTTTCTCATTGAGAAATTTTCCCATATTTCTTTCCAGTAATAACAAATTTTCGACGGAACACATATTTCTTCAGTTACCAACATAGTGGTTCAATTGTGTTGGCACGAGTTATTCTTGAACTTCTTCATCCAAAAATAAAAAAAATTGTTTCACGTGATATGTGACAAGATCACAGTCATGCTGAAAGATTAAACAGTAGTAAACTAATATAGTTATTATGCTTCCATAAACTTTTACTAATTTTCTGCTATCATAGTTTTTTGTTTTTTTTTAACTTTTAGTCTGACAGATGATTAGATCATAGTAAAATTATATAGTCTTCGCAGTTTAGGCTTTCACGAATTTTACCAATTTTCTTCTACCTTTTGGTTTTTTCTTCATCTGTATAATCTGGCTGAAGATTAGACAACAGTAGACAAATACGGTTTTCGCTGTTTAGGTTTTCATAAACTTCTACCATGAGTTTTTTCAATGTTCACAGATTGGTATAAAATTAGACCATAGTAAACTAATATAATTCTCGCCTTTTAGGCACTCATAAAATTTTACGAATTTCCTTCTACCATCGCTTTTTTTCTCCATCTTAAGAGATTGGCAGAAGATTAAACTGCAGTAAATTAATATAGTTTTCGATCATTATTTTTTTCGTAAATGTTTACCAATTTTCTTTTATCATTGCTTTTTTTCCATCTTCATAGTTTGGCAGACCATAGTTAACTATAGTTTTCGCTGTTTAGGCTTCCATAAACATTTACCAAATTTTTGTTGCCATTGCTTTAATACTCTTCATAATCTAGGAGAATCTTACATTATGGTAAAATAATATGGTTTTCGCTGTTCAGGCTTTCAAAAACTTTTACTAATTTACATCGACTATCGTTTTCTTTCTCCATCTAGCAGAAGATTTAACCATAGTAAACTAATATAGTTTTCGCTGTTTAGACTTGCTTCAACTTTTATCGATTTTCTTCTAACATCTCTTTTTTCTCCATCTTTGGGCAGTAGATTAGACCATAGTAAACTAGTAGAGTTTTATGCGTTCAGTCTACCATAAACTCTTACCTATTTTCTTCTACCATCATTTTTCCCGTCTTCATATTCTGGCAGATTAGTCCATAGTAAACTAATATAGGTTTCACTGTCTCGGCTTTCATAAAATTTGCCCAATTTTTTCTACCGTCGCTTTTCTCTACATCTTCATTGCCTGGCAAAAATTAGACCATAATAAACTAATATAGTTTTCGCTGTTGAGGCTTTCATAAACATTTACCAACTTTTTTCTACTATCACTTTTTTTTTCATCTTCATAGAATGCTGAAGATTAGATAATAGTATCCTAATAATAGTTTGCCGTTTAGGCTTCTAGAAAGCTCTTACCGATTATCATCTACCATTACTTTTATTCTTCATCTTTATTGTGTAACAAAAGATTATACCATAGTAAACTAATATAGTTTTCTCTGTTTAGGTTTTCATAAACTTTTACCAATTTTCTTCCACCATTACTTCATTTCTCTCTCTTCATAGTTTGGCAGAAAATTAGACCATAGTAAACGAATATGGTTTTCGATGTTTAGCGTTTTATAAAATTTTACAAATTTTCTTCTACCACCTCTTTCTTTCTCCAAATTCATTGTCTGTTAGAAGATTAGACCAGAGTAAATTAATATAGTTCTCGCTCTTTAGGCTTTCATATCTGTCTATAGGCTTTCAACAACTTTATATTTTTCTCCGTAAGCTTTTCTTCCATAAGCTTTTATCTATTTTCTTCTACCTCATTTTCCCCATCTTCACATTCTAGCAGGAGATTAGACCATAGTAATCTAATATAGTTTTCGCTGTTTTGGCTTCCGTAAACATCTTTCCAATTTTGTTCTACCGTACCTTATTTTTCTCCATCTACATTTTCTGGAAGAAAATTAAACCATAGGAAACTAATATAGATTTTTCTGAGGCCTGAGGTGATGTCAGACTGTAATCACATTAGAAAATACATTTTCGGTTCATACGAACCCGGATGAAAATACGTGTATTTTTCCCATCCTCCTTTCCATTACCTACACTCTCATTTTGCCCCTCCCCATTATTAATATATTTTTCTTCCTCTCCTACCTTAAATTCCTTCCACTTGCTTTGACCATCCATTTTCTCCTTCCTTCTCCTCCCTTAAATTTCCTCTACTCTTGAGATACTCCCCGTGATTATTATTATTCATGTTCCTCATTTCCTTAAATCTCTTATATTCTTTATTTGCATCTCCCCTTATTAAATTCCTCCATATTTCCTCTACCATTGTTAACTTACATTTCTTCCCCTCATTATTATTATTTTATCATTAATATATTATTACTAATATTTTTACTCCCTCTCCCTCCCTTACATTCTTTCTTACATTGCTTCCCTACTTAGTTTAAAAAATTATTGTTAATATTAATTTTCCCTCCTTCTCATATTTATGTTTTCCCTTATATTCCCTTTAACACTGATTAACTTACATTTTCTCCAATATTGATTTGCCCCTCCCCTCATTATTATTATTATTATATTATTATCAGTATATTATATTATTATATTATTAATATTTTCTCCCATCGGCTCTCTTACATTCTCTCTATCCTTAGTTTAAAAAATATTAATTATTATTAATATTAATTTTCTCTTTTTAATATTTTTAATATAATTTTTTAATATAATTTCTTTTTAATATGAATTTTATTAATATTAATTTCCCTTTCCTCTCCCTTACATTCCAACTACTCTTGCTTTGATCCTCCCCTTCAACCGTGATCCCCGCTGAGAATGTTCAAAAAATAAACAAAGCGTTCGGGAATCAGTATTAACCTATACTACCTGAAGAAAACTTACCCGTGGAAACCATGGTAGCATGAGTGCTTAGTATTCCTTGACATTTATAAATATATAAATTAAACGTTTATTCTTATTTTTTATTTGTTTATTATATAATTATTTCTCATTATAATATGATGAATTTAATATCTTTAATTATCAAAATACATATTTGTTTATTTTTTAAACTAAGTGTACATCAATTGTTTTCTTTAATATAAAAATGTTATTTAGTAAGTTTACTTTATTTTTATATCCATTATCAATAAGAATTTTTATATAATTAAGAAAATTTAATACGTGACATTTGTAAAAATTTATACATTGACATGAATCATCATCATCGTCGTCGGCGGCTTTATCTCGTATCCAAGAATTTAATTCTTTCTTTACTGATCACTTCTTTTATGATGATGGGGTTGATGACAAAATTCACTGCCAACGTGCAGGGTCAGGATCCAGTTTCATCAAAACCTGCACCCGTCACCCATTCTCTGTTGCTGTTTGGTTTTGCAAGTGTTGGTTGGAGGCGAAAAAAAATAAGAGTAGAAGAAAGTGCCGATGACGTGAATTTGTTTAAGGTGAACCTCAGCTTTCCATGAAGTGTTCCACATACTTGATTTCAAGACCTTCCTCTGCAGTACGTCTGCAGAATCTAGTTATGAAACTGAAACGGACAGCCGCTGACTCATTTCGAGTGTTACCTTCTGTAGCCTTCTTTTTCTGCTGGATCTGTTGTAATCTTCATCCGCTTCTTCAAACGTTGGGCTCTATAGGCTGGTCGCGTTTAACCAGAGTCTTACGGAGTGACCATCAGTGGTACACACATTATTGTCATGGATAATTTTACTCTACTTATATTTAAACATGATATATTTTGATGAAAGAGGGCGCAATTTTCGAAATTGTAGGAAAGTGTAATGTTTTTGTATCTTTCAGTATAGTCGATTTCTTTATCTATCATTTATTATTCAAATCGTTTTTAGCAACATTTGCCGATATTTTTTCTTTTGTCCTTTTCTTATTAATTGATTGAATACTAGTATGATTCAAACAGAAATTATAATAATAGCAAATTAATAACAATGAGTGGTTCATTTGACAACGAACTGTGTAAAACGTGTGTCGCGGGGACATAGAAATAACTGGGTTGGTGTCTGGGCAGGTGGTTCTAGGAGAGAGAGATAACCATTAATTCTTTTCCCCAAGAAAAGAAAAATTCTGATTTAAAACCTGCGATTACTTCCGTTACCTTACAAATGATGCATCAGTACAGGCTATGCTGTTTTGATGGAGAGAGTGCACATTGTACTGCACAATGAACACTATAAACAAGTCAATACTATAAACAAGTCATGCACAGATTGTTCAGTAAACACCGCCAACATCTTTTGTGCTCTTGAATCCTGTGGTGTTGAAGGGATAGTGAGGAGAACAAGTGAAGGATGTCACTGGAAGTTCCCAGTTTGAACTTTTCAAAAGACTGGGCATCCAAAACTTCACCAGAACAATAAAGAAGTTAAATATTAAAGATCTTTTCATTGGGTCTTGGAATGTGAAAATTCCCCAGAATAATAAGAAAAACCCTGAACGTAGGACTGCTTATATTGCATGCACCCTAAAAAAGAAAATATCATCATAGCTACACTCTCGCCAATTTGACTAGCTGATTTTGATCAGCTACAGGATGTTGATGGTGGATACACATTTTTCTAGATTGGTAACCTTATCATTTGTTATAAGGAGCCCCCATGACTCTTACTTCTCTCTTAGCTATCTCAAGCTAAGAGTCATGGGAGCTCCTTATAACAAATGATAAGGTTTATTAAAGGAGCTTAATCCAACCCTGACCATGAAGCATTACCGTAATTTAAATGAACACCCAACTGGAAAAGTTCGTATGAGGTCTGCAGTCCGAACAAGGCATATAGTGTAAATGGTTACAATACCTCATCGCAGAAACAGACAGATGTTAAAGTGGAAAACTTTTATTGATTACGCGTTTCGACTTCGTTAGATATGCATTCTCCGGTCTGTACGAAAGAATTGTGTGTGTTGGGGGGGGGGCAATATTTAATCTTTAATATCTGTTTAGTAATATATAAATAAAATATGATGCATTTTAAATAGTTAATTTAGAATAATTGTTACGCCCAAAACGTGCACGGAAAAGTTAATGGTCAGTTGTACGCTTTGAGCTATAACATTTCTAATCCTTTTAGGTAACATTTTACTAAATTATTATAAACATATATACAGGAATATGTTGCCACACTTTATTTGCGTAATCTTCAAGTTGTCGCAGAACACTTGATTGACTTCTTAAATATATTTTCAATTAACCTCATAATTTTAAGTTCGATTCTGATCAGGACTGGGAAAATGAAGGGAAATTTTGTATATTCTTATCCTGAAGATATTTATTGACTAACCTAACTTAGAAAAATATTTTGGGATTATTGAATTCCAACAGTGGTCCAGATTCAGATTTCTAGGTGACACTTTCAAGTTGACATTTTCCCGATAAATAAATAAAAAATTTTCAATATAAAGCTCATCAAGATTCTTGTTTCTTTTACAACGAAACACCTCAAAACATGATACTCTCTCCTCCATCTTATATTGTAGGGACTTTAGATTAGGAGCCGTACTCTGACGTCCGTAAATAAATCTTATTATTATACTTCGAAAACTCCTAGTGGTGTCTCATCTTAACAGGATTGTGTTCCTTTGCAAAAGCGAAACGTGATTTCATATGTCTAAACTTTTAAAAAGAGGACTTATGAAGGCGACATGTATGTAGATGTGCAGATCGTTATATCTGGTTATTTTTAACTCAGTAGTTTTCCTGAGTAATATTCAGATTATATTCAAAAGTTATTAGTAGATTAAGTTCTATTCTGGACAGCAGGTTATTCTTTATACTACATTTTATTTGTAATAATATGCTCTCTCTCTCTCTCTCTCTCTCTCTCTCTCTCTCTCTCTCTCTCTCTCTCTCTCTCTCTCTCTCTCTGTATCTTTACAAAGCTTCTCGAAAAAATGCTATATGCAATGTCGTGAATACTAATAGCGCACCTACACACATCAAACTATAATCCTCTGGAAATAAATATTGTTATATCAATAATTGTTTACATCGGATTGGCGAATATAATAGCCTTCTTAAGCATAGGTTTGCGGACTTATAAGTATTCAAATTTGCAAAACAAAGCATGAACCTGTTAGACTTGTTCTCAAGCTCCCTTTTCGTGACATTTGCAGAATGGAGAAATACTTCATTCTTGAATAATACAATATTATCGTTCCTGATTAGAAAATAATATTAAAATTCTGGGAAGCAAGGCTTTCTGTAATAATTTTCTCTGATTCAAAGCACTCCTTTTTTTCTTTTCATGCATATAAAATTTTAACTTTTTCACACAAGAAAAATATTGTGTTGTGACTAATTTCAAGTAGGAGATGTCTTCTTTGACTTCCTACCGTGTCAATCAGTAATTCTGGCTCGGATTGCACTCAAACATTGATTATTGAAACTGGAAGCAATTCTATCTATTTATTAAAAAAGTAATTCTATAATAGAAAACATTTTTCTCATACAAGAATATATGATTATTGGTGCATGATCATGTGTATTCTTACAGATTCATGCAAACACGCCAACACAGAGTTATATATATATATATATATATATATATATATATATATATATATATATATATATATATATATATATATATTGAACTTAACGAATTTAAGATTGATTAACCTGAAAAAAATCTGTTTCTGTAGTTGTCATTATTCATTCTTGCCTTTGTCTTTTCAAAGTATTTTCTTCTTTTTGATATCTTGAAAATAAATCTGTCATATTTGAATAACACTTTGGTGAAATTTTCTTTCCTTTCTTTTTGATTAATCTCTTTTACAGAAAACTTGAAAATTTCAACTGACAACGTTATCAGGAAGATGTTAATAATGCCTCGAAGTTTGAATTATAATCCGACAAAAATACGAACTTTCCGCTGAACCTCTATTCTGTTCTTTCTTATATTTTTTGTTATCTTTTTTTAACTTCTTTTTATTTTTTTTATATTTTTTTTCTACTTCTGGTGATGTTTGTTTTCTTCGCTTCATTTTTCTCAGTTCTTTTCCATTCATCACATCAATAACTCACCTTGATTTACTCATTAAATAAATATTGCATTTATTTGCATTATTAAAACTAACATAAAATACCTCTGCAGTTTATATTATTTTATACATTCATTCTGTGATTTTTCATATTTTCATTGATTTGGGTTAAAGAAATATGAATATTGTTTTCATTTTTACACGGATTAAAGAATATAAAACATTGTCTTTTTCTCGAAGATGTTATTTAAAAAGCTTGATGTTAAAAAATATCAAAACAGAGTCCTTGTTTTTATTTTTACAACCGAGATTTAAGTGTCAATTCGCTTCTTTTAATCTGAATTAGAAAAGTGTCAATTTGCTTCCTTTGATCTGAATTCAATTTTGAAATAGCAGCTCAGAATGAGAAATCAAAGAGCCTAGTTCGACATCCAATCGAGCTTATTACATACACTTACTTACGCCCAGATATTTATTTTCCAAAGATATAATGTTATAAAATGTATAAACATTTACTTTCCTATTGAATTTATATAATGTCACTTCAGTAAGAATTTAAGTTGAACATCGTCATTCGCCTTTCATTAAATAAGATATATATATATATATATATATATATATATATTCATGCACACACACACACACACACACACACACACACACATATATATATATATATATATATATATATATTATGGGCGCGTGGTCGAATGGAAGTTCGCTTTCTGGACATGAGGCCCGGGTTCGAATCTAAACATGGTCGATTTGTCATGATAGAGACTTTTGGAGTGGGGACGAAATGTGCCTGAGTCAGCGTCTGTAATAGGGATTGGCTAGCCGCTCTAGTAAACAGGTATCTTCGAATACGAGTGGCCAGCTGTGTGTGTATATATATATATATATATATATATATATATATATATATATATATATATATGTGTGTGTGTGTGTGTGTAAAATATATAGAAAACTAGCAGCATGGCCCGGCGTTGCCCGGGCTTGATTCAAAAATCGTATAACTCATACAGCAATCGCTGTCACATGATTTAAAATATTTTTGCCCTTCCTTGCCTTTAAAGGAGTGCCCTTTGCCGTGCTGATGTTGCTACATGCCTTACTTCTTGCCTATCGCACACTGCGAATTTTTATAAGCTCTATACTAAACATTAAATCTGTTACGAAAAAAGAACTAAACAAAATGAACACAAAACGATCAGCTTTAAAAAAGGACTCGTAACTGGAAAAGCCGAATGAAAAAAGAATGTTAACAACAAATACTTTTTTACACCCAACCCATTTCCTGAAATATTGAGACTGGTCAGACTACTTGGACGGGGTTGTTGTTGCTCTTGTTTTGTTAATCCGGTACTTTGGAAACCATACAAAAAATAGGAAAAATCGAATGGAGTTTGCGTATCACTGGCCGAGGACTTCAGTGTAGATCACATTTTTAGCTTTTTGCGAGGGTGAATAAAGGAACACATCCTCGCGCCTGCCGACTCGAGAGAAGGCTACGTAAAGTTGGCCGTGTGAGAAGCACTGCTCCTCTAAGTGTACACCAGTGACAGACAGCGTTTTTCTTTGGGCCTTATTAATTGTCATAACAAAACAGGGTGCGACTGGGAATTGAGATCTTCTGAAAGTGAAGGGTACGTCGGAATCTGATGGATAAAAATGCATCCTTGGAATAAGCACTTGCTCCCCTTTACCGCAGCCAGTTATAATTTTGGCCTCAATAATGTTTGAGTGGACGGCCTGAATAACCATCCTGATCCCATTACAGAGTTTCGGTGGACGCAGGTTTCTAAGCAATATAACCGGGATCTCCACTTTAAGTTCCAGAATGTGAGGAGGGAGACCAGCGGGGATTTAAGAACTCCAATGGAAAGTTCGCCATTTCCGGAGTTCTGTCAGTGGATTTGTAAACGTGCAACACCCCTGGTACAGATTCCAGAAGCTGTCTATTAAGGGTTGTCACAGTGGTGTTTTTTGGGGCAAGAATGGCCCGCCTAGCAAGCCACTCAATATTGTTGTAGTTGGTTTAAAGATCAGAAAAAACTGATTCCCTGAGTGTTGCTGGCGTTGTGGCCACTGTAGACAACCCTTGGACGTTTACAAAACCATTAGTGTCCGCTGGAATAATACCTTCGCCAAGGGCTAATAATGAATTCGAAAATTCGGCGGGCCCAACATCGCCAGTTAGGTGTGCACGCATGTTGGTGGTAAGGTGCAATGGTCGAACAGTGGGCCAAAGTTGTGACGATTTCAAGCACGCTCGAATAGCGTCGGCCCTTGTCCCCTTAGGTACAACGGGGAGGGTGTGGCAAAAGTCACCGGATAGAAGTCAGTTATACCTCCCATAAGGTCATCGGAGTTTTGAATATCCTTCAGAGAGCGGTTTACAGCCTAACCATTTGTTTTGGGACTGACAGTGCGCTCATCCCAGACGATGAGCTTACATCGCCCTGAGTACCTCCGCTAGACCTGATTACTTGGCTATACTGCATACAGCTGTTTCTGTCTTAATCAGGTCAAGCGGAAGTTTAAACGTTGAGTGCACTGTTCGGCCACCCGGTAGTAATATGGCAGCAATGCCTGAAGACGCTACTGCTAGCGCCACTTCCCCATGGCGCCGAATTTCTGCAAGAAGCAGTTTTGTTACGAACGTTTTTTCCGTTCCCCCAGGCGCGTCCAGGAAGTATCCTGTATCCTGCTTGATGAATTCAAGAACTGCATCGTAAGCGGCCCTTTGGTCTATGAGAAGTTTTGGCTCATTTGTTGTTACATAGGCGTTGAGCTCCTCAACAGAGTAGGATGTCTCCCGCAGAGAGACTGGAGGAAGCCACACGATCTGGCGTTGGAAGCCCAATAGCGGCGAGAGACCCCCCCCCCCCATCTCAACAAACAGGTTCTCAATGATTATAAGCACGCTGTTGTAAATTTCATCGTTGAATGTAAGAGCCATTGTTGGACACAGCAGTTGCGCTTCTCTGAGTATGTCTTCGGACAAAAAGTCCTTGTATTTGTCCCAAAGTGATTTGAGATCACTGGGTTCGCACATTTGTAAGATTGTGGTGATGAGGTGGCGCAAAGCAGAGGGTATTTTTAAAAGAGCTCCCTCAGCCATTGTAGCATCCCACTGGCTGTCGTCTTCCAAAAGGCCGAGACGGAGGCAGGCCTTACGAAAAGTGTCATATAAAACTCCATTAACCGTCCGTAAGTTATTGTAGCTCGTTGGATCACTAACTACGTGCAAAATGAGTCGTAAGTAAAAAAATTCCTGTCGCGATATATCAAACCGTGAATACCCTTCCGAGTGTGGCGTCTTTTTGACGCCTGGATAGCCCTCGACGTTGGCCCCGCACTTCCGCCGAGCCCAGGTGTTCTTTTTTGTCCACACGTAGTATGAAGGCACGTCTGTGTACAGTAGAGTCTTAGCAAACTCGTCTTGTCGACAAAGATTGAAGAACGCTGTAAGTGTTGTGTCTTTGGTACGCTGTATCCGCAGAAAAATAACGATTGCTGGGAAGCGTTCGTGGATGGGGAAGCTGAATATGTGCCAAGGGCTCTATGTGCTCCTAAAGACGCGCCCTGCAAGGAAGTCCTGGATTTCGTCTACGAAACCTTCCTGCCTAATACCAAACATTGCAGCATCAGTCCCTTTGTTGATATACTTGCATACATACTTGATGGAGCGAACTGAATGGCAATATTCGACATTGATGCGCGCATTGAACACTTTTGTTATTAAGGGACAGTATGGCACTACTCATCTGTTATCCACTTGGTGGCCCTTTACCACGGCTGTAAATCCTCCCTCAGCGGGACTCCTTCGCCGGTACAGTGGATAACCATCGTTCCCTGTAATGGTTTCGTTCACGAAATCTCGTGGGGTACTAATTTGCCGTCGCTGTTGTGACAGCTGGTGTAATTGTAATGCGACCCGCAGGGACCATGAATCATGTTGGTTGTCACTATTTCGTACAATTCAGGGTCAGCCGACGGATCAGGAATTTCAACAGAAATAAGATGATCGATTTCTGTGGCCTCAATCTTGTCGTACAGCCAAATTAGTATATGTGCGTGAGGCAGGCCACGTTTCTGCCACTCAATAGTGTGCATGCGACAGCAAACAGCCCCCAAAACCTGGCCCTTTGTAATCACATCCATTAGCTTTCCCAACTTCAGATGGTAAACGCGCGCAATGAGGTCTGGACGGTCGTAAGCCGATTGCCCTGGCATAAGTTATTTAGCAATTGCGTACCATTTGGGTTACACGTGAAAGTTATGAATAGGTCTGGTCGGCAGTACTTACGAACGTATGTCTTGCGTCCTCGCGTGCATGTATCGTGGACTGCCTGTGAACGTTGCAGGTAGTATGCACATCTTGCCTATATTGCATGGATCAGCGTCATTTCGCAAAGCATCACGGAGGTGAATGTAAGAGTCGTCTTTCGGATTCCATCTTAGCATGTCTACTATGAATTGATGGAAAAGTTGCCGGCTTCGATGAAGATGATTGAATGCACCCTCATATACCATCAATAGGTAGGCGTAGAAAGCCCTGCAAGACACTGTTTTAAAGGTGTACCCATTTTGCAGAATGCCAAAGTGGTATCCATCTTTTCCGTAAGGGAAGAGAAGTGGGTAATTGCAGTGCATCGTAGGACCGGTGCGTTTCACTGAATCTTCGGAGCCCACTGCCGCGCGATTCGATAACAATGTCACGACTGTTGTACTGATGACCGCTGATGACCAATCGATTGAGTAAATAAGTAACTTGCGACAGCAGTTAACTGTCTAATAGCAAAACTGAACTACGAAAAGGTAGAAATAGGTATGTAACGCTAAGATGGACTGGGCTGCGCAGTAGAGGCAGCACGCGGAGATAAAACGGGTAATGCAAACGTTTACGCAAATAGGTAACTTACGGTAGCAGGAAGCTGTCAATTAATCCAAGGACAGATGTGTTAATGGCGATCAAATCAAGACGTGAGTGCGGATGCAGCCGCGCTGAAGATATTTAAAGGGAGCGTGACTTATCATTGATTGGTGTAGTCTGGACAATGGCCATGACTTAGACCAATGAATGAACTCAAGAAAAACGGAAGATGCTAGCGTGCATTCACGCACGCGCGCATGATTTGGCAAGCGCAAGGCTTGGCCGTAAACGAGGTCAAGCTGCCTGCTGCATATGTAGCTTGGCTCTAATGCACGTGATGCCGGCGATGAGAATGCAAGGAGCTGCAATGAAGAGTTTGTTCGTTAAGCCGCTAACCGTTTGCCGGCATTAGCTTTGAAATGGAGTGGGAGGAAGCCCTGCTGTTTTAGCGCAAAAACTCCTCGTCAGGTCTGGAATTCGCCCTGGGCTATGGGAAAATGTTTAAAGAATTGGAAAATGGACTGCTGAGGGAGGAACCATTTTCACTCAGCACTTATGCGGGTTTTTTTGAGTAAAGTCGCGAATAAAGGAAGTGCTTATTTTGGTAAGATGCGAAGATTAAAGCAAAAGTGTTGACAAAGTCGAATATGTCATTTGTGGCTCAAAGTCAGACCTGGTAGCAGGGATAAAAAAGCCAAATTTCAATGGCCCTGCACCCATTCAAGAATTTGAGGTCAAATGTTTTCTTCCACTCCACTGCACGCACTGACTTGTTTCTTCCCGCGCATAGCGTGACCTTAAATTAATCTGCATTTAGGAAATACCCAACCGGAAAAAGATTTTTAAGGGTTGATCGATTGTCGATTTGCACTCTGTTTTCGCTCAGAGTTGAAACTTCACATGGTGACTCCCAATGGCCTACTCAGAAATCCGGTCGGTTTTCGCTAAAAACCGACATGCTGTTCAGGCGCAATCAGGGCGTATCGGTTTTTGAGTTTTATCGATTTTCCGCGCTGTTTAGGGGTCCGTGGTCATGAAACTTCTGGACAACACTTCTAATTGTAGACTCTAAGAGGGTGTCAAATTTGGTTGAAATGCGATCATTCCTTCTGTAAGCAGATTTTTTCGATTATCGATTTTTTCGGAACCCGAGTCCGAACTCAAAAATCGGGTTCCGTCATGTCCTTACGGCAGCCATTTGCAAACTTGTGGTGAAAACCACATCGAAATCGGGTAAGAAATGCGACCTGGGCAAGGTAACAACGCCCACGACAGACACACAAGACAGACAACATGAGATAGATAGATAGATAGATAGATAGATAGATAGATAGATAGATAATGCTAATAATGGGGAAAATAATGTTTTTAGCTTAATGAATATAATGAGGGAATTTATTTTTTAAGAATAATTCAGATAATGAGTGAACTTCTTTTTTAAGAATATTTCTTATAATGCGATAAATCTTTTTTGTGAGAATGATGCATATTGTGAGAGATTCTTTTATAATTAATTTAATGAGATAATTTATTTTGTATGAATAAATTTTATTAGATTAATACATATACTGAGGGAAATTCTTTTTCAAGTTTAAAGCTGACAATGAAAGAATTTCTTCTTTAACAATAAATAATTGCATATAAAAGAGAATTAATTTTGTAAAAATAATTACGAGAGAATTTCTTTATGAACAATGCATATAACGAGGGAATAAACTTGTGTAAGGATAATGCATATAATCTTAACATAAACATTTAGAGGATCAAATTTTGTTTTCGTCAAGTTTGGCGTCTTTTTCATCATCTTTTTTAGCGATCTCATGGAGGTATCTAGAATAATGCATATAATCAGAATAACACATATTTGGCAATATGTTTTTTACGAATAATCCGGAAAAGAGGGAACCATTTTAAGAATAAAGCATATTATGAGAGAATTTCCCTTGTAATAATAGTGCATATAATTGAGGAACCTTTTTTTTTAAATAATAATGCCTATAATGCGAGAAATTTCTTTGTAAAAATAAGGCATATGAGGAAAATACTTTTAAGAATGCAGATAATGAAGGAATTTCTTTTTCAAGACTAATTCAGATAATGGGAGAATATTTTGTAAGAATAATGCATACAATGAATGATCTTTTAAAACAATAATGCTTATAATGAAGTATGGTTCTTTAAGAATAATGCATGTAATGAGTGATTTTCGCTTTTAAGAATGATGCATATACATGCGGGAATTATTATTTAAGAATAATCCTCATTCAGGAAATTTCTTTCCTGAGATTAATGTATATAATGAGAGAAATTATTCGTATAAATAGTTAATATCTTGTAAGAATAATGCAGATAATGAGAGAATTGCGTTTCTTGGAATAATGTATATAATGAGAATTTCGTTTGTAAGAATAAAGCATAAGGAAATTATTTTAAATTTTAATGCATATGATAGAAATCCGTTTGAATCTCTGGGATGTGGACTTATCATTTACACTATTTATGAGTATTGTCCCAATTTTGTTCTTGTTATCACAATGTTTCTGCCCTCCGATCTTCATCAGGTGTATATAGATTCAGATAACCTACAGGGAATTCTGTCCTCTATTTAATCTACGGAGTAGACTATTCTCGTTCTACTGTCTAGGGATATCTCGTCTATTTTTTATTCTTAGTACTGCTCAGTTATTGCTCACCCTGTTTCCGCTGTTTAAGTGTTTATGAACCAACACTTTAATCCACTACGTCATTATCCCGTAGGATAATTATCTGTGGAGAACTTGGTACCTTAAACCTAACCCGTCTACTAATGAGTGCTGTTGCTGCGACTGCTGCTGTTTGTTATGCCTGTTTGTATTCACCGAAACCTTTCTTTGTTTTTCTTATAGCTGCAGCTACTGTTGTTGAGAATTTGTCATTTTTTCTAATTTATTTTTATCGGCTGCCATATCATATTTATTTCTACTAAGGAGGTCCCCATAGTCTAGCTCATGCATTTATTCTTAGTTAGGGATTGCAGCTATAACAAGGTGAAAAGGGATCCAACTCAAAAACTGAGATAAAGTTGTCACAAATCCTAAATAAGAACAAGGATATCTTCACACTAAAACCATAACTGGGATACGTAGATGACACCTTCATACTCTGGCCGCACCAAGAAGCTGTACAATAAACTCAGTAAGATGCAGTTCACAACAGAAGAAAATAATAATCAGCTAGCTTTCTTCTATGTACTAGTGACTCACACAGAGAATGAGTTCAAGCCATCTGTGATAACAAAGGCCAACATTCAGTAGTCAATACCTCAACTTCAATTTCCTCCACCCATACAGTGTTAAGAAAGGGATCATCCAATGCTGACAACACAGGGAAAATCATGTGTCAACCCAGACAAGAAATGATCAACATCAGCGTATCATTCAGGATAACAACTACCCTGCTATTACATCAGATGTATCAAAGATGAGGACAATGGTCCGAACGTAAATAGGGTAAATAATGAGAGCATTCCTTTTGTAAGAATAATGCAGATAATTAGGGAATTTCCTTTTTAAGAATAGTGCATTTAATGCGAGAGATTCTGTTGTAAGTATAATGCATATCATGGGAGAATATCCTTTTGAAGAATAATCAAAAAATTTATTTTGTAAGAATTTCTTTTGTAAGAATAACTTATTAAATGATGGAATTTGTTTTTAAGAAATTGCATATACAGGGTGTGATAAGTAAATTGTCACCATTTTATATTTTTAATTTTGTGCATGCGCGTTATTTGTTTTGATTTTGTCGCCTGCTCAGTATAGTATGGTCAGTTAGGCACCGTCTATGAAAAAAGAGCACCATGACGCAATTTACTCCACCAGAATTTTTGAAACGGCATACTGTAGTGCTTGGCATTCGTTCCGGAAGCTCTAATACGAACTTTGCACAGGATTTGGAAAGAGTTGTATAAGTCTAATGGTGATTACGAAGGTACGTCAACTCGGAAAATTCACTCTGGACGTTCTGATAAGAAAAGAATTCCTGAATTTGTTGGTGAGGGCCTCAGACTCAACACGTAGACCTACATCAGTTGCCCTGAACTGGTAGTGCTGCTCTTATGCGTATAATGAGATTATTTCTTTTTCCAATAATAATGCATAAAATGATAGATTTTCTTTTGAATATTTAATGCATATAATGAGGGGATATTTTTATTACGTATAATGCATATTTTGAGGAAATTTCTTCTTAATGCATAAATAATGCATAAAATTTCTTTTTTTGATAATAATGCATCTCATGAGGTAAATTATTTTGTTAGAATAATGCATATAATGAGATAAATTCTTTTACTAATGATAATGCATATAATGAAGGAATTTCTCTTTCAAAGTTAATACATATACTCTTATTCTATTATACCGTTTCCAAAATACAACATCGTTGGGTTATGAAAAAAACTATACCTAAAGGCGTGGCTGAAGAAATTCATTTTAAACAATCTAATAATTATTCCAGGATATATTTCAACAACTTATTTGTCTTACTGAGTCGATTGTTATATAAACTAGTATTCTCTATTCGCTATCATGTAAATAAAGAGACTTTTATATTCTTATATTTTATTAATCTTTCAAATACTTCTCAAAATCACAGAAATTACTGAAGTGGTTTGGTCATACCATTAACAGACGGACATATTGGCTCTTGCAAAGGTAGAGGATAACAAGAGGTATCAGGTACTTACTAGAACGGTACAGGGAGACGACTATTTTTCCAGCATCTTTAGCGATGGATCGTATTTACGAGCTCCACCTGAGGTCTAGGTTTAGCTCATGGCCCAACAAGCACTGAAAACAGGGAGTCTCACTGAGGTAACATCCATTCATCCTGACTCGTAATAATTCAGAGTCAAATCTGCGATGATAGCATGTAACTAGTTTGGTCACGAGGCATTGAATGTAACCAGCCGGTTTCCCCCACTTCCCCGAGATGTTAGAGCTAAGTTTGAGGAGAGATCAGCTGCCAATCTTTGGTCATCTAGGATTTTAAAGGTTCACTCATATACCGTTGTATCATCAGCATAGATATTCATAAATGAATGGACTATACTTAGGCAGATCAGTTGTGTAAAGTAAAACGAGGGTTGGTACTAGAAACAACACCTTGATTATAAAACCAGCCCTCTTTTTACAAGGACTCCTGGCTTGATAGCTAGGAGGATTATACGTTAACAACTTACCTTCAGGGACCTACCCGTTAGGAAGGACTTTCCCAGTGATTCCATAGCTAGAGAGCTTATGCAAAAATCCTTTATGACACACATTGTCAAAGACATTGAAATATCTAATGCCATAGTCCTTGTCATGTATTTATTCTTTAGTGTTAATGGTAATTAGGAAATTAGCAGTGGATTGGGCCGATGGAAACTCGTGCTACTTGTCGCTCAGGAGGTTTTTCCTATTTATGAGATCAACAACTTTCTTGTTGATTATAGCCTCAAAATATTTGCTCATGACGCTGATGAGTATATACTGAGAGGAGATGAGCGCTCACTCACGTTCTTGAAAACTAGCCATATGCTTGAAACATTCCACAGACTTTTGGTGTCTTCCCGAGTTGTAAGAAAAATACTACGGAGATTGTCCTTCGACGCGGGAAGTCAAGAAGGAGATGTCCGATGTTATATAAAGTAGAGTGAGAGACAACGATTAAGGCGAAGAGGAAAAGGTGACCTCTGGGCCATTTGCCTCTATTCAGAATTTGGTTGCAGATCTTCCAGAACTCTCCGGGTCCACTTTTTCAACCACAGCCTGTCCCGCTTGTACATAGCTACACTTTGCATTTTTCTTGCAGCGATTGCGGGCAGTTCTGAAGGCAGTAAATTTCTAACTACACCGCTTCTTCTGATAGATATAAAAGTAGTAGTTACGGTGAAGTACAGCGTATTGAGATGTGAACTAATTTGGGCTGTGCGGTTTTTGCTGGAAGTTTTGACATGGTATAAAACTCTTCATTCCAGAAAGGGTCCATTCTGAGACGAGGGCAGCAATTTTTGAGGCAGCATGATTGAAGAAGGTCAAGAGATGAGCTTCTTCCATGTAATATCTAAAGTTGTCCCAGTCTACGTGTTTCAGACAGAAATAGGATGACGGGTTTGGCCTGGAAAGTTGGAACCTAGGCACCTCACATTGGTATAGGAAATGGTAAATCCAGAGTCTACATTCATATTTAGATTGGGTTTGCTGATTTTGTTCAATTTAGTTGTGTTCATGAGTTCAATTTCACAACCCTATCTGTCCACGCCCACCCTGCCAGACCCAGCCAGAGAAAAAGGACAGAAAAGATAAAAGTGGCAGAATATATCTGCAAAGTAGAGAGGTCAGAATTAGAGAAGGATCTCTCTGTTCAGAAAAATCACTCTTGGGTCTCCTATTCAACTTGACCACCGTTGATGGAAAATCGGTGGAGGACTCCAACAATTTCCCCAAAGCCCCGGGCCTAATCTCGTGTATAAGCGTTACCGGGAAGGTGTGGACGCATATGCTTAAAGCAAAGGACGCGTTTCCGGGCATTAGAATGGCCCAAATCTAAGAAAATTACATCAATTTTGTTCTCCACCCCTCATTATATAGTGTGCTAAAACAAACGTACCCAATGGACGTCCGCGGTATTGTCCTGGATGGCCCCATGTCGACAGAGATGGGGACAGGGAGCCTAGGACAATCCGTCAGTGTCTTTACTGCCGCAGATTTCCATCCAGTCTGTGATTAGGGAAACCAAACTTTCTCAAGGCAGCTAGTTTCATTGTAAGAAGCTTGAGGGATCGGAGTAAGGCTGACCACCTGCGTTGTGATCTGTCCTTCGTCGTGATCTGTCCTTCGGCTGCGATCCAGGTAACAAACTTTGTTTGCGACTTTGTTGTTTATTTATCATAAGGGAACCAGAAGGCCAGGTGTTTCCTTGCTGGTTAAACGTACACTGGGTGCTAGGATGCACTTGTCTACATCAATGCTGAGGGGCCGGTTGATCGTAGCCGATATTGCCATGAACAATATAGTTCGTTTCCGGGTCGTTTAGGTTTATGCACCCATCGACCGCACGGAACGTGTCTCGTTTTTTCATCAGTTAGGGTCGTTCCTGGTGGATTTGTCGCGCTTAGTCGTAGTGTGGGACTGGAATACCATCCTGGATCTCGTTATAGAGAGAAGGCGGGAAGCTAGAGTGAAGTCATTAATCTCATTGGCGAGTTTGGTCTCGTCGACAGATACCGGGTCGACAACACTAAACGGGAGATGTGGTCGTGGGTACGTAAAAAGCGGTCTACCTGGGTAGCCAGCTACCTGAATAGAATGTTAGTGAGAAGAGCCGATATAGACTTGCTAGATTGTCCCACGTTCCACTGGTTAGGCTATTCGATCCATAGACTAGTCTGTGCCCGGATAGCGTTAGATGCTAGGCTTAGAATGACTGGACACTGGAAGCTCAATCTGTCTTCACTGGACTGGCGGGACTTCGAGCAACAGCTAATTAGACTAGTGCTGCGGGAACTAGTGGGGACGGTTATTGGGAATAGGTGGTGGGAGAGGTTCGTATTACATAAGGCTAAAAAGGTGAAGGTTCTCCAAGATAGTCTATCCCGGGCGACGGCTGGGGGGATTCCCTAGAGATAGGTTTAGCTAGGCAGGTTCTTGAGCGGTCGACTAACGAGCGCTACAAGGGTCAGTTAGGCATAGGTTAAACAAGATATCTAATGAAGACGTGAACATGGGCGCACAAGGAAGAAATCAGTCGAGCTTCCGTTTCGTGAGGTTAAAACCCCGGAGGCGACTGACGGCATGCGTGAGGCGTTTCGGTAGCATATCGAGAACTGGTTTACCAAGGAGCCTGGTCTCAGTAGCGATGAGTTTCTCAGCAATTTGGCCGACTTTCCTCGGCTTTCACCTACTGAAGCGACTAGCTGAAAGGGTGAAATCACGGGGGGTGGGGGCGAAGTCTACTTGACATTGAAGAGGATTGACAGTGGCAAGTCTCCGCGACTTGATGATTTACCCTATGACTTGTACTTGAAGCTGTCGCACATCTTTTGACTGTCGTGTTCAACAACTGGATCCGACAGGGGTTCATCCCCAATCGGAACACCAAGTGTGAGATCATGCTATTGAAAAAGGACAAGGGTGGATGGCGAGAATTAGATGATTACAGGACTATAACTGCTAAACACAGAGTTTTGGCCAAGATCCTGACGGATCGTTTGCAATCAGTTGCCGAGATTCTGTTGGGACCCGAGCAGACTAGAGTTGAACAATTCAGATCAACCTGCATCTGATTCGCATGATCCTAGAGGGTGTAAAAGACGACAAGCCGCCAACGCGGCTTCTCAAGGCATTTTATAAGGCCGACCATCAGTACCTGGGTGCTGTCCTGCAGACCGCCGGATTCAAACTGGACTTCTGCAAGTGGATTAGCCTCCTGTATCACCCCCGGTGCTGTGGCACAGGTAAACGGAAAGTGGTCGCGCGCTTTTGAGCTGTCTCGATTGGTTCGTCAGGGTTGTCCACTGTCGCCGCTACTTTACGTTTTGGCTTTGGAGCCTCACCTTCGCTGGCTGAAGGACGCGACGTGCAGTCTGGCACTACATGAAATTGCTGTCCCTGGTGGGGCTCAAGCCAGGCTTTCCGCATACGCCGAATGCCTTAACCATTTTCGTGTTGTGTCGTAGCAACATTGAAGTGGCACAGAAGGTACAGTACGAAAAGGTCACGGGGACCAAGATTAACCGCAACAAGTCTTCCGGCTTGCGGTTAGGTTCCTGGAAGGTGGTCGCTCTTCCGGAGCCATTTGGTTGGACGGACGGTCCTGTTCGCATTCTTGGAGTGTTGTTTGGACCCGAAATCCAGCTGGATAAAAATTGGTCAGAAGTACAGGCAAAGGTCGGAGCATGGGTCGGGACATGGCTCCGAAGGAGGCTGTCCTTGAAGTGTGCCACTTACGTCTTTCCTCTCATCCTTTACCGATTGGTTGTACTTCCTCTTTGCAAGGACCGTTGGGAGGCGATCTAGCACTTGTTGTCCGCCCTCTTGTGGAGTGATCGCAAGCAGAAGGTCCGCAAAGAATGCTGTGTCAAACGTCCGTGTTATGGGGGCGGGGGTTGCTGGGAGTGCCACACTTGATGAGTCATCGACACGCCTCGAGATTGGCTTTCCTACGCCGCGATTTAATAGAGGATTCGATTTTGGCAGGGAGTGTTAGGGACGCCTTCCCTGGCCTTACCATCACTCCTCCCATCTCCTGGGCTAAGCGCCGTCGTAGGTCCGGGAGACTGTCGAGATTCCTCTGTGAGTGTCGAGCAGCCTTGAGGGTCGTTCCTCGGTCCACTGACCTTTCACAGCCTCCGAGGCTGAATTAATCGAGGGGACCGCGAAGGATCTACTCTGTGAGCGGCTCGGCTTTTCGGCAACCGAGTTGCGCTGCTTCAGGTCTCGGGCGCCAGCGGCGAATTACCTCAGTAACTATGAATTTTCGCTTACCTGGCGATTGATTCGGAACGTGCTATCTCTCAATGACAGAATCATCAGATGAAGTTGAGCGGATTTTCCCGACTGTCGTCGGTGTGACCACGGATTAGAAGAAATGGTTTCACACGCCTTCTATCATTGTCCTCGGGTGCGCCCTTTCTGGGACTATGTTGGCAAGGTGACGGCTCGTATCGCTCCTGATATTCTCGTGCTCATCGATCTCGCATAGTTATACGATAATGTGTCGTCTCAGTATTCTGGGGAGAAACGAATGGTGTTTCTGACGTTGCTAGCCGTGGCTCGAATGGTGATTTGGACGCCGCGGATGGAACGCTATTCTTATCAGGCTCTGTTTCTCTCGGCCTGTTCCCGGTATTTTCTTTTGTTATGATCCATGTCGAGAGCCCCAGTCTCCCCAGTTTTTGTCCACTTTTTCGTCTCGGCTGGGTCGGATTTTGATTTTCCCCTTTCTGTCATTCATTTTTATCCTTCCATCTCCATTAGTGAGTGTGTTGCTTGATTCTGTCTATCGGCAGAATACAGCGGTCATTCTTATTATTTTGAGTGCTGGACGAATTTTACTAACTTTTGTTTTAGTTTGTTTCGTTACAATCTTTTGTTAGTTTTCTGGGTTCATCCCCTCTCTCTCATTTCATGATTCATGAAATTTTTATATATTTTTGTAATTAAACATTTTTATATCATGAGGTGTTTTTGTAGGTTCCCCTGTGAATATGTGGTATTGTGGTGGTATATGTAGGATTGAATGGTGATAGATGAGTTCTTGTAATAAATGGATAAATTGTATTGGATGAATGGGTTGTGATCGCGATTAACTAAGACTAGGATAATTATCGAAGCCTTTCCCCACTTCTCCTTCGGCCATGTGCCACAATTATTGCATTTATACAATAATAAATATTTCCTTTAATTCTCACGTTTTGCACGCCACGCATATACGTGCTCGCTTTGCCACAAGAAGTAAGTAATCTTCTCTTCCACATTGCCGCTCTTTTTCTTTTTCTTTTGTTGCGTTTAAGTGGATAATCGCAGATGGAAATGCAGTCTATTACATTTTTCATTAATTCCTGAGACATCCACACATCGTAGAGATTGACATATCTAAATGTTTTCAAATTCCATACACCCATAATAATTGTAGAGTATGTAGCGTTGCCTAGTCTTACCAAATTATCAGCGTTGTGATTTAGCCATTCTCAACATTTGCAGGCCTGAAGAAGAATTCTCGGTTTTACACCTCAAACTTTATACTTCTGAACCGTGCGAACCACTTACGAACAATACCTTCAGATATGGAAACATCTTCGCAAAAGAAGCATATATTTTTTGGATCTTTTTTAAACGTTTTTGTCCTTTCAAATGAAAATGCATAAATGCTTTTTCCATTTTCACTTTAACGTACAAACATTTAAAATTCACAATCCACACGCTAACCTTTCGGAAAGACGCTTTGAAATGTCATCTTTCATATGTATGTCATAATTTTTAGTCGCAAATCTCTCTACTTACTAAAAATGCCTTTGTTTCAACCCAATATATTTCCCACCACATCAGATTTAAAATTAATAGATTCATTTTATACGATATAATATTTTAAGTTTAACGGATAAAAATAACTTGCTTATTTTATGCTTTATAGGTAATTCCTTTTAAGTGATCGCTTGACTGGTGTTTTCTCTAAAATTATAATTTTATCGATATATATATATATATATATATATATATATATATATGAACTTTTATGTTGTACAGTCATTTCAGCTTTTACAGAGAAATTAGTCAAGACCAAATTTAAAGTTTTTCATAGAGTAAGAGCTTTATTTCCTTGTTTAAAATAGTTGAAGAGAAAAAATATTCCGAAACCTTATTCTGTACGCAGTTCAAGAAGCACGACAGAACATATTTTGAACCAGGATAATTATTTGTCAACTGTATAAAATAACCTAATAATAAAATTATAATTAAGTTTTAAAACGCATCTTAAGTTTCGTCGAATTTAATAAAAGATTTGTAATAATAGAAGTTTTGACATATTCATCATCCTTAGGACGCTTAGCTCTCTTCGTATACATGCTGTTGACAAATAATGCTTGACCATTCTATTCTTCATTCCTTATCAGGCGAAATCCGTGATAACTAAGCGAACCCCTTTCTTCAGAATTAACAAAACTATTGACGGAAAACTATTAATGTACCCACCTGAATAGTCTATTTTCAGAGCATGATTCCAGATTACACTAATATTGGTGTTGGATAGAACTCCAACACCAATATTTCGACGCAAAGAAAATCATAAAGAGCGAAAATCCGCATTATCTCAATTGCGCATCTAGTTAGCAGGCCTGTGAGTGCTGCCTTCTTTGGCTTCCTCCACACCTTTCAATTATCTGCGGTTTATCCAACATATACTCAGGTGTAACCCCCCAGGAGATATTCTCCGTAACAGATTTTTCCATCTTATTGTCTATAAAATGTTGTTTATCTCAAATCTGGATAGAAGCCGATAGTCACTACTAACGCATCTCTGAAGTATTTGTTCGTACCATTTCTACTAAGCAGAATCATTTTTTGCTGTATATTAATTTCCATTGAGACAACAAGAAATGTTAGTATTGAGTTGAATAAAGGACTCAGATTAATCGCAACGTTATGGTGAAAGGAAAATAAAAGAAGATTGTTTGTTGTTGAATGGGTCTAGCTAATTTATTATCAAGATAATGACGTTATATCGTTACTCTTAGTTTGTTAATTTTTAAGAAAAGAAAATATTTTTAAAAGACTGTTTTATATATATAGCACGGTATATAAATACCGTGATATATATATATATATATATATATATATATATATATATATATATATATATATATATATATGAATCAGAGATTTTTTTAATTTTAATTCTTTTTCTGTGCCGTCATATCTAATAATTTATTTAATTTTTCGACCTAAAATATTTAATTCTGAATAAGGCCTTACAGTATAATAAAACTGACACACTAAAAAAATAACATCTTTGTTATGTGAAAAAACGAGGAAAAATGTTCATAATAATATAAAAATTATCCTTTCAGTATTTGGTCTTTTTATATTTTCATACATCACTGGATGTATGAAAATTTTAGGAAATGACACAGTGTGACAATAAAGAACGGTGTAAGTATGAAATATAAAATTGTGTATCTTGACAAATATTCCAATATCTACGACTACGAGCAAAGACGTCGAGTAACATTTCGATAATTGTTTTTAGTCCATAGCATAGCGGAAATGACAACTAGATAAAGCACGCCTGTAGGGAAAAAAAGTTTTTTCTGAATGCGATAAAAAAAAACGAGAAAGAGTGTTTGGAAATGATACAGTTAATTTTCAATTCATTTTTCTTAAAAGTTTTCTTCAATAAGAAATTCAGTAGAAAGTACTTAGAAAATATTCAAAGTAAATTAACCTGACATATCTATTTATCTTGTGTAATTTTACGTTTTATTAATCTTATGTATTTTCAAATAACAAGATTTCATTGTATTTAACTTCCCATCTTGTTTTACTTCTTTACCATTTTACTCGGTTAATTATTTTCTAATTATAGTTGAACTCCTATAATTGCGATTAATCCCGATTGAACAGATTCAATTTGTGAGCTGATGATTTCGCTTCACTCATTAATATTTTTATCAAGTTAAAAATTGTCGATGTTCCTTACTGAAGCAAATTTTATTTTGGGTTATTGTTTATATTATTTATTGACTATTGTTTTTCGATACCATTTTTACAATTAATTTATGTTTATTATCGACGTGTGAATTGACGCATGCACGTTCAGTAATTACAAATGTCGAGAAAAATATTGGTGAAAACAAGTTGAATGAAATCTGACAAAGAAAGATAAAACTGACATCACTTTCCATTTAAATGAAAAAATCAAGGAATGACTATTAAAATTGCCTTTCTATGCCAGTTGCCTTCAAGTATAAATTCTTGTTTCTTTTTTTATGAATATTTTGATGAAAAGAAAATTGTCATTTTTAGGGACTTTTCTATACTTCATTATTTGCTTTGTTTTTTTTCCATGTTTAAAGATTTATTATAATGGTTCCCACCTAGGATTTGTTTCATTTCAAATATTTAATATTTCTTTATTTAATTCCTATATCAATACATTGATCGTGCAGGTATTTTACCCACATACGGCCTTCTATTTTGTACAGCCTGCGCTCATTTCGATGTTGTAGTGGAAGAGTTGAATCGATTCCTTTCACCCCTGACTTGATACATATGGCTCATGTTAGCGGGCGCAATAACGGAGGTATTGTCTTTTGGTGTAACATTATACCAGTAGACCGCTTCCATGACCGAGGATTGCTTCCTGTCAGCGATTCTTTTAATACTGTGATGGATTCTCTCAATTATACGGTTGGCTGCAGGGTCGCAGAAGCGAAGTTGGATACCCCATTTCGTTAAGAAATCTTTGACAACATGGCTACAGAACACTGTATCATATTCTGTGAGTAATTCTGGTGAATCTCGGTCGTAAAAGATGGCCTCTAAATAATTAGTGACGCCTGTAGAATTCTGTTGATGCAGGGGTTGCCAAATTGCGAACCGGCTAGGGCCACAATCGATCAGTGCCAGTTAGTGGCTTCCATTATAATGGGTAATATATATTCCCAATCGTTTCAATACCTCAGACACACTCACCTTACCCCTTGGCCAATGTGGAGCTGGGTCGATTGATTGACATTCCTTGCATTCTATACTATCTTAACATCTGCTAAGGGAGGAATACAAATAAAACGTGCGCTTTGTGCCAGGATGCCCACTTTAGTAGTGAACAGCTCTTATTAGATCGGTATCAGGTGCATACACAGCTTACAGACTGCTATTCACTGTCTCTCTCTCCCTCTCCCTCTCTCCATCTCTCTCTCATACACACACAGACACACACACATACAGAAATGTACTCAGTCATATGATGGATATTTGGTGAAATAGTTAACGCAAATGTAATGACGTAGCTGTTGCAAACATGAAGCGAGAAAACGATTTAACACCTTTTCCCCAGGATATTACTGCTAGGGAAAATGATAGTGTACTTTATCATTTTCAAAGTCAATGTTGCTTTTAGGTAACAGTAGCAAAATATAACAAACATAGCTAAATTATGAACAGATATTAACAGCACATAAAACTGTGGGCACCCTTTATTTTTACTCCATATGCCTCCAGGGCGTAGGTGATCATACATTTCAACGCCTTCATTTTCGTTAATATGTGTGAATTGAGATAATTTCACTTTTTTAATCAATTTACCCCAAGCAAGGCGATAATGCCAATAAAATGCAATAGGTTATTGGGACCGGAAGACAATGAGAACTTTGAAAAGAATCAGAAACCAAGGGATAATCCTCTACTCCTTTTTAGAAGACTGCCAGCATACGGATAGAAAATAAATTGAGTAAGTAAGAAAGGAGCTCAATACAAGGATACTGTTATGGGGACCTACCTTCATGAACAAAATAGACTCGTCTTATAACTATGATATGCCGCAAGAGGACTGTAGACAGTTGACGAGTTAACTACAGTTGACAATATGTACGACTTCTGTCGAAATCTCTGCTTTGGCAGAGAGGAACCCGGGCGAAGCTTTGAGGAAGGGCAAAGTTTCGTCTTGGGAGGTAGACAGGCCCTGAACCCGTCTAGGCGGGTTCAAAGGGTATATTTTTTGGCCGAGCCACATTAAACCCGGCCTTGTGCCACATACATTCCTCGTGAGGGGATCGTTAAATATTGTTGACGAGTTGACTACGACCTTTGTTTGTGATCTCTGCACGACATTCTTTTTTTGCTTTTTCAGACTTCTGTTTTGCCGCCTGACTATTTGTTGGACATTACGCCGATTTGTTTGCTTTTCATTTGCTGTTTTGAAGCCTGTCTAATTTTTTGAACTTTACCCTTTCTGTACTGAACGTCATTTTTGGTGGAGTTTGTTTTTTATTACCGTTTTTTACGACTGTTTAAAAAGTTTTTTTTGATTTTTTCTTTTCCGTCCTCATTTTTTTTACCCCCTTTAATTATTTGCTTTTTTTCTTTTAGTCTAGTTTTCCTGTTTCACTTTCTTTATTTTTTCTTTTAAATATATTTTTGTTTTCTTTATTTTTGTAATCCCTGTCTGTGTTATTTCTGACTAACTTTAATTTCTCGTTTTTTCTTTAATTCTTTTCTTTTAATATCCATTAAGTTTTTCTCGTGTATTGTTTTTTATTCTGTGCCTTATTTGTGCTAATCATTTTATTGTCTCTTTGTATTGTCTAACTTTTGTAATTATTTTCTTTTGTTTATTTGACCAGATTTATTAGCGTCAGACATTTTGTTTTTGTAAATAGCTCCGGTTATTTTTGAAAGTGGCGTAGTTTTTTTGTTTTACTTTTTCTTTCTCTAGCGTTTTATTGTTTATTTCGTTTTGTTTTTTTTTTAATTTATTTGTTTCGCCTTTAGGCGAATTTTGTGCTTTTACTTTTTAGTTTGTATTTCTGTCTTGCCTTTACGTGAATCTGGTTTTAATTGTTGTCCTTTATAATTTGTTTTTCGTTGTAAAACCTTTTATTTATCGTTTCTTTGTTATTTTAATTTATTTTTGCTGCTTCGCTTTCTGGCGAGTTTTTCTGTTTAACTGCTATTTTTTTTGGTTCTAGGCGAACTTTGCTTTGTTAAGTTTCCCCCCTCACACATTGCCTTTAGGTGGACTTTGTTTTTACCACCCCTCCCTTCCCGTTCCATTTTTTTTTAAAAATGGAGAAGAAAAAAAATTCTTCATCATTTCTCACTAAAAAGAAAAAAACCGTTATCCCTGACCTAAAAAGGTCAGTTAAAAACATTTATTTTCAATCAAGAACCCCTCCCGACAAAGATGATACGGAAGAGTATCCTGTGCTACCAGATACTTCTCCAAATAACGACGTGAATAATACACCCAAAAAATCTACTAAAGCCAATCATGGCAAGAGTACTAGCCAAATCTCTACAAGTATGATGGCCAAAAATGGCCATAATGAAAGTAGTATGGAGGTCAATAGTGCTTCAAATAATGACAAGAATATGAAAAATTCAGAGGCCGAGGAATCGCCCTCTTGTTGGAAGTCCCCCCTAGTTGCATAATCAATATGGCGGAGTTCTTGGAGAGAGCTAAGAGTTACGCACAACTTGTGGTAGAAGGTGGACTATTAGAAGACCCCCAGGAACTAAGAAAAATTGAGAAACGAATAGTGTCAATTTTCGTCGTGGACAAGCGTACGCGCAAAATTTGTCGCTCGACGAAAGACACAGTGATAAAATCACTGGAGGCCTTTGGGTTCAAGCCCCTGAGAGTTGTTAAAGGTGTCTGGTTTTTCATGTGGGACGTATTGTTACCCACACCGGATGATTGCGTTGCGGCTTCGAGCCGAGATTTGATAACTGAAGATCTGATCCTCCGGACAGAATAAAAGGCCGAAGAAGGACCAGCATCACAATATATGAGGTCCCACCTCATGTTCTCGGGGAACATTTCGCGGTGTAACTGTCCAAGTTCGGCGAAATACTGGAGTTTTGAGATACGACTAGATCAAGAAGGCTTCCGCTCCATCCCCAACTATCTTGAAGTAGGGAGATTGAAGTTGCCGGTCATTGTGACCGTCTGTAAACCGGTATGCTGGAAGTGTGGAGAGACTGGTCACCTCTCCTCTTCCTGCCCAGAGAAGAAGGCCTCTGGAATTCAATCGCCTGTTGACCAAAATCCCCCCCGCGTCTTTACCCACCGCCTCGCCTGTAATGGCCATGTCAGCTTCTGGGACCGGTAGGCCAAAAGACCACATTCCCCAAAGAGCCTTCGCCCGCTGCTAGTGCAGTTGCGGAGAAGGGAGAGGGAATGGCTAGTTGCTAGTAAGGCCAGAGGGAAGCGCCAGACAGCGGGTCCTCAGTCCTCTGAAGCCCCAAGGACCAAAGGCACTTACAGCCCCACTCCCTCTGGCAACATTAAGGGCAATGCCCCGGATTCTCAACTGTCTTTAAAGGAAAAGCAACGGAAATTTTACCCCGGTTTTGAGAAAACGGAAAAAATCAAAGAACTTAAAAAGAAATTAGACAACCAAAAAAAAAAAAAAAAAAACAACTAGACCCTATTCCTTCAACGTCCTCTACTAGGTCCACTCTTTCATCTAAAAAAGGACCTTCCTCCCTGACATCAGCATCCAAATCCCTTCCCCTCAGTAGAGATCCCAGCCCTTATAGACACAGATCCTTCTATATCCCTCTCCACATCCCCAGTCCTTCCCCCATTAAAAAAGACCCTCCCACACCCCTCTGCACACTCCCAGTCCTTCGCCCGTGAAAAAGGCAGAAATGCCACCACCCTCCTTCAAACGCAACAGAAGCCCAACTCGGGAGCTGAAAGTTAAAAAAATATCCAAAAAACATATCTACAATTTTGAAGAGGATATTTGCCGCATCTCCCCGGTTCAGGCGGAAAGGGCCAGGAACTATGGCAACCGTATACGCTACCTCCTATCAATTAAGCAGTTTGCAGACTTAGATGTGGAAGTACCACAAAATTTCCCTCTGGCCAAAGGGTTCTCAGAGTTATTAGAACCGGCCCTGGAGCCAAACAAATTTGGGCGATGCTGGACGAGGCCATCATGTCCTACAAGATGGCCTCGCCCATTGCGATTGTGCGAAATCAACAGCTGAAATCCTTAAAACAATTTTGCGCAGGGAGGGTCCCAGTTTTAGTTCACCCCCCCCCTGTACAGAGCCTTAAAACTGACTTTCCCCTGGGATATCGGCTCTATCAAGACTGAGATGGGCCATGGGTCTATGGGAGAAGCTGTTGGTATCCTCACCCCGACCATGTTTAAACCAGTAGTGCAACCCTAATCTGTTTTTCATTATGGCTCTCTGGTCAGCAAGTGGAAATGTCCAGGGCCTGAGGTCCGATTCTCGCAAGGCGAGTTTCTCTAGCGACCTTCAGAGCCTCGGGGTGAATGTTTGTAGTGTGCAAGAGACAAGGTTTTCTTCTCATGACCGTGAGGATTTGCTGTCTAGGGGGTTCTCCCTTTATTCAGCATGTTTTTATGGTCGTTTGAGGGGTGTCTCTTGGCTAGTGAGCAAGTCTTTGAAGGCTGCATGTACTCTTGTCTTCGCAGATCCGGCGGGCAGGCTTTGCGTGCTGGATGTTACCAAAAGGATAAGGCCCTACGACTCATTGGGGTTTATGCACCCAATAACCATTCCGAGCGACCTGCTTTGTTTCGGCAGATTGGGCCGTACTTGACGACATCTCGTCGGGTAGTTTTAGCGGGGGATTGGAATGCCGTCCTTGGCCCCGATATAGATCGTATAGGGCAGAAACCGTTGTACTAACAACCGGGATGTGAAACCATTTCGGGACTTTGTCGACGGGTTTGATCTCGTCGATAAGTACCGGAATGAACACCCTCGGGAGGTAGCATGGACTAATAGTGGCAACTCGGCTCCTGGGACGCTTGCGAGCGACCTCGACCGAGTCTTAGTTAAGGGAGTCGATGTAGACCTCTCAGAGTGTCCAAGCTTCCACTATATAGTTTATACGGATCATAGGCTTGTCCGGGTCCGTGTAAACTTAGATAAGCCTAAGGTTGGGTTGGCTAGGTACTGGAAAATAAACTGTTCACCATTTGGTGAGCAGGATTTCTGGGAGCAGCTGCTACTAATGATACAGAGGGAATTGACGGGGGCGGTTATTGGGAACGCCTGGTGGGATAATTTAAAATCGAAAATTAGAACGTTTGCTGCCGACTATAGTCGTCGACTCAATCTAGATAGATTAGCGACGCAAACGGCTTTAGAAGAAAAAGTTGATCGGGCAGTGAAATCCCGTAATAGTGGGGAAATAGCCTTAGCTAAGGCAGAGTTGTCAAGAAGGATCAAGCTCTGGTAGGTTAAAAAAAATGTCCTCTGAGGCGACGAATATGGCCGCTGAATGCGTGCAGAGGAAAATCGGAGCGCAGCTCGGCGACATATCGCGTGCGTTACATTGCCGGATAATCGGACCGTGACTACAAACGCGGGCATATTGCGTGGCCTTTCGGGATTACTTTCAGGATCTTTTCACCAGGGAGCCCGGTCTGAGCCTTGCTCATTTCGACGCCTATTTGGCCGACTTTCCGTGCCTCGAGGCAGCTGAAGCGGCTGGGTGCGTGGGTCCCATCACAGAGTCGGAATTCTGGGAAGCGCTGAAACAGGTTGGTCTGGATAAATCTCCGGGACTAGATGGTCTTCCCTACGAAGTTTACTTGAGGCAATCGCCCGTTTTTGTTCCTTTGCTGGAACTGATCTTCAACAACTGGATGAAGCACCAACGCTTCACCAGAGGTGTAATCAAGTTGCTGCGTAAGGACAAGAACAGTGTGGATGGGTTAAATAACTTTCGCCCTTTGACTATGTTAAACACAAAGTTAAAGGTTTTGGCGAAGATCTTAGCCAACCGTTTGCAGCTTGTCCTGTCAAGTCTGATTGGCGCCGAACAGACTTGTGCTGTGAAGGGCAGGACTATTCAGGATAGCCTTCACATGGTACGCTTGATCTTAGAACAAGTCGACAGTGAAGCCGCGCTGATCAATTTAGATCAGTCCAAGGCCTTCGATAGGGTTAACCATCGGTTTCTGGAGGCTGTCCTTTCGGCGGTCGGTTTCGGACCCGACTTTCACTCCTGGATCCGACTTTTGTATGCGACGTAAGTGAATGGCGTAAGATCGAAGCCTTTCCTATTGTCTCCATTCGTCAAAGTTGTCCGTTATCGCCTTTGCGTTGGAACCATTCCTTCGCAAGTTAAAGGCGAATCCGGTCCTGCGCGGAATTTCCCTGCCTGGGGCTACCACCTTCAGACGACGTTTCGGTTCTCGTGTCGAGCAGAGCCGAGATTGACGAAGTCAGCAAAGAAATCAGTGAATATGAGATGGTGACAGGGACCAAGATTAACCAGGATAAGTCTGTTGTCTTGCGGTTGGGTGCGTGGAAGGGAGTTTCTCTTCCCGAACCTTTCCTCTGGACGGATGGGCCGATCAAGATACTCGGCGTCTGGTTCGGACCTGATCTCCAGTTGGAAATGAATTGGTCGGAGGTACAAGGGAAGGCCGAGATCGCGGTTAATCTGTGGTCTCGGAGGAGGTTTTCCTTGAAGGGGAGGGCGGAAGTATGTGTTTCACACATCTACCCGATTCTTCTTTACCGACTCTCTGTACTTCCACTTCCATATACCAGACTAATATTATTAGTAAAGCTCTTGTTCTCTTTCTTGTGGAGAGGCCGCTATGGTATCTCGCGAGATCTGTTGCCTTCATCCCTCTGAGGGCGGTCTGGGTATGCCTAGCATTGAGATTCATCAACATATGCTTCGCATCAACTTTCTAGACTGAATGTGTCGCGGATCGAATGAGGATAGCGCCTTCTGGAAGGAAGACGTCCGTAGAAACTTTCCATCGCTGAGAAGTGTGCACTCGTGCGAGGAGGAGGCCGGCCGTACACCCCGAGCCGACTGCTCCTTCTACCGCGAATCTCGTCGTGCTCTGAAACACCACTTACGTGCGTCGGATGGCCTCTCCAATGCCCGGGCGTTGTTTCGTAGGGCATTTTATCAACTGTTAGTCAGGGGGGGCCGTTCAGGATGATCTAACTGACGAGCTCGGTCTTACGAAGCAGGAGGCTCGCTCAGTATGGCCTTGGGCGCCTGAGTTGAAATGCCTCAATAACGATGAGGCATCACTCACCTGGCTGGTGATTCGTGGGGCCCTCTGGGTCGCCAAAAGTTTTTGTTCAGCAGGCCGTCGCTGTACTGGAGAAGTCGAGACCATTGGTCACGCCTTCTTTCATTGCAGGATGGTAGTGCCGTTGTGCAAGTTTGTTGAAGGCCTCATGGTTCGCATGCTGCGCGGGAAGTTTTTTGTCCTTGAACCCAGTTCTGTTTGTAGCAATGTGGTGCCGCAGATGACGAAGACTGAACATTATGTGTTCTGTTGCTTACTAGGTGTTATGAGAGTCGTGATTTGGACGACGCGTCAGAAGGAATTCTTTGAGGGTTCACTTCTTCCCAACTGATCTTGTTCTTTAAGCACCAGCTTAAGTCAAGAACAGGACGGAAAGGTGGCGACTCACCTCATCAAAATTTGGCAAAAGGTGTGTGAATCTTGCGCGTATGTGCCGAGTAAAAGGGGCTGATCTGGAGTGGCATTTATTGCCTGTTAAGCATCAGGATATTGTTCTCCTAGTTAAAACTTAGGTAACCCATCCCTGGATATCGGCTAGAAGTAGGTTTTTTGATTCGTTAGTTTTTCTTTTCTTTTCCAGTAAACTTAGCTAGGGTGTGTTTACTCATTGGCCCCTTTTATTTCTGTCCCACTTTCTTCCTTTAGTTTAAATCCCCATCCCCTCCCTCGTTAGATGGTCAGTGATTTCAGTTCTGTGGTGGATGCGGGTCGCTTTTCGTTTCGCGTGCGTGTTTTTTCGTATTTGTTGTTGTGTCAGAATGAGTGCATGTCTGTGTGAGTGCTTGGGATGGATGAATGGGATGGATGAAGGGTTTTTTTTCTATATTCTTAAAGTCCCGCATCGATTTCGTCTAGTTAACTGATTTTTCTGCCACGTTTAAGGTTTGTGGGTTGTTTTATTACTAACATGATTTTGTTTAGTTTCTTGTAAATAGTTCATAACCATATTGTATATATATCATTGGGATTTTTTAGCTTGTTGTTTTTATTCCCCTCCCCTCACAGACAACGATTTGTACATATGGGGACTATTTAGGACTTTCATTGAGACAATGAGGTATTTTGGTGGATGTAGTAAGAAAGGTAAGTTTGAATGTGTTGTTTTGGTGCTAGGATTATTGTTTTATACGATTGGGTCTGTGATTGTGGCTAGCTAAGTTATAAATTAAGACAGATAATGACCGTCTCTTTTTCCCACCCCCTTTTTCGGCCTTGTGCCACATTTACTGTATTGTTCAGTAATAAATATCGTTGACGAGTTGACTACGTATACGTCTTCTGTGTACGACTTCTCCCGAACTGTCTGCTTTAGCAGAGAGGAACCCGGACGAAGCTTTGCCGAATGGCAAAGTTTCGTCGGGGGAGGTAGACAGGCCCTGAACCCGTCTAGACGGGCTCAAAGGGTATATTTTTGGCCTAGCCTACGGGCTCGGAGAAACCCACGTTAAACTTGGCCTTGTGCCACATACATTCCTCGTGGGGGGACTGTTAAATATTGTTGACGAGTTGACTACTGTACTTAACTGAATTGCTGAGTTCGAGTTTTCTTTCGGACCTCTTCCGGGTCCACAACAGATACATTTTCTCACTGGGGAATGCGGTAATCCCGAGAAAAGTAGAAGTTCTAACAGAATTGATTACTGGTGCGTGCAACGGATTTTATAAATGGTGGTTTGTTAACATAGGATACGCAGATGACACGGTGTAGATGTTAGACACAGAAAGGAAGCTCCACGAACTCTTAGACAATTTCGTAAAACAGAAAGAAAGGACTAATCATCAGTTGTCTTAAGAGGAACAGTCCAAGATGCGAGCTACAAATTGGAGACGTCAAAATAAAACAAGTACAGAAATTAATGAAAAGCGTTTTAACAAGCGACAGAAAATGTGTCACCGAAATCCGAAGACACATTGAAATAGTAAAATATAGCCTCCAAAAAGTAACAAAGTATTAAAAAATGGAATATGTTAGAAACAAAAAATATTGCTGTACTGTTATGTACCAGTCATTGTCTATGACGGTGAATACTGATGTCGTTCTAAAGAAGAATACGGAGGAATAATGGATTGGGCATATAAATAACGAGGAAAATGGAATCAAAACGGATACTTATACCTTGAATCAGAAAGAGACTGTTGAACTTTTAGGGATACATAATGAGAGAAGAAGGCTTGTAGAATTTGACACTCGTAAACAATTAAAGGCATGGGGGGGAATCAAATAACCAAAATAAAAAGCTTGTGTAAATAGATGATAGAGTGAGAAGTATCATAAAAAACAAAAATATTGCTAACAGATACACAGGAGAGGATGTCATGAATGGACACAGAACATAAAAATGATGTTATATACCAAGTTTATATTGCATTATCAAATACTTTCGTTTATTGATTTTTATTAATTTTCCTCTATAATTCTTCATATTAATTTAAAGCAATACCATTTCAATGTAAATATTTTGAGAAACTTTCCAGTATTTGGAAACTGCTATATGCCTGCACATACGACAGTGATCTCCTACCAGTTAAAGAATGTGTCTGAAAAGGAATGTTTAAATTCTACACGTTAACCAAATTTTAAAATATTAAGCATCTCTTTTACTCTTAAAAGCAGCATTTATAGTTTGTTTATTAACTCAGGTAAGTATTCTGTAGATTTAAGTTACTCTAAAGGAAAAACGATGGCGCTAGAGAAAATCGAATTTATTTAAACATGCTACGTATCGATACAAAAATGTGGATGTTTTACGTATGTCCGCATAATAAGTTTTTGTTGCGGTTGTTTTGTTTTTGCACTGTTTATTGTAAACTGAAATTAAGTACTTTTTAGAGAACAGAATGTTGATTTAGTTGGTACTTGGCTTTTGGTTTCAGCTTAATTGTAATCGTGGATATCATCTAAATAGTTGCATTTTTGTTGCTGTCGCATTCCCAAGATAAAAAGTAGATACTAATCGTAAACGGCGAACGCTCGATGCCAAAACTTAATCAAAAGAAAATGTCTGATAACGAAATATGCGTTCTCAGTTAAAGCATTTTAGATTCAAATAATATCAAAAGCATTTCCTCCATTGCAGTCAACAATTTTCAGAAATCTTATTTATCTTGATTAAATATCAATAGCGGTTGTAATGAGTACGTCTGTCCTCATCACTCAGTATAATAAGTTGCGAAAATATTATTGGTAGTTATTTCTGATAAATTGGCCAATCTCATCATGTCAAATAGAGGTAGAAGAAAAACTATAAAATCGCAGCTGACTTACAGTATCGCTCATAAATGAGAACACACCTCCTATCATTTTGTATAGAAACTGCATTTACTTCTATAATTTAATTGTTCACGTGGAGAATTAAACAATCTAAACATTCATTATCAGGTATTATTTATGACTCAGATATACAGCATTGAAATATCATTGCCTAAAATATACAGTGGGGTTGAATAAGTGATCGTACGAATGAAAATATTTCATATTTTTATTTGTAACATATTAAATTAACAAAACAGGAATATATCTACTGTATCAGATTGCATACTAAAAATGTATGCATTTAAAACTAAATAATATTCCATCGTTAAGAAAATATAGCAATATTTAAATTTTTAGGGGTTTAAAAATTATCGTACAGCAGAACAAAAACGTGTTTTCTCCATTTTTGTAGCAAAGCTTTTATTAAGTTCAACAGCAACCGATGTCTTCCTGCAGTCTTTAATTAACGATTCACATACTTTAGTAGGTAATTTGTCCCATTCTTCTTGAGTAATTGTCTTCAGGATTTTGATGTTTGTTGGACCTCTATCACTGAACTTATTTTTCAAAAACCGTCATAAATTCTCTATTGGATTCAAATCCGGAGACTGACTGGGTCATTGTAAGGCGTTAACGTTGTTATTAGCAAGCCAATTCTTCCTACTCTTAGCAGTATGCTTGGGATCATTGTCCTGCTGGAAGATCCAATCAGGAAGAAACCCAAAATTCTCTACAGAAAGCGATAAATTTTCGCTTAGGATTTGTTGATATTTTTATGCATTCATTCTATCGTCTATAATTGCTAGTTTGCCAACACCTCGCATCGAAAAGCAGCCCCAAACCATGATACTGCCCCCGCCAAATTTGACAGTTGGTATGGTGTTCTTGGGTCCGTATGCTTCGCCGTCTTTCCTCCATACATGTTTCAGGGAATTGCGACCGAACAACTCAATTTTACTCTCATCTGTCCAAAGAACTCTTTTCCAATAACAAGTTTCCTTATCTTTATGCTCTGTCGTAAATTTCAACCTGGCATCTTTATGCCGTTTCAGAAGGAGTGGTCCCTTTCTTGGGGAGTGCGACTTTATACCGTCTCTCCGTAGTTCATTACTAATCGATTGCTTAGTTACGTTAACTCCTGACAAACTCAGATCATTCTGAAGGTCTTGTCTGATGGCCATTGGGTTATTTTGGACCTGTCGCACCAACTTTCTTCGTAATTTGGGAGCGATCTTCCTGGGAGCACCGGGTCTGCCTTTGTTCTTAACAGTATTACGTCTTTTAAATCTTTCAATAAATGAACCAATTGTTGAAAAAGGTATGTTCGTGTCACTGGAGATGTTTCTGTAACATTTTCCATTGTTCCATAGCTTAATCATTAGCTCTTTTTTAGAAAAGTCATTTCCTTACGCCTAGCCATTATTAGAACCGTTATCAGTGAACAGTGAATGCAGAACGATCCAATTTTGAACTGAATATTGCAATAGAATTACTGAGAATATTCTAGAACAGTTTAGAATCTTCTACTTTGAAGTACAACCAAAATTTACCGTATTATAATGCAAAAGTTGATACTGTACGAACACTTTTTCCACTATTCGAAATATTAAAATTAGTATAACTATCACTTATCGATGAATTTCTAATTTTAAATTGAATATTTTGATTCTATGCCCCCAGATACATATATAACATTGTTATTCGAAGTTTTCATTCGCTAAAAGTGAGAATAACAAGCATTTGTTTGCTGTACGATCACTTATTCAATCCCACTGTATTCTACTGTTCAAAAATGATTTAATATTAATAAATAGTGTGACAGTTTTATTTATTACTTCTGCTTGGAGTCATTATTTAAGTAGCGGGTTCCTATACCATCGTCGACCATGTAAACGGTCTTGTACATGGTAGGTTTCATTATTTTAGTAGAAGCACTGAAAACACATCCATCAGTAAAAACTTTAGCTGACTTTCTTACGTTTTGTCAATTAATGATGAGATAAAACGAATATACCGTTCCATTTGCTGACATGGTTACTTCTGTAAACCTTCGAAAGTTTCTTGTTATTTGCGTGATTTTGGAAACAGTGCTTTTGCTCAAAGTCCGTTTTGTTGGTAATTTTTGTAACTAATGTTCTGTTTGTTTGTGTAAATAACACGCTCTACATACAAAAGAACTCTTCTAATTTGAAGAGAGTTTTTCCCAATTGGAGTCATTACTGAATTAAATTTTTGTACACTAAGTAGTATGGCTTTATAAGAACTATTTTAGCATGACAAACTATATTTAAATCCACCCAATTGGTTTAAAAATATACGCAAGAATGATGTAAACTTTCTTGTAAGGGTGTAATCATTTGCTGGTGCCAATATATTCATTTTTAGCAACTGTTTCGATACGTTTTGATCATAGATAAATTATTTATTTATTTTGAATGAGTATTTTTCCACTAGAAATAATCAAATCTTATTATGTTTTGTGTAAAAGAAAATTAAATTTCTATCAAAACACAGTTAATATATCAGCTAACAGAAATGAGGAGAAAATGGAGACTAGAGGAGAAATTTTTTTTCTGTATCTGATATAACCAAATGTGTCTGCAAAATGCGGTGGAAAAATAATTAACAAATATGGGTATAATGTTCAAATCAAGCAATAACCAAAGTATAATTTTATTTAATGAACAGGTTAAACGTCAAGTATATAATTCTTAAAGTAGAATAGAGTCGGTTCCTATTGTAGCAAAATTGAATAATACATGTTTTTTCAGAAATCTACAAAACAGTTCCATTATTTACTGAAATTCTTATTTCTTATGCTGACTAAATTTTTATGAATACAATTATTTCTCCATTAACCATCTGGGTCGAATATATAGCACATTGCACTATTTCAATATTTTTTTAATGAAAATGAGTTATGAAAAGTATCTTAATAGTATTATGTTCTCCTCTACGAGTGATGATCGAGTGAGTGCTAAGTGGACCAGTGGTTTTTATTCATTGGGTTTTCAATCTAATAGCAACTGATATTTTCTACTGGAGACCAAGTGAGTGCAAGTATCCCCATTACTCCAAACAGAATTGACAAAGTTTGCAATAAGCAATAGCAAGAAAAAGTAAAGAAAGGAACAGGGCAAAAAATATAAAACAAGCAAACAAGTTATGCAAGACAAATCAACGGTAATAAGACAAAGCAACAGTAATATGGCAAAAAATTCACAAAATAAGAATTGGGGTTGACACACAAAAGCAAGTTCGGAAAAGACATAACAGATTGAGACTGTCAGAGGAAAACCACGAACCAACCTATTCTTTGAAGGGAAAATTATTTATTTAGTTTTACTTCCTTTGCATTATCTACAGTCTTATATCAGCATTCTTTCCACAGTTTTAAGAATGTAAAAATAGCGTAATCTTTTTCCCGTGGGGGCGACACATTGCTTCACATATATGCGACAACGATGGACAAGAATTGATCATGTAACTTACGAACCAACAACTAATAGGCAGGCTCTATCACGGTAGAAGCTGTTTTCGAGCATTTCCTATTGTCGAAATATATAATTTTGTCAGATATCAATTTTTAACCTGCTTTGATGAGAGGAAGCGTATTCCAAACACTTAGCCAGGCAAGAGATAACTTAAAGTTGTTATATTATGGGGAACTTGTTACTTGGACTCTCTCAAAAGGTAGTAGTTTCTTTATGATAAATGCTCATAAATATCTCCTTTCTGGTGTCAAGTAGAATCGAAAGACACTGAGATTTATTTGACATTAATCCTAAATGCATGAACGTCTTACTAAAATGTATATTTAAGTAAGTATATGTTGTCCACTGAAGGTCGGTGGGATCGGAGGAAGCTTTGTTTGTTTTACTTGTTATCAATCAATTGATGATAATGCCCTCCTATTGTGATATATCTCTTATAGTCTTATTATCGTCTATGTGGGTGATTTTGGGGATCCAAACCCCCTCGTGAAACGCTGTCGTAATGAATAACATCTTCAAAGAGAAAATCGACTTCATAAGGGCTGAAATTCTTTTATTTAAAAGAACTGTTTTATCGAAAATATATTTGATTCATGTATCAAGAGTAAGTGTAAAGTCCTACAACAGTATTTTCTTACCAACACAAAATAACAATGACTACTGTAACATTTGGAGACGTAAGAAAAATGTAGTATTGGAGATAGCGCTGAGAGGATCAATCTATACTTCCAATTATTTTTCTGTGTTGCTTGTTGTTTTGTTACCATACGCGAAATCTCTTTCTTTTCTTTTCTTTAATCTTCTGCCTTCGTTACTTTCTTATAGAAAAACTGTATGCTTTTTTCTACATGTTTTATTCTTTCTACTCAGTTTCTGTGTTTATCTGATCTTCTGTATTTCTTTTCAGGATAGTCTGGGACCGCTTCTTTTCTTTTCTCCTTGGTGAATGTGACCGAAGTCGTGTTATTTTTATATTCATTGCCAAAAAGGGGTTGCGATATGAAAAATTCGAGCACTCTGTGGAGACACCCATCTGCCAAAAGCCTGAGGATTGAATCTGGCTGAATGGAACAGAATGGAACCTGATATCCTTAGAAGATTAAGGCAATTTAGTTAATTCACTTAGCCCTACGCTATTTACTGAAAACTATCGAACATCCTTTTCACAACTCAAATTGCATCAACTGTAATTCTAAATATAGCTCAATGCTTATTTTTTCCGACAATTTTTTCCTTAATAAATTTGACATCTTAATCTTGTTCAAAAATATTTTCGAAATGTTTTTAAAATATCAGCCCGGACATTTTTACATCCCCAATCCCATTTTAGTGCTTTAGATACTTTGCATTTCTACAGAACACCCTTATTCTCCGACTTACCAGCAAAAAACAGATTTTCTGCTAGATTGTAAAATTCTATAATATAAAACTGTATATGGTTCAATGAATTACTGCTTAGTACGCTGTTGTATAAGCATTTGTGACTTGACAGAGTGAGTTTTCGATCAAAATTTCTGAAGAGGCTACTACCATGAGCACTAATTACCGGCAAATTCAAGAGCAACCTATCAATCTTAAGAAACAAATAAACTAATATTCCTGTTAGACACGCATAGACTATGCGGTAATAGAAGTTACTTCATTTATTGATAAAAGGCTCCGCAGCGATAATAATCAACAGCTGTTAGGATGCCAAAGATAATGACTCTAGACATTTCGGGTGACTCCTTCATAAAGTAAATAGTAATTGTAATTACATAGTGTTGTGGTAGGATCCACCTAATTTGCATAGTGGAGTACCGACCATATAAATATGCTTGGTACCGGGAAGAGAGGAGGAATCAAGAGATTCAACCAGAGACCCTGCCCGACTGTGACTCAGTCAACACATTCTCCAGGAACGGTCTTACCAGGAATATACAAAAGACTATATGTAAATATTGTGTACACTTTCTTGTTTCAATACATTTTGTTCTAAGTACATTTTGTGTTGCATTATTATTCCATGCATTAGTCAAGTTTCAACACATAGCCAATAATTTTTCTATTTAAACTTTTTTCTTCTCTTTTAATATCTCGAAAACTCCCGTGTTTTTAAATAAACAATTTCTTTTTTTTTTAAGCATATTACCCCAAACAAGACGAAAGTGCCACTAGCACGCAAGGGGTTACTGAGATTGGGAGTATAGCGGAGTGTTTGTGGAAATGATAAACAGAAGGATGGAGATCAAGATCAAGGCATCTGAAGATGTCGATTGACATTACATTTGAATATTTGAAAGTTATAGCTATCAGGGAAGTAAGTAAGAGGAAGGGTGTTCTACTGACGGGAAGCGCGAGATAAGAAGCTGTTGGAGTAGAAGAGATGCCGTTTAGATAGTGAAAGAGTGGGACCGAGATGCCAACCTTGTAGCACGCTTAAATTCATGCAGTTTGGGAACCAGTGAAAGTAGAGCAGTTGCCATGAAAATAATCGGGAAGACAGCGGAAAGCCACAATACGTCTGTGAGAAAGTGAATGTACACAAAATACCAGATCAGGACTAATCACGTTGCATATCCGTCTCTGGATTTTGTCGAACCTCGAGATGAACAGCAGGATCACCAAACCATATATGGCAACAGTATTCCACGCAAGGGCGAATGATTGATTTGTAGATTTGAAGGAAGGACTCAGGCGAGAAAAACCATTTGGCGCGACACAGAGAACCAACTTTTTTTTGCTATTCAATGTAGTTGTTCCACTTCAGATCAGTGGACAGCGTGAGACCAAGCAGGCGCAGAGAGGCGTTCTCGTTGAGTTGGGCATCAGCCATTCTAATGGGAAGCAGGGAGGGTTCTCTATGATTGGTAAATGACAGCAGTTTCGTTTTGGAAGCATTAGAATTTACAAGTCATTTACTGCCCCAGTCAACCAAAGATTGGAGGTCCTTTTCGAGACCAACGGCCAGGTTGGTTTTGTCAGCAATACCACTATTTACTATTGAGGCAGAAGTAAATAGTATAGTGTCGTCTGCGTAGCTGCCTACTTGGGAACTGATGACATCAGGAAGATCGTTGATGAAGATCAGAAACAGTGTAGAACCCAGTCTTGAGGAACACCAGCGTTCGCACGAATCTCATCGATGATGTCGAAGTTACTGATATCTTCATCAAATATTGATGTATTACAAAAAGACATGTTTCCAGCATTTCATTATATTCTCCGGCTACTTGTAAAAAACAAACCAGTTCTTTTGATGAGTCGAACTACAGAGGTGGCCTGTAGACCAAAGATCTACTTAATCAGGTTATTAAATTTCTTGTAGTCCTTCCGATCGTAAGCATTCTAAGTTTGCAAGAATATATTTAAACACTACTGATTTTTCATCTGACGGATTCTGTTATGAATCGATGATTTAGCATTTTTGAAGGATTTTAGTAGTGATCCATGGTACTTGTCTGAAGCACTCAAAACCTTTTGATGCGCATCATTTTTTACCTTCAAAGGATGATTTATCTCAAGATCATGTTTATCAAGCCAGCCCCGATATTTTATCTTTCTGAGACTAAAATCTTCAACACCTGATTTAGACCGTGGTCTTAAACTGATCCCAAGTGCCGTCAAATTCGATATTTTCGAATACCATTTGAAGATCCTTTCAAAAGCAGGGTCCTTCCAAAAGAAAGTGTAACCCACTCCAGATTCTATCAGCTGTTTCAACTTAGTTTCAGAGGGTTGCAGCTATTTCAATATCGTGTCGAGCCAACTCCTTCGCTATCATATCAGTTCGGCATTCAGGATTACTCGACTCATTGCAGTCAAGAAGTGCTCTGACTTTTCCAACTACCTACCGTCATTCTGTACTTTTTGCTTTAGTGTTCTATCCCTGCTATATTGAACCGCTGCAAGTAGTAAGTCGCTGGAAAGTTTAATTGTTAAACAAGCTTTGTTTAGTTCACATTTCAACTGGAGAGTTTAAGATAGTACATGCAATGCCCGTAACTGTTCTGTTTTGCTTCAGTTTGTCATGGACATATAGTTTTAGGGATACAGAGGGTGCTATATATGTGTCACAAGCATGTACCACTGCTGTGTATATATTCAGAGATCTTTTAACATCTCCCACGTCGATAGCGGAATGGCGACGTGTTCAAATTGTGTTGAACGTGTTGAAAGTACGCAGTCACAAATCAACACGTGTCCTGAGCGACTGAACAACCCTTTTTAGGTATGCATTGCTCAATCATACCACATGGGAAGCCAAATGATGAAAGTTAAGCATTTAAGCTGAGCATGGGGCCTCCAAAGATGAGATAGTGAGAAAATGACAGACTTCTCAGGTCAACTTTAAAACACAATTCGAGAAGCCACCATTCATATCAAAGCAAACTTTAAAACAGCTCGGCAAGCTGTATAGCAAGCGATGCACAGTAACCACATATATCCAACCACATTAAGGTCTTTTTATTTATCTAAATGACCCAGAACTCGGAGAAGTTTCTTTCATAAAAATAAATTCTCTTGTCAGCAGAGACAGGGATAATACCGTCGGTCATATAATAAGTGATAATATAATGGTGTTGGTGTACAAATGATGACACTATGCAAACAACTGCAATAATTCAACAATGCCAATCAACGAAAATGAAAAACATATATCTTGAAATTAAAACGGATCATGCAGCCTACGCCAAATCTACTAGCTAAATTATTTTGCTGTTCCACAAAGTTGAAAATTTAAATGAAATAAAAACTATAAAAATATGTAGAACGTACCAGTTCTACATAATAAGCATTATTGACCGAAAAAAAATTCGCGAAATAGCTGGAAGAATCGAAAATGAGTAAACCAACAATATTATTAATGTCATCTACAATACCGAGGTGATTGATTGCGAATAATAATAATGAAAAGTATGGTTAAGATGATAGAATAATAATCATAATAATAATAGGAATTAGCGAAGCAGATGGAATACAGCGTACCCAAATGAAGGAGAAAGTAAAAAAAGAATACTACAGATGTGTTCGTTTGTTATTGAATACCGAGTTGAATTCAAAAAACAGAATATCAGCCATAAGCACCTTGGCTGTACCTGTGGTGCAATACAGTCTCAACCACCTTAACTGGACCATAGTTGACATTAAGCGAATGAAGGCCAAAACGAGAAAGCGTCTAACTTGCCATCGCATGCGTCACCCAGAGTTGTTGTAGATTGTCTGTATGTGTCCTGATTCAAAGAAGACAGAAGATTAGTTCAACTAGAATATTATACAAAAACATTCAAAGTCATTTTAAAAGCTACATATACAAAAAACTTTCAAACTAAGTCATTTTAAAAGCTCTTCGATGAAATCTGCAAACTGCTTTTTAAAGAAAGAAATGCTAATATTTTTAAAACCGGTTTGTGTCCTCACAGTCATTGTTGTAACGAATATAAAATGCAATCTTAAATTCAATCGAAGTCTAATCTTAGATAATCATATAAATACGCAAATATCTATCGTTCTGTCTTACGTAGAATTTGTGTGTCCATACAATGATTGTATTTTTTTATTTCAAAACATCACCACTGAAGTAAAAAACAAATACATTTGCAAATGTGACAGCTTTAACATTTCTAGTATTCTCTCTCTCTCTCTCTCTCTCTGTTTACTTCTTTGTAGTTTCATAATTTTTGTTTTCTTTTGTCGTACATGCATTCTATGTTTATGTTCCAGAATAGTTTTCTACCTTTACACAATTCACTTTGAACAATTCAACTTTTGCATCTTTGCATCTATTCTAATGCTCTTGCTTAATATTCTATGTTCTCTACTATTCCTTGGCCTTAGCTTCGTTTTCATTAATTCGAAAATTTAATCTCAGGGGATGAGTTATGAATGTATGCAATGTCGTTCGCTCATACGTGATAAAAGAAGGTGGATCACTTGGTTTGCTTACATAAGGTATATGAAAGGATATTTTATATATTTTAATATCAATAGTGCTATCATTAATAACAGCTTAGTTAAAGTTGATAAAGTCTTGATTCCACCACTAAATTCTATAAATTTTTCGACAAATTTACCGTCGATGGCTGAAAACAATTACATAATTTAATTAAGTTGCAATAGAAAAATATTCTTGACATTTCGTTTTTCATTGTTGACTTATAATTACATCTTCCCGAATTCCCTTTTTACCTTCCTCTTTTTCAATTCTTGATTTCTTTCATTACCTACTACTATTTTCACTGTCTATATACTCACTGACTCTCCCTCCCTCTCTCTCTCTCTCTCTCTCTCTCTCTGTATATATATATATATATATATATATATATATATATATATATATATGATCTCTATCCCTTTTCTCGTTTTTTCTTTTTCCTCATATTGTTAGGGTTATCTTTGCAAGCCATTCTCCACGACACTATAATTCCTGTTATTTTTCATCTCTTCTTTACACGTCTTATTTCCTGACAATATTCATCACATTAAATTTCTTAAGAGAAGAAGTTCGACTCTGCGTTTATACACCACACTTAACTGGAATATAAATTAAAACTCTGTCTCTTTTAGTTTTATTAATCTGTGATTTTGTATCGCCCCTTGCCTCTTCATCGGTCTATTCGTTGTCAGGCACAAATGTTAATTACTATCTTAGGTTGACAGCTGGGATCCAAGCAACACCCGATTAATCAGATTGACGGCAGGACACCTAAACATAGTAATCCAGTCATCATGCCAATACATTTGGCAGGTCTCAAGACAACGACAGTAATCATTATCAGCTAACCACTCCTCTATTTCTGTAATTCTTTTCATTCTACTTCGTTGAAATCTTGAGACGATACAAAAACATGCCTACAAATAAATCAATAAATCAATTTTGGACAAAAGCAAAAGAAAAACAAATTTTCTAATACTAATTAGAAAATTTGTATATTCCCTTTCTGAAACATTGCATATATTACCAGAGTCTATATGTAAATTATTTATGACTTAGTACATGAAAATTCGAACGGAAAATTATCGGAGAACCGCGACAAAAATGAAAAATAAAAAGTGAATTTCAGACATAAGTTATATATGTTTACATAGATTTAGTCAACCACATATGTGCCATTTTGCATGATTCCATCTTCCCGGAACTTGGTATCTTTCTGAATTATGTTTTACAGGCTTCCATGGGATTTCTGCCCATTAAGAAAATTTTGTATAGATCAAAAAAGTAATAATTTGTACAAATTTCTGTCGGGTCTGCAAAGAAACGTGAGGTCTTGGTTAATTACGGATGTTTATCTATAACTAACTTTAATCGATCCAGTTGTGAACAATATTTGTTTGAATTCAACGTCTGATATTGTGGAATAGATCGTACTTTTCAATGCCACCAGATGTAGTAGTTGAAAGGGTTAAAGAAGGCACTATTGTGACACTGGTAGTTTCATAAGGATTAAAAGAGTTCATGTGAAAACCACCGTATAGGATTTGGAATTTGGAAGGATTAAAAACGTTCAGGTGAAAACATGAATTGAAATATCGAATTGTTATAATTCGCAAAACATGATAATGTAAACAATCTGAAAATATGGTTGAAAAATGTGGAATGTAACTATATGTCAGTTGAAAAACATGGAATTGTTATGATTCCATGGTCGATAATGCGAACAATCAGAAATATGGTTTTGTAAACATGCAAAATTGGCAAAGATTTTTAATTGGTCATATTGAAAAGTTGACGTCAAAAAATTGAATTAATATGAATATTAACGAATCTTGAGATGAATATTACTGAATCATCAGATAGAGACGTGTTCAACAAATCATTAATTCTTGATGATGTATTTAACTAGGCTCTAAATACTGTCTAAATGAGCTCTAATCTTTATAATTAAATTCTTGCAGTATTACGATTGCAAAAGCAAAACTATTCTCGAGGCATTCATTTCACTCATTATCAAACACTGTTGGAGCGACTAAGTGACTGTCCGACCAGAGATGTTGAGTGTCATACATGCAAAAAAAGGCATTTTGAAAACTTTGTATCTCTTCGATGTCAACTGCACTCCCAGGTATTGACAATAATAAAGATTCTTTTCTTGTAACAATTCACAATACTTTGCCTTTTCATCTTTATCGGGAAACCATACTTATTTTGGCTTTTGTTACAAGCTTTTAAGCGCACACTAGTGACTTTGAATCAGTAAAATTAATGTGGTAACACAAGGAGTAAACGTAATAATGAGAAATGATTTCACAATATGTTGTTCTTTGACATCTTCATATGCAATCATTAGTTTACGGCATAAACTCAAAAGAAGGTGGTGTTTTCTTAAATTATACAGAAATAAATGAAAGCTTATTTAATACCTTACGTTTCCACATTGCGTAATTGACCATGGTAGTGACGACAAGAGAGCATGGATTGTGAAAGTGAAAACGTCGATGTATTAGAAATCACGGTGGTGACGTCAAGAACCCGCCGGTGTCGACAGTTGGCCTATCAGCCTGTGTGAAGAGTCGGGTAAAGTTAGGAATCTAGAGTTTGTGCGTTTGGCGTGTCGGTTGATCGAGGCAACAACAAGAGACGCCTGGTAAGGATTAGTGAAGCTGCAAATCTGACTTTACCAATATAGAGGACTAGCAGCATGGCCCGGCGTTGCCCGTGCTTGATTCAAAAATCGTATGACTCATACAGCAATCGCTATCAGTTGATTTAAAATATTTTTGCCCTTCCTTGCCTTTAAAGGAGTGCCCTTTGCCGTGCTGATGTTGCTACATGCCTTATTTCTTGCCTATCTCACACTGCGAATTTTTTATAAGCTCTATACTAAACATTAAATCTGTTACGAAAAAAGAACTAAACAAAATGAACACAAAACGATCAGCTTTAAAAAAGGACTCGTAACTGGAAAAACCGAATGAAAAAGAATGTTAACAACAAATACTTTTTTACACCCAACCCAGTTTCCTGAAATATTGAGACTGGTCATATTACTTGGGCAGGGTTGTTGTTGCTCTTGTTTTGTTAACCCGATACTTTGGAAACCATACAAAAAATAGGGAAAATGGAATGGAGTTTGCGTATCACTGGCTGAGGACTTCAGCGTAGACCACATTTTTAGCTTTTTGCAAGGGTGAATAAAGGAACACATCCTCGCGCCTGCCGACTCGAGAGAAGGCTACGTAAAGTTGGCCGTGTGAGAAGCACTGCTCCTCTAAGTGTACACCAGTGACAGACAGCGTTTTTCTTTGGGCCTTATTAATTGTCATAGCAAAACAGGGTGCGACTGGGAATTGAGATCTTCTGAAAGTGAAGGGTACGTCGGCATCTGATGGATAAAAATGCATCCTTGGGATAAGCACTTGCTCCCCTTTACCGCAGCCAGTTATAATTTTGGCCTCAATAATGTTTGGGTGGACGGCCTGAATAGCCATCCTGATCCCATTACAGAGTTTCGATGGACGTAGGTTTCTAAGCAATATAACCGGGATCTCCACTTTAAGTTCCAGAATGTGAGGAGGGAGACCAGCGGGGTGGAGGCTGTTTAAGAACTCCACTGGAAAGTTCGCCATTTCAGCGGGGTCTGGAGTTCTGTCAGTGGATTTGTAAACGTGCAACACCCCTGGCACAGTTTCCAGAAGCTGTCTATTAAGGGTTGTCACAGTGGTATTTTTGGGGGCAAGAATGGCCCGCCTAGCAAGCCACTCAATATTGTTGTAGTTGGTTTGAAGATCAGGAAAAACTGATTTCCTGAGTGTTGCTGGCGTTGTGACCACTGTAGACAACCCTTGGATGTTTACAAATTCATTAGTGTTCGCTGGAATAATACCTTCGCCAAGGGCTAATAATGAATTCGAAGATTCGGCGGGCCCAACATCGCCAGTTAGGTGTGCACGCATGTTGGTGGTAAGGTGCAATGGTCTAACAGTGGGCCAAAGTTGTGACGATTTCAAGCACGCTCGAATAGCGTCAGCCCTTGTCCCCTTAGGTACAACGGGGAGGGTCTGGCGAAAGTCACCGGATAGAAGTCAGTTATACCTCCCATAAGGTCATCGGAGTTTCGAATATCCTTCAGAGAGCGGTTTACAGCCTCGAGTGCTGTTTTGAGACTGACAGTGCGCTCATCCCAGACGATGAGCTTACATCGCCTGAGTACCTCCGCTAGACCTGATTGCTTGGCTATACTGCATACAGCTGTTTCTGTCTTAATCAGGTCAAGCGGAAGTTTAAACGTTGAGTGCACTGTTCGGCCACCCGGTAGTAATATGGCAGCAATGCCTGAAGACGCTACTCCTAGCGCCACTTCCCCATGGCGCCGAATTTCTTCAAGAAGCAGTTTTGTTACGAACGTTTTTCCCGTTCCCCCAGGCGCGTCCAGGAAGAACATTGATCCTGTATCCTTCTTGATGAATTCAAGAACCGCATCGTAAGCGGCCCTTGGTCAGAATGCCAAAGTGGTACCCATCTTCTCCGTAAGGGAAGAGAAGTGGGTAATTGCAGTGCATCGTAGGACCAGTGCGTTTCACTGATTCTTCGGAGCCCACTGCCGCGCGATTCGATAACAACGTCACGTCTGTTGTGCTGATCACCGCTGAACTACGAAAAGGTAGAAATAGGTATGGAACGCTAAATGGACTGGGCTGCGCAGTAAAGTCAGCACGCGGAGATAAAATGGGTAATGCAAACGTTTAAGCAAATAGGCAGTGAAGTACTGAGGTGTACTGGGCCGCGTAGTAAAGACAGTAAGGTCACGCTATGCACGGGAAGAAACAAGTCAATACTTTTGCTTTAATCGTCGCTTCTTACCAAAATAAGCACTTCCTTTATTCGCGACTTTACTGAAAAAAAAAACCGCATACGTGCTGAGTGAAAATGGTTCCGCCCTCAGCAGTCCATTTTCCAATTCTTTAAACATTTTCCCCTAGCCCAGGCTGCATCCCAGACCTGACGAGGAGTTTTGCGCTAAAACAGCAGGGCTTCCTCCCACTCCATTTCAAAGCTAATGCCGGAAAACGGTTAGCGGCTTAACGAACAAACTCTTCATTGCAGCTCCTTGCATTCTCATCGCCGGCATCACGTGCATTAGAGCCAAGCTGCATATGCAGCAGGCAGCTTGACCCCGTTTACGGCCAAGCCTTGCGCTTGCCAAATCATGTGCACGTGCGTGAATGCACGCTAGCATCTTCCATTTTGCGTGAGCTCATTCATTGGTCTAAGCCATGGCTATTGTCCAGGCTACACCAATCAATGATAAGTCACGCTCCCTTTAAATATCTTCAGCGCGACTGCATCCGCACTCACGTCTTGATTTGATCGCCATTAACGCATCTGTCCTTGGATTAATTGACAGCTTCTTGCTACCGTAAGTTACCTATTTGCTTAAACGTTTGCATTACCCATTTTATCTCCGCGTGCTGCCTCTACTTTTAGGAATTTAGGAAATACCCAACCGGAAAAACATTTTTAAGGGTTGATCGATTGTCGATTTGCACTCTGTTTGGGTGGGGGGCGCTCAGAGTTGAAACTTCACATGGTGACTCCCAATGGCCTACTCAGAAATCCGGTCGGTTTTCGCTAAAAACCGACATGCGGTTCAGGCGCAATCTGGGCGTATCGGTTTTTGAGTTTTATCGATTTTCCGCGCTGTTTAGGGGTCCGTGGTCATGAAACTTCTGGACAACACTTCTAATGGTAGACTCTAAGAGGGTGTCAAATTTGGTTGAAATGCGATCATTCCTTCTGTAAGCAGATTTTTTCGATTATCGATTTTTTCGGAACCCGAGTCCGAACTCAAAAATCGGGCTCCGTCATGTCCTTACGGCAGCCATTTGCAAACTTGTGGTGAAAACCGCATCGAAATCGGGTGAGAAATGCGACCTGGGTGAGGTAACAACGCCCACGACAGACACACAGACAGACAACATGAGATAGATAGATAGATAGATAGATAGATAGATAGATAGATAGATAGATAGATAGATAGATGTGAACGCAAAGAGTCGGGTGAAATCACTGGTAGCTAGAATGAGATGACGGGATTGATACGTGGTAAGGCCTGATAATGCGTGTTTGGCGGGTAGGTTGACTGAAATCATGGTGGCGACAGCTGAGGATTATGAGGGGCTTTCTCTTAAGTAAATATGGTGGCTCCCAGACTCATCATTTTTTATTTTTGGTGGCAACGTTCGTGATTGGTTATTGTATTTTAGATTTTTGCGAGGATTTGTTTTGTGGACCGGGTGTGATTCTCGAAGCCCAAAGAAAACGACAATTTTTTTGGTTTTACTTTCTTACATCTGCCCGACATGTAGAGTGAAAGAGATCTAATTTGCAGCTGAGTATAACAATACATTTCGCACTTTTGTATACACACATATATTTCTAAGTGCTATTAGCTAACCTTCTGCCAAATAAATACACTTTTGATTTTTGTATGGAATGTATTTTTGTATCAAATGCAGTAAGTTATTAGTTCTGAACTTTGGAGGCAAAAAATATGAAACTTATGCCCGTCAATCTCTTTGCTTACGTTTCTCTATAGCTGTAAGAAAATGTCAGCTTTCCTTTCACTTACCACACAGTGAGGGCGCTTTAGTATATTACTGATAATTATTTCACTTTGTTTCTATTTATTAATATTAGTCTACTAACGAATATCTATATAAACATTTTTATGTCTATCTGTATTAATCTGTTCATATATATCATATATCAACATCAGTCTATACATATATATTTACCTCTCCACAGAAACGTGTTACCTAATGTTTAAAATTAATTTTTTCAAATGAAAAATCCTTTTTGAATATTTTATTTTGTTTAATTTCAAGGTAATAGATTAAATTTAATATTTACCATGAGTAAAATACTTTACTGTATTTCAAAACTAATTTAAATTGGCTAGAAGGTGTTTTCATTATAAAATTGCCAACCATCGCTGATTTTAGCACTATTTTAGCTATCTTTTGTCACAATTTAATTGTCTTCATTAAAAATATTTCCAAAATAAAATATACTTTTCTGAAACTTTAATTGAGGAATATTAGCTGATTTAAGGTTTCTTCTTCCTCTTTATGTGTTGTTTACCCTTAGGAAGAAGATGATATTAATTCTCCACGACTTACTACACTTTCTGGCTCTTAATAGATTTGTCTTTTAGTTCTCCTAATTCGTCTTCCGCCATCCATTTACTCAAGTATTTCATGCGGTGTTTTCCTCTGTCCCTCTTACCTGTGCTGTGAGTACCTGTTTTTCCAAGTTATTTTTCCTCGTTATATGCGCCATAAATTTCAATCTCTCAACTTAATGTTAAGCATAAGTTTCTTTTTGGTTTCCATTTTCTCTAAAACCACATCGTTGCTTACATATTCGGTCTATGCTATCCTCAGCATCCTCCTGTAGAACTACATTTCTGTTGCTTCAAATCTCTTCCTCATCTTTGAAGAGATTGTGCAGAATTAATTGTCATGTTGGAAGACAGATATTACGTAACAATCCAGTACTCTTTTGTTTGTTTCTAACGAAGTTTTTCTGTCTTTTAATATTGTGATTAACTTTTGGGATGCATAATTGGCTATCCCAATGCGTCTTCAGATTCCAGTGTCGCACTTTCCGTTTTCTGTTAAAACACTTCCCTTGTATTTAAACTCCCGAACTTGTTGATATGTAATTTGGATTTTATCTCATCCTTTTGCTAGCAACCATGCATAATGTTAATTTTGTGCCCGCCAATAATGAATCATAGTAGGATATCTAATTTTCTTAGAATTACCTCACTGAATAAGTCCAGTGAGAAGACACATGCTTGTCTTACACCCCTTTCTATTTTTGTATGTGTGCTGAACTCATTTTCTACCCGTATGTATGCCACCAGTATAGATTTCTGCATTATTCTATCCTTCTCAAATATGTCATGGTTGCTTAGCAGTTACAACGAATTTTTGTGGTGTACTTTGCGTAATCTATAAAACACAAGTACACGTCCTTCTGCATTTGTATTTATAACATTCTGAACATAAATATCGCGTTCCTTGTCCCATTGTCTTTTTTTTATATGGCTCATTAGGATGATTGTCCGATAGATTTCTCATTCGTTTGCACCTGATTTCTTAGGCAGCGCTATGAAAATAGATCTTGTGAGGTCTTCCGGTATATCACAATTGTTGTAGATTTCATTTATTATATCTGTAATCTTGTATATGATAAAATCATCTAAGACTGTCAGCATCTCTATTATAATTCCGTTTGACCCTGCCAGTTTTTTCTGTTTAATTTGGCCAGTTCAGATTGCACATCGGCTTTTAATATTCACAGTCCCTCGATATTTCGATGTATTGTCGGTTGTTGTCTTTCATCGTGGAAGAGTTCTCCGATATATTTGTTTAATCACTAATATCAATATCATTGTTCTATCCTTGGATTCTCATTCTGTTTTCTGCACATTTTTCGTTGAGCCTGTCTGCACTTATTACTTATTTCTTTGTTTAGTGTTTTATATTCTGTTCTGTGTCTTGTCTTCTATGCACCATGCCAAAAATCTCATATATCATTCATTCATTTATTTCTTTATTTATTTTCGTTTGAAATGATCTCGTTTGCTGAGGCTATTAAAGCTTTATTGGTGTGTCCCACTTCCACTTTCCCATTTCCATTTTATCCATTCTATCTGCTTTTCATACTGTCCATATATTTCTCCTTCCGATTACAGTCATACAAGAGTCTGTCGTATTCCAATTTGGGTGCTGACTTAGGCCTCCTCAATTACGTATTTTTTATTCTAAGTTATAAGTAAATATAACTGGAAGCTGATCGTTTCCGCAGTCGGAAACTAGATAGGTTTTGCAGTGTACGACTGCATTCCTGAATCTCTTGTTGATAATTATAATAATTATGTATCGATTTGGTTTTTCACTTTACCTCCTCGGCTTCTCCATGTTCATATTCGTCTTGGGTGTTCTTGAAGCCAGGTGTTGGCTACTATCTGGCTAACTATCCCTCTCGTTGTCTGTTTTGGCATTCAGATCTCCCAAGATAATTACAATTTCTTGAAATTTACATTGAGCCTAGTCTAGTAGAACTTTTCGATTTCTTCTTCAGTACTTTGTGCTATCTGTGTATACACAACTATGATGGATGTGCTAAAAGGCAAGAATTCTACTAGATAACTGAAAGTATCCCAGAACGCATTTCTTCATGTGTTGGTCTATTATCACTCTCACAACTCTTTCATTTTTCTCTCAGCCTGCATATATAATCCTGTGTTTGTCACTGACAAAATCGCCATTGTTTGGCCACTTCGTTTCACATACGGCTGACAGACTTCATCGAATCAATAACTGCATCCACTTTCAATGAAGGTTCGATTAATGCGTCGTGCCAGAAGGTTTTTCTCATCAGAGTCCATTTTGCATATTACAAATCTACTATTCGTCGGTTAATTGAATACTGTTGCCATCTCTGATCGGGTGCTACTCATCTCGAGGTTCTTGAAAAAATCCAAAGAAGAATCTGTGATGCAATCAATCCTAACATGGCATCTCGATTTCAGTCACTTTCTCGCCAACGTGTCTTTTCTAGAAATATTTTCATGGCTACTGCTCTGACGAGCTTTTTCCCTGGTGCCCAGACTACGTGAGTTTAAGTGTGCTACTAGATTGGCATCTAGGTCCCACCCTTTTACTGTTCAATTAGGTAAATGTAACCGCCACTTCTACACGAACAGTTTCTTTTTCTCGCATTTCCCGCCTGGTTAGTCGCAGAGGCTTGGACAGGGCTGTACATACAAATGCATATAGCCCTCATATATATATATATATATGTGTGTGTGTGTGTGTGCGTGCGTGGTGTACATATATATATATATATATATATATATATACTTTTGCTATTTTAGTTCCTTAAAATGGTTCTTTATTTATCTCTTACTTAATTTATATTTGTGTATTTTTTTGCTTACTTTACCTTAATTTATCTAACTTATTTAATTATATTAATATAGAATTATTATTATTATTATTAACAAAATTAAGTAATGGTCCTCTATCTTCTAAAATACAGAAAAAGATTATAAAAGCTTTCCAGTTTCTGAATTTAAAAATTGAAATCTCATCTAAACTTAAAATAGTTAATTTCTTAGATATCACTTTCAACCTCTCTAACAACACATTCAAACCATTTCATAAAGAAAATCAAACTCCTATTTATATGAATGTCAACCCCAGTCACCCTAAGTCAATAATTAGTCAAATCTCTAGCACAGTAAATACTAGAATTAATAGATTATAATCTAACAGAAAAATCTTCAATGAAAATATAAAGATAACTTATAATGAAGCCCTCAAAAAAGTAATTTCAAACAAGAATTAAGTTACCAGGAAACTTTGAAAAACAATTCAACTAAACTCAAAACAGAAAAGAAAGATGATATGGTTTAACACACCTTTCTGTAAATTATCTAATATAAATATTCTAAATTTAATAGACAAACATTTTAATCATAACAACCCTCTAAAACTTTTTTCAATAGAAAAACTTTAAAAATCAACTATTCCTGCACTAACAATATATACAGTATCATTAACTCACACAACAACCTTTTATTAAAGAAATTTTATGACAGCGATACACAAAAAACAAGCCTCCTTGTAATTATAAAGCCGGAACTAAGTGCCTAGTTGGAGGCATTTGTACTTCTGAAAATGTAGTATACGAAGCTACTATTTTTTCCGAAAGACATATTAGAAGGTATACATAGGAATATCCGCTGGGTGTTGGAAGTAGAGATTTTGCAATCACCGGCATTCTTTAAGATATCAAACGGGTTCATATAAAAATTAATGTAATCTTAAAGATGTAGGCTTCACCCCACAGATTAAATGGAAGATCATATGTCAATCTCAGACTCCCAACAAATTCCCGGACAGATGCAAACTTTGCCTAAAAGAAAAAAATCATAATGACTAAATATAAAAATACTGATGAATTATTTTACATTAGGAGTGAACTAATTTGGAAGTGTAGACAAAAACAGGTTTAAAATTTCCTAATAACATTAATTTTGGAGACTTTATGCTTGAAAAACTGGCTAATTTTTATGGGTACTAACATGTATACATAATGCATTCATGTTTTTATATATGATCATTTGTGTGATTTTTCTACATCAAATAATCTTAAATTATTAGTTAATTTATTTCATTATCTACTTTATTATTACTTTTATTTTTATTGTTATTATGAATATTATTATTATCAGAATATATGTATGTGTGTGTATATATGTGCGTGCATATATATATATATATATATATATATACTTTTGCTTTTTTACTCATGGTTCTTTATCTATCTCTAATTTAATTAATATTTTAATGTGTATTTTTTACATACGTTACATTAATTTATCTTACTTATTTAATTATATTTATGTCAAATATATTATTATTAATAATAATAATTTGTGATTGTAACGGTTATAACGCTATGATGATGGTTTCGCTTTGAAAATGTCTAGACAATACAATATATCTATTTTTATTCTGATTACTCCTCACCCTGTTTTCTAACTTGTCCAGTCCCGAAAAGAAAAAGTCATTTCTGGGTCACCCTGTCAACTAATGCTTTATTCTTCCTTCTTTGCTTTCTTTCCCTATATTTCTCACTGTTTCCCTCTCTCCATATCTCTCCCCCTCTCTCTCTCCCTCTTCTCCCCCCACTAATAAACCTTATACTGAATTTTTTATTTTTCCTTTTCCCTCGTTTTTCTTCCTTCCTTTTTTATATTAAAACTTTTACCTTTTTCTCTTTTTTCCTTATCTCTGCGTCTGGACAAATTGAACTCCAGACTAGAATTGAACTAGAGACTGGTCTGAAGAGATGGACATAAAAATCAACGAAATAAATTATAACCAGATGGATTTTTATGAATTCTGCATTATTCATGCTCTGCCCTTACGCCCTTACGTTGAGCTCTGTTTGGATTAATATCATCCTTGGAATTATTTATCGTATTATTTATATTATTTTCGTTCTCATTACATTCGGACACACACACACACACACACACACACACACACACACATATGTGTGTGTGTGTGTGTGTGTGTGTGTGTGTGTGTGTGTGTGTGTGTGTGTGTGTGTGTCAGAATGTAATGAAAACGAAAATAATATAAATTGTAATGTTTACATCATTAATTCAAAAGAGGTCTCAGTAAGAAGAATAGAGCAATAATTATTTATTATAATTTTTACATACGGACAAAAACAATTTGCTCACTACAACGATACATTCTTGTTTCGATGCGGCTGCATCTCGATTGCTGAGAACCAAAAATGGTTGGGAACAATTCTGTTTACAAGCAAGCCGCTATAGGGAGAAACACCTTACGAGGAAACAGAGAGGGGTAAAAAAAGGGATAAAAAAGAAGAAAAGGAAATAGGGTGACAGAGTAAGACAATATTATTTGTTGATAGCAGTTTGGGCAGTGAAGGAATGTTGAGGCGTTAATACAAGGGCCTGACACTAAAAGTTTAAAGCAAAGCATACATACCAAGTATGGAGAACTATGGTAGGTAGTGAAAAAAGATCTCATCTCAACCCAAAAATGCTTGTCAATGTTCACAGGGACATCTTGCAAAACAAAAGACTCTCAAATGCAAGAACGGATAAGATAAAACTAGATATAAGACAGAATTCTATAACTTATCACTCAAACAATACATGAATGACAGTCAAAATAAATAATATGACAGAGAATGCGTTAAAAACTAAAATAAATGAGATAAGAAATAATCTACTTGGAAGTAAAACCGAAGATTCTACCTGTGACATAACCTGCAGTCATCACTGAAGATGAAGCGAAAAATCACGTCATCCAAGTTAACGGATGAACCACTGGGAAACATCACAGAAGTTAATAATGTCATATACGCAACAGCTTTTGCAGCTACTGGGAAAATTGGGATAAAGATAATGAAAAGATTCAACAACAGATAAAGAGAGTCAGCTTCCAAGACAAAACTGATGCAAGAAATAAAGAAAATCAGATGTTAGATTTCGATATTAGATGAAATCAAAACCTAATGCTAATTTTCCAAGTGTATCTTAGATGTGACAAAGGCCGAAAGTATGGCGGTACCCAGTGAGGATCGACCTCACTACTCAGTCATAATTTTGCTTGCGAGAGTTATTACACCACGTGGAGGTGCCCAACTACAAACCCAAATGTCTCAACACGCATGGTCATAAATATTAAGGGGAAATATGAAATTAAATCACTAAATGAAATTCCATCAATCAAGGAAATGCTGAAACAGAGACTGCAGTTAAAGACACAGAAAACGAGACGATACGATAAACGTTGTAGTTTCTATCGCCAAATTAAAATATTCCAAACGGACCATAAGAAATTTTACAGAGAAACTGGAAAAGCAGCTATACATGTCAAAAAGCCACCATCAATTGACAAGGTGCAGAAATTTGGGAAGAATATTTGGAGCAGTCCAAAGGAATATAACCCCAATGCAGACTGGATCCAACATGAAGAACAAATACCGGAAAAACCACTTCGTGCGTAAGTGTAGTCCGATGAAATCCGAAAAGACGAAATGCGTTACACAAAACTTTTCCCAATTTCCCCCTCTCTCTCTCCCTCTCTCTCTCTAACGCACACACACACACACACACACATATATATATATATATGCATACATGATGAAAAATATCTGTTTTTAGAAAATCTTGATGAAAATATTATTTTTTCATATGTTATCACGCACTTATTTAAATTAATGAACTTTCGAGAAATTATTTTTTGTGGAGCATAATGTTTATATTATTTTTATCATTTCACCACAATCAAGGTGATAAGCTACTAAGATTAATGAGTATTAAAGAATGAAATGTGAAAAATATGCTATTAATCAGAGAGGACAATACAAAAATAAAAATTAAGGAGACTGAAGATAACGATTTACATTTTTATCAAGATCAAAATTAACTGGGAAATAAGAAGCTGGAAGAATTTCACAAGCGAGAAGTGCAATAGAAGCATACGATCTAGCCACTTGAACTGTAAAATTATGAAACCTTGCCGTCAATCTAGTACTGCACTTATTCATTCATAAAGTCTTGGTACCATAGCGGAAACGTCTTTAGACCAGATGTGTCAGCAATATTCAAAGCAATGACGAATAGTCGACATATAAGTATTTAAGATTCTGTCGAGAAAAATTGTCTCGCACAACACAATTAACAGACTTTCCTATATTCGGACATAGCAATTTATTCAATATACGCTTTCCATTTCATGTCAACTGAAAACATGAATGCTAGAAGTTGCAATGAGTCACTCTCCTGGTGGTTATCATAAGCCATGGTGATGGAAGTTAAAACCTCAGACGAATAAAAGAGAGCAGTTTCGTTTTTGTGCTGTTAAAATAAAAAAAGCATTTAACAACAGATTGTAAGTCATTTTTGAGCTCAACAACCAATCTGACTTTATTGATCTGCCCAAACTTAGTTTTGTCATCAACACAGTTTCTGAATCGAGAATTGGTGATATTAAGAAGTCATTTATGAAACTTACAAACTACGTGGGTCCAAATATAGAGTCCTGAGGAGCAACTGCATTTATGCAAAAAGATCATAATTTCGCGATTTATAAGAAAGACTGAATCAGTTGAAAAATTCATCCAGAAATACCATAGAAATACAACTTGCGAAGAAGACCAGCATGCCAAACCCTTCGAGATAACCAGAGCAACATCCCGAGCTTCACTATTCTTAGCTAAAGCTTGATAAACATTTTAAGCAATAATTGCTGACACATCAGCAGTTGACCTAAAGAAACGAAAGCCATATTGCTTATGTGAAAGAGGAACCTGCGAGGTGAGATACTTAACTAATTCAGTATTAATTAGAGGCTCTAATACATTGCCAAAACGAGCTAGTTGTCTAATAGTCAGATTGTTTGAAGGATCAGTGGGTTCGTCTGAGTTCTTAAAGACTGGAATTACAGAAGAGGGTTTCCAACAAACAGGAAAGCAAGAAGCAGCAACACATTTATTGTAGAGTTTAGAGAGAACAGGAGCCAGTTCAGAACACATTTTAAGGGCAATTACATGGATACTATAAAGTTCACATGCTTTGTGATGATCCAGTTTAGAAATGATATCAGAAACCATGGACGGACATGTATATCACTCGTATATCACCATGGACGGATATGTATATCACTCGATAAAGATTCAATATAAGTTAAGGCCGTTCTCGGAGAATTTAAATCATCTTTTCTTTTCTTTTTTTTTTCGAAACGGTACTCATAGTTACAGAAAATCTGTTCTGAATCATAAAAAAAGCAATTTAACTAAGACCTTATTTAATTATAGAACATTTTCATTTCTTTTATGAATAAAATATTACGATAATTTTTTTCGATGACTAATTCATTTTTACAAGAATTGTTTACACATTTTTTAAAATTTTAATTATATTAATTTATAAAGTTTATCTTTTTTTATCCAGTAGTAATTTGTAGCCGTCAAGTGATATTGTTATTAAATAAAGACTGTATTTAGTAACCATGAATGCAAAAGAAGATTAATGTAATTCAAAGACCCCCAGTATTTTAAAAAGAATTTTGATTTTTTTGTACGTGTGTGTATATATAAACGTGCCAATTTTTGTAAATAATGATTTCTATACACGGCATTATCAGTAAATAAGTGCGGTAAGTATAGTAAATTTAAAATTTATTGTTAATTTTATAACATTTCCTCAACAACTGTCTTAAATTTCATAAACATCAAGCCCTCGATAAATCTTTCAACGCCTCATAAAACATCAATCTCTAAGTTAAAATTACTTGCCTGCGATATTTTAAACTAAAAGTGAATATTTGTTTCAATTGAGATTAATTAAACTTCAAATCAGCTAATATTCTCAAATAACGTTTCAGAAAAAGTATATATCAGTAAAATCTAGAAAATTGTCCATATTGACAGATTTGTTCATTACATTATTAAAAAAAATCGTCGTGGTAGAATGCAGAGTACTGATGACTGAAAAAGCAGTGAAATTCCTGAGCCTGAGTTGAGAAGGCTTTAGAGATTCACATGTGATAATAAGTTAAGCACTAACAATTCTTGACAGAAAAGTTTATGCTGAGAAAAGCCAAGAACAAAAGTACAAATACCTTGTACAATAGTACAAATGATGTTACATAATAACAAAGGAAGTTTGGGTTATCCAAAGAGTTTTTTTCGTGTTTCGTTATTGACAGTAGCAACGTTAACTTTAACTCATTTAATTCAAAATGCTCGCTTTTGATTGCATTGTAACAGATTTCATGCTAATGTCTATTTTCTCAGAAGTTAGGCAAATTTTTGTTAACCAATATTTAATTGACTATAGAAAATAATAAGCATTATTTTCGTCACATTGGGATTTTCTTATTTAAGAAAGATAAAATGCAAATCAAATACAAAATATTTTGCGGTTTATGGAGCTTATTATGTAAACAATTGAATGTATCAAAATAAGTTTGAAAGGTTTCCTACTGGATGGTTCTCACTGACGTTTCACACCCGTAGAGGAGGATGGATACGACCAGATTTGTAGAGCTTGAACTTGGTATTGAAACTGCATTAATATTATTATTGGTAGTATTATTATTAAAGTTTGTATTAATAATAAAATTAAAATCAACAAACTCATTTACTACATTTGTTTAAATAATTCGATACAATTTTTTAAAAATCTAATGAAACGTTATTACTATTTTTATTTATTTAGATAATTCCGTAAGTACTTTGTAGTAATGTGAAATGACAGATGAAAATAATTTTTTTTTTTATGAAGGCTACACTCAATATGATTGTATCTAATGTTGATAGACCTAAAATTATAGAATATTATGAATCGTTTAATATCTTAAATTATTTATTTTGTGGCTACTTCTTAATAAAGTTATTTTGAGAAGACAAGAGTACATTTATTTTATGTTTTCTTTAAGTATAAATACAAATTATAGATGTTTAGTTAATCAGATTGGAACCTGCGGAAGAAGTCTCGGTTTAAAAATATTAATCAAAAGCTATAAAACATTAAGCAAAGTATATAAAATAATTACATATATATATATATATATATATATATATATATATATATATATATATATATATATATATATATATATGATCTAGGATTTGAACCCAAGATAAATTTAGTAACTATAACTGAAGTTTCCCTACCGCATATATTTTTCCTTGGTTGGATTGTATTGTCCATCTGGATATCAAATATTATTTCTTCTGTTTCTTGACAAACATATTTTTGTAATTATCTTGTAATTTTTCTTTTTCTTTTTAGTTATTTCAGCCCGTTATTTTTTTTATTTTATTTTATTTTTTTTTGTATTTACTCCGTCTTGTCTTTCCTTTCTAGAGGAATCATTTGCTAGATTATTACTATTTATATTACTGTCGTTGTTACTACTGAATAAAATGTATATTCTCTTTGCTTTTTTAGAAAGCAAAGAGATAATTTTGATAATTCTGGCGTTTCTGTCAGAATTATCGAAACGTGAACATCAGCAGCTGATGTTATCGATCAAATGAAATTTGCTTCTCAATAAACAACATTCAACATACTTCACATTCCTACATATCTGTCGGAGTTAGCTCCTCCTTTAATTCCTTAACCCTTCACCAGGGGTCTCTCTCCCCTGGCTATAAATACTGGGTGACCTTTTGCCTCGATCTCTTTTTTCCTCATGCCTTGGGCCTTATATCACCTCGCATATTTGATCTCTCACAGATACAGCGTTTCCCAAATTCTGGGAACACGCTAAGAACAATACACGTACGTACGAACACTCACCACAATACACACACACCACACAAACAATGTAACTGTCCATGTGCTTGTAACCTTTTGTTAATACAAATATTTGTTTGCATATAATTATCGGTCTTGTTTGTTTTCTTTGGACTTAATTAAAGTCTAACATTCTTATGTAGCTGGGCCGGCTAGCAGGAAATTTTAACCCACGTGTGTTCTTTACATCTTCACCGCCACGGTCCGCTACAGATCTGTCAGGAATAGTCCATTATTATTATGGGTAAGTTCCCATAACACCCGCTTCCGAAGCTTTTGCGTAGCAGGGGTTTTTAATATTTTTTTTCTCTTTGGATCTATTACCAAAGGTTCTGTGAACTTCCTTTTTCTGGACGATTTTCGTGGTTCTGGCATTGTTTGCGGCCTTTGTATATCAAATGTATCGAAAATCGTATCCATCACTTCTTCCTGAGGGGGACCGTTAGAGTCCTCTGACAGTCTCATTCTTATTTGGTTTATGTGTCTTTTATGTGAGAATTTGGGTCCCTGTGCTATGTAAACCATATTCCCGATTCTTTTTTCAATTGTACCTTGTTCCCAGTAAGATGTATTGTTTTTATATGCTTTAAAAAATTTTTTTTCTCCTAGGTGGAATTTTCTTTTTGGTACGCACGACTGTATTATTTGCTTCGTTTGTTTTGGTAGAAATTTATCAAATAATGATATGATTTTTCTGGCGAACATCACTTCTGCGGGTGATAATGTCGATGGCGTAGCATTATTTGGCGTAATTCGATATACCTGTAAAAATTGTTGTAATGCTTTTTCCGTAGGCACATCATATGCTTTTCTTAACGCTCTTTTGGGTGTATCAACAAATCTCTCCGCTTGCCCATTTGATCTTGGGTGATACGGCGGGGATTTGATATGTTTGATTTGAAAAATTTCGCAAAACTCTTGGAAGTCCGTTGATGGGAATTGCGTTCCATTATCTGTGACTAGACAATCCACTACTCCAAACCGAGCAAACAGTTCGTGGATGCAATTTATGGTAGTTTCGGAAGTAGGATTTTTGCAACGAAACACTTCCGGCCATTTACTATAACTATCCACTATGATCAAATAGTAAAAACCATCTATTGGACCTGCATAATTTGCGTGTATTTTTGACCACGGACGATCTGTCACTGGCTTATGGATGACTGGCGGTGCTTTGGCTGCTAAGGAACAACCCTTGCATTTTTCCACCATCTGTGTAATGTCCTGGTCCATGTTTTGCCAATATACATAGCTTCGCATTAGCGATTTCATTCTATTGTTCCCTGGATGGCCCATGTGGAAATCCTTTAAGATTCGCTTTTGTAATGTTTTGGGAATTACTACCCTTTCGTTATAAAGTAGCACATTATCGCATAAAGAAAAGCTGTCCGATATTTGCTTATTTTTTTCTGCTATTTTTGCTTTTGTTTCTTTTATTAATTCATCATTTATTGCTTCATTTTTTATCTCTTGTAGTGTGAAGGGGAGTTTTCGAACTGTACAACATAGTACTGTCCTGATATCTTCTTCATGTCGTAAGGCTGCGATTACAGAGTCTTCCAATGGCTCTGTTTTCTTTGCTATAAGTCTCGACAGACCATCCGCATTTTATTTTTCGACCGGAACTCGTGCGTCGGAAACATGCGTAAACGAAGATAATGGTCATTTTGTGACGTTCACATCCGGCTCTCGCTCTTGAGTATGTTAGTTTATTTGTCTGTAAATCAGCCGAGATATGTCTTATTTTGTTTTATAACAATATCAAAATACTAGTTTCTTTCTTTCGTCGTTGGATGTAATAGAAAGAAAGGAGGGAGATGTGAAGAAGGAAGAAGAAGAAGAGGGAAGAAAAGAAAAGCAAGGTTGTTAAAAAAAAGTATTGGTGGGGGTTAATTGAAATGTACTATTTTTCCGTTTCCGTTTGATCAGGTGTTATGTTTACAAAGCTTTTGGCGAAGTGCAAAGCCTCAAGCAGACCTTTTCCAGTCTACAGTCACTTTCTCACAGACGCGCCGTCGCCTCCCTCTGTCTGTTCTACAAATACTTTCACGGAAATTGCTCCGAGGAGCTGCATTCGCTGGTTCCCAGACGTCATGAGTTCAAGCGCCCTACGAGACTGGCATCCCGCTCTCACCCCTTCACTGTCGAAACTCCTAAATGTAGCCGTCACTTCTACTCCACTAGCTTCATGTCTCGCACCTCTCGCCTGTGGAACTCCCTTCCCTATTCCTGCTTCCCTGTGAGCTATAATCTCCAGCTATTCAAGTGTAATGTCAATCGACATCTCCAGTTGCCTTGATCTATCCACTACCCTCATCCTTTCTTCTATCACTCCTATCTGATCTTTCTCTAAATTTTCTGTAACCCCTTGTGTCCTAGTGGCTTCCCGCCTTGCTTGGGGTGAAATGCTTAAAAAATATATATATATATATATATATATATATATATATATATATATATATATATATATATAGATTGATAAAAGTTCTTAATGCCGTATTCTATAAAATAAATTAAAAACTTTTATTAATCTATATCAAACGGAAATAATTCAACTGATTTTCTCATATCTGCTGATATATATATATATATATATATATATATATATATATATATATATATATATATATATAATTATTTCTAATCAAATTGACCAAATCCTCAAACCTCTACTACCCTCTATTCCTAGCTATAATAAAGACATTGCCCGTTTCCTAAGAATTCTGAACAATATAAACTACTTTACTTAACAATGCAATCCTTGTGACCATGGATCTGTCATCCTTATGTTCTAACATCCTACACGTGGAGGGAATACTAGCCGGCTAAAAATCCACCGGAGCCTTCCACGAGCACCTTATGCTAGATATTTCGGGATTTATATATTTTATACTCCCACACAACAACTTCCAGTTCAACGGGCACCATTTTCAAGTTAGAATCACAGCAATAGGAACGAAATGGTCCCTAGTTAAGCTAACATTTTCATGGATCCCCTTGAACAAGATATATTTAGTAGATTCTACCTGGCATCTACCATAGGTTCATAGACGACATCTTCATGTGGACACATGGAGGGAACAATCTCCTAGACCCTAAAAATCACTTTAATGGTTTCCACCACACCATCAAATTTACTATGGAATATTCTATCACTTCCATTCCGTTTGTGGACACACTGGTACGTCTCAATAATAACCACATCTCTACTACATTATACACCAAGCCTACTGATCGTCACTGCTACCTTAATTTCAACAACTATCCTAAAAAATCAATAATCTACAGCCAATGCCTGTCCATTCAACGAATCTGCTCTCATAAGTAAGATTACAACAAACACATAGGTCAACTTTGCAGTTACTTTCTTAATAGGAATTATGCACTTACTAATATCAAAGAATCTATCACCAAAGCTTCCAAACATAACAGAGACACTCTCTTAAACTATGAAACTCAAAAGAATAATACCAAAATCCCCATGGGTTTTTTTAATTTTAATTATAAAATCCACAAACTTTCTACAACTTAACTAAAGATTTCCAACATTTAAAACTAGACAATACTATTAGTAAATTATTTAACGACATCCCCTTACACGTGAGGCGAGAGACCCCCAACTTCTTCAGACTTTTAGCATCATCCAACATCTGCAACACATTACCTCCCCAAGAGAATGTCACCTGCAACAAACTTCGGTGTCTGGTCAGAAAATATATCATCATCATCATCATAATAACATTTACACACGCACCGGTAAAATGCGTGGTATTCGAACCGCTGGCTCTAAGCTATGACAATTCTAATCTCGTATATTTACTTTTCTGACACAAATGCAAGAAGGGGAATTATGTAGGAGAAACCGGAACAGAGTTCCGTCTACGATTCAATAACCACAAAAAAACATCAGGAACAACAACAACAACAATTTCCTGGTCTCTGTACGGTTCAACCAACCTGGTCATAGCAACGACGACGTCGGTGCGTGCTTTTAGCGTTTTGGTTCGGCAGCTAGGAGGACAGACGCAGATCGAAATTGAAGTATATCCTAAAAGTAAATTTCTACATTGAGGCATTAAACAGAGATTTAGGTTTACTCAGAGAGTACAATTTCCACAAGAAAACTCATAATCAGCAATACCACTCCCCGGATGAGTAAGTTCCACCACTCCCCAGATGAGTAATTCCCACCACCCTTTTCCCCTAAATTTTAACAACCATCACCCCCAGCTACCTACTATATTTTATGTTGTATCACCTATGATTTCCCTTATGACGCACTAGTCAGCAATAGAAGGATTGCCCTGTACAATGAGGGTTACTTTCCAGCCAACCTCTTTATACCAGAATTGAATCTATCACTATTGGCTCCTTTACATATAAGCTTATGTAAAGAGAGGGGAAGGTTAGTGAAGATGCACATTAATTTTGTATAGGTATTTATATCTATACGTGTATGAAGATTCATATGTTTGTGTGGTGGCTTGTGTATATTTACACATTGTCATCTGCACATATGTACACATCTGCATGCTTTTTCCTCTCAGTTTTTCCTTTATTTTATTAAACCCATTTTTGTTAATAGATTTCCAAATTTTTATCTATATTTTTGTTCCTTTACTTTTTGTTTTCATTTTATTTTATTTAATAATACTTTATTATATATTGCCTTTCCCCCACTCTTTTTTCTTTCTTTCCCTTTCTCTTTCATCCTTTTCATCACATCATATTATATAACCATATAACGTGGTCTGTCAATTTTTGCTACAACTTCCTACACGCAAAAACGTATTTCCCCTCCCCAACCTATAACTTTTTTCACTCTCACTCCCCTACGACACACACTAGTAACAATAGACATGCCTAACACTTTTACACCGAGGGTAAATTTGAGTTTATTTTCATAAAAAGTTTCGCATATCGAGGAATCAGACAGAAATCTGTTTTTTGCTAATAATACGATTTCCACTGGAAAATACCTCATCTTCAAAAACATCTGTCATTGATTAATTCCCATTTCTCTGTTTGTTACTCGGGCCATTGATGAAAGACACAGGCGTGTCCGAAAATTCCGAATATAAAACTTTTCTTTCCGTGCTTATTTTTGTCATATTATTAATACTTATTAAATGTTTATCATACTGATTATATTGGTACCTTTTCGTTTGTCCTTGTTTTATTAACCAACCTATCGATTATATATATATATATATATATATATATATATATATAAAGCGACCATTTTCTTAAATTTTAAGAAATTTGTAAACAAAATTTCGATTTTAAACTTCTTCCTAAAATAAATTATATATTAGAAAATTAGAAAATTTAAAGTTAAATTAGATTTGAAACAAACATTACTTACTTAGCATAAAAAAAAATTGTATCCAAACATTTAACGATGTGTCTGAATTTTATTCACGTTATCGTGAAGTTAGGGGGTGATGACAGCTACTATGCATGACCAAAATTGATATAATTTTACGAAATGTAAGCGAATAATTTTTTTTTTTTTTAACTAGCAATTTTTAAAATATTAACATTTTTTCATTTTTTCAGCAATTATGTAATATTTATTTTTTATTTAATACTTTTTTTAGTCTGGGTTTCGTTTCTTACGTTCTTAATCTTCTTATCTTAATAACTTACTAACTTAAAACAAAAAAATACTTCAATGAAATATGGCCCAAACTAAAATAAATAACTAAAATAAAAATATTTAGTAAAAAAGTAAATTAAAACTAACTTAGAAATTTTGAAAGGACTTTTTGCAAACACGTTAACGATGTGAAACAGAACTGGATATTGAAGGAAAATAATTGCAGTGCCTCCGACAACAATCAAATCACGTGACCTTTTTAAGGATTATATCATGTATAGATTCCCCATAGATAGAAATTAGGAACGTTTTTTCATTAAAAATTATTTTTAAAATATTCGGGTAGAAACGACTGTTATGAGCTTTACAAATTTCGATTCGTAAATTTACTTTTCACCAAATTGCATGTTTAAAAGCAATGAAGAATTTTAAACGGTTTTTGAAGTATTGAATAATTTTTTTTTAAAATGAAAACAATTCTTGTAAAAATACATTATTCATCGAAAAAGTTTTATTTCTTCAGACAATAATGTCCTTAATATAACTTATTTACAAAAGCAAGTAAAAGCTTTTCTAATTAAATAATGTCATAGTTTTTTGCATTTTTGTTTTACAATTCAGAGCAGATTTTCGAAAAAAAAGAAAAGAAAAGAAACTGGTGATTTACTTTCTCTAAAGTAACTAATAAAAAAAAATCCCACTCTTAAAAATTTAATTTCTCGAAATTTCATGAAAATATGTAATGGGGTGGAAACATGTAAAAAAAAAAAAAAACATTGTTTACCAAGACTTTCTAAAAAAGAGTTCAAAAATAATTTCATTCATTTCTGAATATTTCCTAAAAGTTTCATTAAAACCCGACAATTATTTGAAGTTTGCAAGAATTTCCAAATCAACGTGTGTTTTCCCCATGAAAAGCGCAAAATTTTTTGAAGTACATCCTACGGGGGTAGACTGTTCCCGTTCTATCGCCGATGTCTAGGAATATTTGATCTAGTTGTTATTTTAGTACTGCCCAGTAATTGTTCATCCTGTATCTACTGATTAAGTATACTGCACGGTCCAGGGATGAAACTCACAATTATTGTGTCACCAAATTCACGAACCAACGCTTTAATCGACTAGGCTAGGTTATTGTCCTGAGAGCAGTATTAAAATAAGAACTGAACGAAATATCTCTAGACATGGGTAGTGTGACGAAAGTATCCACCTGCGTAGGTTAAAGGGTTCGGTTCGAAATCCACTGTAGGTTACAGCTATCGGCAAACAACTGATGAAAGTCGAAGGGTACAACTGCCGAAAGCTTGTGATAAGCAATAACAAAAATGGGAACAATAACCCGGTGTGTGTACAAAAGAAAATGGTGACATACCCTGAAGGTCAAAACGCTTTCGTGTCGCATGCTGCTTTTGCAGAATAAAAAAGGGAAAAAAAAGAAGAAATGAAAGATATTTCACCATTGAATATTAATATTAAGTAAATAAGCATCTGCTAACCAAACGTGGTTCAAGTGTCACTGAGTGGAATGGATTGCATAGAAAAATAACCTAATCTATGCTCCATAAATAGACAACCAAACTACTATAAAAGCAACTAAACTTTCATACCAAAAAAGATTTTGAAAGTCTTCATGTGTGTACAAGGGGATTTGGAGATTTATGAACTTTAATCATACAAGCTATGACAACGTTTATGATGTGGCAGACAAGTTGTTTGACCTGAAACTGATTCCTGAATTCGATGGTACAACTACGAGCACACCTGTACTTGAATGACTCGAAAAAGCAGAGCTTGTTTGCATAATGTGCAGGATAAAAATGCTGGAATATTATTTCATTGCGTTTGAGCGACAGTGCCTTTGTCGTGTATCAACAATTCAGCCAGGAGAGAAAATTCAGACGTCGCAGAAATAAAGAGAGCACTACGAATTGTCTTTTTCAACAGACAAATTAAATGCCTACGAGCAGTTTATGGCTCGTCACCTACACTCTGTACAGTCCGTAGATGTATATCATGCAGACTTATAAAAGCTTGCTTCGCTGTCTGGGGGAATATCGGAGCAGGATCTGACATGTGCTTTTTTGTGGTGGGACTACTGAACAATGTTCTGGGTTGAACTAGGGCAACCCATCCAGAAACTAGGTTAGATTAGGTTCGTTTGTTGACGTTTTAGTTTCTTTTTCTCTTATTTAGTTAACTTAGCTAGAGCCAATGAGCCTAGATAAGTTAACTAAATAGTTAACTTAGCTAGGCTCATTGGCCCTTTTTATTTTTGTCCCTATTTTCTTTAAGTTAAATTTCCCATCCCCTCCCTCTTTAGGTGGTCAGTAATGTCAGTTCTCCGGTGGATGCGGGACGCCTTTCGTTTCGCGTGAGTGTTTTCGTATTTGTTGTTGTGTTTGAATGAGTGCATGATAGTGTGAGTACGTGACATGAATGAATGATTTATGCTATTAGAGTCCCGCATTGATTTCGGCCAGAGAAATGGGATTATTGCCACGTTAGGTGATTGTGGGGGTTTTATTACTAATAATATTAGTTTCATGTAAATAGATTGTGCTCATATTGTAAATAAACATTGGGGTTAATTTTTAGAATTATTGTTATATTTCCCTCCCCTCACAGACATTGTATTGTATATATGGTGTTTAGTTAGTTATTTCATAGAGACGATGAGGTATTATGGAGTTTGTAGTTTGAAAGGTACGTATAAATGCGTTGTTTTGGTGTAAGGAATATTATTCGTACGATTGGGTCAGTGCCTGCGGCTAGCTAAGTTAAAATTAAGACAGAAGAAGACCGTCCTCTCCCCATTCCCCTATTTCGGCCTTGTGCCACATTTCTGTTATAAATTGCAGAATAAATATTACTACTGAACAATGTGAAACAAACTTTGCGAGCGTCTTCGAGAATAGACAAGCTGAATCTACACTAACTATTGGCTAGGGCCAGTGCGGTTACGAAAAGATGAAATGACAGACGAAGAACCAGTCACGACACCCATACTTCCAACTGAAATGGACGTTCACTTCACTAAGTATCTTACCAACATCAGTTGCTATAGGCGCTCCGAACCTAACCATTAGGCGAAGGATTGCCAGTATCGACCCGCAGGGACGGGCGCTAGCCATCCACGAAAGCCCCGTCAACATGTGCGATGCCTTCGATGCCAAGTACTAGGCTATATTGATGCGCAGTGTTAGGTAAATGGACAAAGGAATAAAAACGTCAGCGCCGGTTTTCTTTCCTGACAAAAGAAATGAATGAAACGCTTCAAGTGATAAATGTGCTCATAAATGGGAGACCATGTACGGCTTTGGTGGATTGGAGCTGTTCCTGCTCTCATGAATAACTCAAATTGTGTTGCTTGGAACAAAAAGAATGTATTGACTGCCAACAAATAGATCTATAAGTGTCAAGTAATTGGTATCATAGAACTTAAAGTAGATGACTTGAATCCAGTTAAAGTCCTAGTCCTAGTAGTGAAGAGTAAACTGATGGGATTCGACATCATCAAAAAGTTTGATAATCATGAAGTCCAATAACCATCTCAGGCAAGGCTATAGGACGAATAACGAAAAGACAATTTATTTAAAGCTGAAAAGGACAGTAAATCGTGGAGAGAAGTTGCCAATATGTGTAGCCCTTAAAATCGACGAACCAAACTTTCGCGCTGAACTTGACAAAAAAATATGGACTGCAACCTGAAAATGGACAACTGGTCATTCACGAGAGCAACTGAAAAATACGATGCTTGAATACCCCGTGTTCAAATAAGTGAGAGAAAAATATGAACGAGAATTGCAGATATGGCTAGACAACGGATGGTTTCACCCGTAGACCGAAAAAGAACTAGTTTCCACTAATCCAATTGATTGCAGTGGCGCAAGAGAACAAGGGGAACAAGCGTCATATGTGAGCTGAACAAGTTGATGCTCACATAACTGATGCCGACGTATGTGCGCAGAAGTTGAGAGAGAGGCATGATACTTAATAACTATATATAAAATTTTACAAATAAAATTTTGCATGTGAAATTATAACTAGTGTCAGTACCATTTGTAAATGTAAGTGTTAATATTCTTTGTATTCTGAAGGTTCTTTAATTATTTTAATTTAGTAAGTCAGTTCTTATCAATCCTGAAAAATAAAAGTAAATTAAATAGCTAAATTCATTGTTTATTCGTTGGAAGTCCTGAATATAATCATGAGTAAAAATAACATTATATACGACAAATAGAAATAAGAAAAAATAAAAAGCAAATTAAAGAAAATATTCATAAAACAGAAAGCACGTACACTAAAGCTCTTAACACTTTTCGTGACTTTCAGGATAAAGTAGACAACTATGGTCGTCTGTTGATACGTGTTGCATTTAAATATGTTGTTTTAGTACCGAACATTCTCAAGAGAAACTGCAATTATGCAAATATGCTGAGCGCTAGTATTACGCACAAGGTTTTGCTATCCTTGAATATAGATTAGAAATTGGGCTCGGAAATGTTCGGATAAAATATCAGTTCTTAATCGGCTTATGTTGTTTTTTGTTTTTTTTCAGCCATAAAGCTGATTCAGATCAGAAGGAAACAACTGTTTTTTCAAATCTGGCTCGTAGAAGTACCGGAAAACGTTCATAAGTAATTAAATTACGTGGATTTTATACCTGCTGCTTATATTGTAGTTCATTAAATTGCTTTACACAAATTGTTATTAATACGTTTGAATTTCCTTTCATAATGTTGTTTTATTGTTTTATTTTTAATTATTGCAATGTATTTATACAGATATTCAGTGGCATAGAATGAATTTTCATAAATTATCATAACACTTTCAAATCGGCTAAATTTGATTAATAGGAAAAACGTGCTGAAACATTTTTATAATTGGTTAGAACGAAGTATATTTTCTCACACACACAACTGCATATTTACTCTTTCTCTATCTAGATACTAGGTATCGATTTCTTCTAATTCTAAACATTTTTTATATAACGGGGATAAATTGAAAAAGTGGAAAACGCAGAAAATAGGAGCTAAGCGAATATATATATATATATATATATATATATATATATATATATATATATATATATATATATATATAAGAAAAGATGTCATGAATGAATATATATATATAAGAAAAGATGTCATGGTCATGAATGAGTGGTTAACTCACAGATTAATTTGACATTAATACATCCAAATAACAAAAGTAAACGTAGTAACATAATTTAGAATCAAACTTGTATTAAATATGAAATAGAAGAATTGAAATTATCTAGATCCCCACGATGTTGGGATTTGATAGGGTATTGAGAAAAGCTATGGAAAATTGAGAATCTGACTATCATACAATCTCCAGCTATAAGCACCAAACATCTGACGTGAACATTTAAGTCAATGAAATATAAAGCATAGAGAGGAAACGGTGGAACGAAAAGGGCAGTGAAAATATATGAAGAAATTACGAAGGAATTAATTCAATTTACCAAGAAATAAGAAGAATAACTAACCTTAGTATGAATAGACTACTATAAGCCTACATATGATCCCACATTCTCGAGTATAAGAATACATTTTTCAATTATTTCACCACAATTAAGGCAATAAAGACACTAAGAAGTAATGCGTTACTGAGTCTGAAAGAATATGAGCGAAAGAAAAAATTATTAAAGTTAGGGATGACAATAAGATAACAAGAATTAAAAAGACAGAAGATAACGATTGATACTGCATATAAATTGTTAAAGATCAAATTTGAATAGAAAGCAAGAAGCCGAAAGAGAGTTCAGTAAGGGAGAAGCGCAAAATTTACGTTTACATCTCGCCATTTCAAGTGTAAAACGATGATGCCTTGCTGCCAAACTAGTACTACGCTTAAATTCGTAAAATCTATGTATCAAACAGTAAAGAACAATTACCATGAAAATATTTAAAGAAAAAAAGGAGCTATGAGGGCGATGGGAAAATGGCTCTTAGATTTTATTACTAAAACCACCAGGGTATGACAACAAAACATCAAAGAACGTATTGCTAGGTATTCGGGAACAATCAGGAATAAGCCTGTGGTTAGATTTAATCTTTTGTAACCGTTAGCTATTGTTTCTGAAATATAAATCTAGGTGAATAGGATACGAGTTCGGTTCTCTTCGAAAGTGTTATGGGAACTTACCTATAATGATAATGGACTCTTCCTGACACTATAAATACTGCGCCTCTCAAGAGGTATAATGAATGACTGGTGTAACGAGCACCAGTTCATGACTGTTGAACTCTCTGCTTTGGCAGAGAGGAACCTGGACGAAGCTTTGCCGAAGGGCAAGGTTTCGTCCGGGGAGAATGAACAGAGCCCTGAACCCGTCTAGGCGGGTTCAAAGGGTATATTTTTGGCCGAGCCTACGGGCTCGGAGAAACCCACTTTAATCTCGGCCTCGTGCCACATATATTCCTCGTGGGTGGGATATTAAATACAATGAATGGTGTAACGAGTCGAGACAATATTAGTTCACTCTAAACCAGACTGACAGTTATTACTAACACCTTCAACTTCTTGTACTATATTTCTGTTGTAATGTATCTTTGTTATTCTACTCTTGTGTTCGTATTGTTCTTCCTTGGTTCTAACCTTGGACCATAACTGTGGTGTTAGGATATTGGACCATAACAGAAAGTATATCAATCATTTTGGATTCCAGTGTAAAATAACAGTTCAAGTAGTTGCAATAAAAAGCAACAGAAATTATGATAGAATTCAAACATGAATTAGAATTGATAATGCTTCTAATCTAATAATAACATCGATGATAATAAACAACTAGTTAATAAATAGATTATTTTAAAAAATATATAAAACTGGTATACTGTCAATCTGATATCTTTAAAATTGGTGTCATGACGAAGATGCAAAACAATGTGTTATGATTCCATAAGCAACATGTCAGCCTAACAATTTTAAACTTATTCCACTGAGTTGTGTTTAGCGATTTAATACGTGTGAAAAACATTACATTGGCTATGAAGATATATAAACGTGAAAGTATTTAATGATAAATAAAAGTACGTGAAATGAGACTTCGCTATTAGAAGTGGCCAGGCAATTGAAAACAAGTACTACCAAGGCAATTGATGTTACAGAAGAATTAACAAGATGACAAAACAAGAAAAACAAATGCACGCATATTTCCAAAAACAAAAAGCTAGAATTATAATTGTGAAGTGAGAAACTGAAACTCTGTTACTAACAGGTCATAACACTGACAAACTATATTATGACCAAGAAAGATAGTACACAACAAAGCGACAAATGTAAACACTGCAGAGATAAAGGTGCTATTTTTCTCAGAATATGTATGCTCATCAGTTTTCTTACAACCAAGCAATTTTATTGGCAGACTTATGCAAAAAGCAATGGAGAAGTGTTAGTGTTGACGGTTTGTCAAAGAACTTTGACGGTTATACTGATGGAATAATGCATTTTTCACGCATAATCACCTCTTAACCAATCAGCATCTAGGTTTTTCATTGGCTGATTTATTAAAACTGTAACAGGTTTGAGCAAAAATACCTTTTCCCGCTCAAAGCTTTCTGAGACGACAAAATTCAATAAATAGAAGCGTTTCGATTCGATTCAAACAGTCAGAACTTCAACCCTGGAGAGATGCTAAACAAATCCACGATAGCCAAAACTTTGACCTAACTACACTTTTCGCGCGCTAATTCTTCTGACTCGACAAACAGCACTTCGCTCTCTCAGGAACATTACTTACAACATACTAAAGAAAGTGAATTGACCCACTACTAAACAGTATTTGTAGATCTCAATCCAACATCAAGACAACAGCTAAAGGTACACAACTCTTACAAACTTTGAACAATGACTTTAACAAACGCACACATACACACTAGTGACTGAATTCCCACAAAAGATATTTTGTAATACGATAAAACATCTTGTTTAATTTCATACACAAATCCTAACCACAAGACTACACACATTGAAACTCAGCATAATCCTTCTACATATTTTATTACAAACTGGTCGCACTTGATCAGCAATATCTATTTTGATCGTGTATGTTCAATTGATATAAAATGAATATTATTTGTTAAACCTTTAATCACGTTCTCCTCGTTTTTGATTCCTTCTGAATGATTTTACCTTCAATGTTCTTATTTTTATATTTGTTGTGGATGAATGTCTTGTGAACACCTACATTTCTAAGCCTTCTGATAACCTAAGCTTCTGTATACACAAAATACATTCGCCAACCTGCAACAATACAATGTAAAGTAATTAAAGACTGAATATACCAGCTAGAATCTGCAACACATCTGACAGAACCAATTTTGGATCAGAAAACATCAAAATAGGATGCAAAAAATGAGAAAAGTAATTTTATGACCATCGAAACTGTTTTGTATTTCAGTTGTGACGTGTCACAAAAAATATAGCGGTAAAACGGTTTAATAATTTTCTAATTCCAAATCCAACATTGGACGAATTTGTGTCATGTGTCTTAGCGTTTTCATATTTTATACTTATGCAGGGAAATTCTCATCAAACTCAACACTCGACTCGTCTGGAGTACCAACACATGATTTTCCCCCTAGAACTGAGGCTTTATTGAGTGAGATGAGCACAACCCCGTCGTTGGTATTGGGCATCATCTCTAAATTAGACTCTTATAAAGTAAATGGTGGTGATGGGATACCAGCCGTAGTCCTAAAGAAATCTGCTCCTGAACTAGCTCCAGTTCTCTCCAAACTATATAATTATTGCCTCACTGACTCTTGTTTTCCAGCCTGTTGGATGTCCTCATCTGTAATCCCTGTTTTTAAGAACTCCGCAGACCCTTTTGACCTATCTACTATCGTTCTATCAGTCTCCTACCACTCTTCAGCAAAGTCTTTGAGGCTTTGATCAATGCCGAATTGGTTAGGCAACGTACATCCCATGATCTACTCTATGAAAAACAATATAGTTTTCGCTTCGCTAGGTCTACCGTTCACGTGCTTACGGCCATAACTGAATTTGTATACCAAGCTCTTGATAATAACAGTGAGGTTCTAGCTGTGGCTCTAGATATCTCTAGGGTGTTTGATAGAGTTTGACATGCCAGCTTTCTTCGTAAACTTCAGGGATACGTTATTATAAGACGATAATTTGATTTAATCCAATCATTCATGTCAAACCGTGAAATGAAGGTCGTTCCAAACGGGTTCTCCTCCAGTTCCTTTCGCACGAACGCTAGTGTTCCCTAAGGATCTATCATGTGTCCTACACTGTTTTCGATCTTCATTAACGATCTTCCTGATATTCCCAAGTAGGAATCTACCATTTACTCAGGAGTAAATGGTAGATTCCTACCTCAGTAGTAACTCCGGCACTGCTGACATGTTAAACCTGGCCGTTGGTCTCGAAAAGGGCTTCCAATGTTAACTGGCTTGTAAGCCTTCAAAACGAAACTGCTCTCATTTACCACCATAGAGAAACCTCCCTGCCTCCTATGAGCATGGCTGATGCCCAACTCTACGAGAGCGTCTCTCTGCGCATTCTTGGTCTCACGTTTTCAACTGACCTGAGGTGGAACAACTACATTGAATCAATAATGTGGCACCCAGCCGCCGGCCCGTAGTCAACTCCTAGTCGCGGTGCGAAATTGTAATGTTTCTTCTACCGACGTTTTTGGGTTGACTCTTTGTCGCCGCCACCAGCCTGTGTCCCGGTCGATCGGTGGTCGTCGCTACTCGGCAAAATCCCCTGGTCAGGATACCAATATGGGACACTGGTCCGTCCAGGGTCGAATTCTGGTCGTCGATGTTAACAGCTTCACCAGCTGTACCGGTTCAATACCAGCTCTATCATTCTCAGCTCTCTTGCAACGTCTGGTTACTAGAGTAAGTCTTTCTTTGCTAATTGAATGAGACACCGTATAACCTTTAACAACTTTTGCTCTCATAGCTACTGGTGGCTTTTTAATAGCGTCTTAAATAATTGTAAGTCTTCTATCCTCCTCTCTTCTCATAAATTTAATTGGTTTATAAAGCCTAAAAAGAATTAATAGAATTAGGAACAGTAACTGGAATGAAGACAAAAATACTCCAGGTTTTGCGTCACAGGAAGAAGATTCCAGAATATGATTGTATGTACCTAATGATTGCAGGCCTTAATGTTGAAACATTGTCACGAAAAGATGGGACACGTAGGAACTGACAATACCTTCGACCTGATCAGTCGAAAGTGATATCGGCCCGATCTGCATAGAACGTAACAGTTTATGTGGGTAACTATACCAAGCAAGAAGTAGAAAGAATAATACTCTCCATTGATAGAAACCGGTATCTCTTCCTACCGCTTTAAATGGATGTGTATGGATGTGCCGGGACTTTATACGGAAACGTTCATAAGAAATTTATATATCATGAGTTTAAAACCACCTATTTAAATGTCATGAGATAAGATATTACAGAACCCAAGACTAAGATAAACTATTAAATTTCAACAATACCTATGTCAGTGCAATTGACAGCTGGGCAATTTTTAGCCTTGCTACGGGTAAATCTGCTTGGGTTGCCCATATGAAACTGACCTTGCGTCACGTCTTGTGAACGTGAGTAGATGAGTAAATACCAAACCTTGACAGTACTTGTATTGCTTGTGCTGTTCTAATTTCACGGTTATGTCTATATTTCCGGACAAAGCAAAATATTGAAAGGTGCCCAGAACAGCTACCTGAAGCAGTACCCCACCCCATTGTTACTAAACAGGGGGATCTGTAGCAATACCGATGCCAGCACAAACAACGGTTGAGGGGCTTGGGCAATTTTAAGCTCTGCCACAAATATCTGCTGCCTCCATCCCGTCGAAGGTGGTCTGAGAATGCCGAGTGTGAAGATTCGTTAACATACGCTCCGGTTGAACTTCCTAGAACGAATTTCAGCTTTTGACTAAATGTTAAATATAGAGGAACATTTTAGCCAAGATCCTAGCTAGCCGTTTGCAGGCTGTCCTCCCTACTCTGATTGGCTCCGGACAGACGTGTACTGTGAAGGGCAGGACTATTCAGGACAACCTTCATTTGGCACGTTTAATCATCGAGAAAGTAGGCAGTAAAGCCGCACTGATTAATTTAAAGACATTTGATGCGGTTGACCATCGATTTCTGGAGGCTGTTCTTGCGACCGCCAGGGTAACTGCACTGATCTCCGGTCTGTCTACCTACGTTGTGATTAGATCTTAGACAGACGGGATCAAACAGGGATTGGGCCGTATGCAAGCTGAATCCAACGGGGGTGATAACACACAAGAAAAATAAAAACTCACAAGTTCAAAAATATTGAAGAAAAAGGTAACAACTTTTTATATCTATTTGCTCGTTACACAAGATTATTTCTACCTCCCGACCCGTTCTGTGGACCGTGGCACCACGCTTCTACCATACAACTTTAAGGCTTCGAGTTGCTTGCTCTCTAGAAATTTGCATTTCGGGGTGTGGTTTGGTTTCAACACTGGGCGCTGATCTCTACCTGTCGTTCACGGCTGATTTCTCTCGCCGTCCGTGGCTGCAACTAAAAACTCTTCTCTTCAGAGTCTGAATTATTGTTCACTCATCTCCGCCGTCAGTGCCCGAATTAACTTCTTCTCTTCGGAGTCTGAATTACTGTTCGCTCATCACCGCCGTCAGTGCGCGAATTGGCTTCTTCTCTTCGGCTTCGGTTGGACGAGCTTATTCACTTCGATTTGATTCCAACTTCTCCACTTAGGCCAAACGGGCTGCTTCACTTCGGCTTCTCTTGCCCGCAAGGGGGCGAATGAACCGGGCCCGCCGCCCGCGCTCAAACTCCATCGCCGTCCGCGCTGCAACTCTCTCGCCCTCCGTGGCTGCAACTGATTTCTGTCGGTTGGGGTCCTGCTTTTATTGACGCAGTCAAAAACTGGGGTGGGTCTGTCGGCGCCAGGGTTTTCTTGATAATTCTAAAGACGTATTATTTCTGATTAGGGATTTTCCATTTTCGGTAACTTACTTTCACTCCTACTTCCTTACTGTGCCTCTGGGGGGCGTATACCCGCTTCCCTGGTCCTTCGTATGTCAGGTGACCGCTCTCGACCAATGGGGTCCTGGTCGGGCATCTTTCCTCCTCCTCGCACATCATGTGACCGCTCTCGGCCAATGGGGTCCTGGTCAGGTGTCTCTCCTCCTCCCTCATGTATCATGTGACCGCCTTCGGCCAATGAGACTCTGGTCGGTATCTTTCCTCCTTCCTTCGTGACGTCTTTAATCAGGCGTGGACAATCCGTGGCTTTGTTCTGGGGAAGAAACACCTTGCTTAAAAAAAAAAATTTAAATTGTCCTTTTTCGTATGTGACCGAAATGACGATCGGTTTCTTTTACACGCGGTATTTGTCAAACATTTTATCGCTAATTGGATACGATCTAAGAAAGGTATTTCCCAGACTGGGTGGCGTTAACGTGAACTAATAAAAATATTTCACTTTTTTCCCTTCGCTCGGAGCTTGACAACAAAAATCGTAATTATCTCAAAAAAAAAGCATTTTCTAATCATCATCTTGTGTGGCTGTATTTTCAATTCTGGAATTGTCTGGGTTCTCGTATTAATGGATTGTCTGTATATCCTTAGATAAACTTCCCACCTGTTACCTATCATATTTTTTCCATTGTCTCTAAACTTTATTTCTTCAACCAAATTGATAACAAACTTCCATCCTCCGCGGACACGGAAGTAGGTCAGGTGCTTGACATGATATTTTTGACATCTGATATGTGCCAGTCGAGCGTGTGTGTGTTTTCGCTTACGACCTGGTTTCGTATTATTTATTTTTCTCCTTTCTTTCCTCTTCCTCTTCTTTTCTTTCTTTCTCCCAGATCGCCTGAACGCAATTAAAGAATTATTCTCAACCCCGAAATATTTTTCAGCTCTAAATAATTATCAAATGGTTAACAAACCGAAAAAACAAATCATATATTTATGAATATCTCTTTTCAGTTTTCTAATTATGCATGGTGCCACATTACTTCGCAAGTTAAAGACGAATCCGGTCCTACGCGGAATTTCTCTATCTGGTGCTACCACCTCGGTCAGGTACTCTACCGATGCCGACGACGTTTCGGTTCTTGTTTTGAACAGAGCCGAGATTAACGAAGTCGGCAAAGAAATCATTTCTCTTCCCGGGACTTTCCTCTGGGCGGATGGGGCGGTCAAGATACTCGGCATCTGGTTCGGTCCCAATCGCCTCTTGGAAATAAATTGGTTGAAGGTGCAGGAGAACGTTAATGTTGCATTTGATCTGTGCTCCCGGTTAGCCTGTTACCTCCACCCTAGTGAAGGTGGTCTGGGTATGACTAGTGTTGAGATTCGTAAATATATGCTTCGCATCGCGTTCATAGGCCGAATGTATTCGCAATCTGTTAGCGAGGGCGAATTTTGAAAACGCCCGTAAAAAACTTCCCTTCTCTAAGAAGTGTGAAATCGTGCAAGAATGAGTTCCCCACCCATTTACCGCGAGGTAAATAGGTAGGGAATTCTATCGTGAATGTCGCATTCCTCTCAAGCACCCGTTACGTGTGACGGATAGCATTTCCGACGTCCAGGCGTCGTCGCGTAAGGTATTATATCACGTGTTAGGGGCTCCGTTAAAAGATCGCTTCATATGGCCTTGGGTGTTCGTTGAAATGCCTCACTAATTATGAGGTATCACTCACCTAGCTGGTGATACGAAAGACAACTCTGCGTTCATTTAATACAAAGAAATACTGCATACTATTGTGGATTACAGAAATTATCTTTCCCATTGTTTTAAGCATTTCGCCCCAAGCTAGGCGGGAGTGTCACTAACACGCAAGGGGTTACAGAGAGTGAAAGTAAGAGTAAGGAGGAGTGTTTGAGGAAAGAATTAAGAGGACGGGGATCAAGATCAAGACATCAGATGTCGATTGACGTTACATATGAATATTTGAAGATTATAGCTATCAAGGAAGCATGTAAGAAGAAGGGAGTTCCACTATCGGGAAATGCGAGCGAAGAAGCTGTTGGAGTAGAAGAGGCGGTTACGTTAAACTGTTTCGACAGTGAAAGGGTGAGTCCGATATTCCGACATAAGAGCACGCTTAAATTCATGCAGTTGGGGTACCAGTGAAAAGTAGCAGTGCAGTTGCCATGAAAATATTTATAGAAAAGACAGAGGGAAGCCACATCATGTCTGTGAGAAAGTGACTGTAGTCGACATGCCAGCCAGCCATGTCACATTGCATATCCGCCTTTGGATTTTATCGAGAACCTCGAAATGAACAGTGAATGCACCAGACCATATATGGCGACAGTATTCAATGCAAATACGAATGGTAGATTTGTTGATTTGAAGGATGGCCCAGATGAGAAATACCTTCTGGCGCGACACAAAGAACCAAAGTTCTTGCGGTAGATGAAGCTATTGTGACACTATTTAGCTATGGTAATTGGCTAACTAATTAACCATAGAAATTAAAACAGGAATTACTTAAGGCGAAAAAGAGCTATCCCGAAAGATCTCCCGATCGATGTTAAAAAAAAAAGAAAAGATTTGATTTACGAAAAAGATACTTTTCACAAAAGACAGTAAACTCGTGGAAAAAGCTATATGTGAGGTTTTGTCAGGTGGTCTTGCCGAGGGAGATAGGAAGAAAGGTAAATATTAAAATATCGGCCAGACCATGGCGGTGATAAAAATTTCGGCTTGAGACGATCGCCGATACAGGCAGGGAGAATCAATGTTAATTATCTTTCCAAGATGTCGTTTATTTTTTTTTTTTCTTGGCCACCGGCGAGAAAAAGCAATGTGGCAATTATAAAATTTTGGCATTGTCTCGGCATAGGTGAGAGGATTGTTATCATATACCTTATCAACGTGTCGCTTCAGACGCTGAAACGTTGAATAGCGTTTGTAAAATTTTGGCATGAGACAGAAAATAGAGTGGAGAATTGAGATTTGCTGAGATAAAAGAATTTAATTTCTCAACAAGCCAAGGATTCCATTATAAAGCTGACTTCACGAAGGGACCAGATGGCAAATTTTGACAGTGATTGATGGAGCCGGTAGAGAGTGCTGGGTGGCTAAAAGATATGGTAGAAATTGAATTGGCAATATGGAATTCGTAAAAATTTTGGCCGATGGGAAAAAGGAGAATTTTGTAAACAAAAATTCTAGATTATAATTTTAAGGAGGCCAGCTTACCCACACTCGCACGGCCAGGATGCCATTGGTCGAGTTGTAGCAATGGTGATAGGCGGAAGTGAATGGATGAGAAAGACAGAGAAGTTATTAACGCCCACTGACGAGATATCAATGTGAGAGAGAAAGAGTCTAGGAGGTTAGCTCTCCTCCGACCTTCTCTCATGGACGACGAGGACTCCCCACCCCCACCAAAATGGAAAGTGATTAATTTTCCAAAAATGAGAAGTAATCAAATTTCCTGGCCTGACAACAAAGAGATTTCTTGTTAGAAATCGATATTTACCGAGAACCCCAAACCGCGTCTGGCCCCACACCGGATTTTGGTCGGTTCCTATATAAACGAACGTCCTCGAGTCGTTCAGAGAGTTCTGAGTTGCAGTCGCAGTTGAGCTGGTTTTGGAGTTAGAGAGAGCTTAACCAGAGTGCTGCCTCGCAGAAGCTGACCGCGAAATTCCACGAGTTCCGACTTCGCCTATCCTACCAATAGCAAGTTATACTGACGAACGAAGCCAAGCCAAGCCAACACCTAAGAACTAAATCAGTTGATTTAAGATACCAACTTGCTTGAAACATAGAAGTGTCACATTTCGTAGAAAACGGACTGGGAGAAAAACACGCTCCTCTATATAATAGAAGGATAAAGTTAATTTGTTATTTCTTAACGTAGTTGAACCTCTTGGGTTTTTCTTTTAATTATTTTTTTCCTTAGCGCTTGTGCGTTAACACCTTCAGTCCGGACTCAGCCTACACTACGGCCCGACGCCCGATTGATCTCGTCTACCTAAGATCAAAGTCACAACGTGGGTAGGTTAGACTTGAGATCGAAGCAGTTACTCCAGTAACCAGACGTGGCAAGAGAGCTAGGAACGATAGAGCTGGTATTGAACCGGTACAGCTGGTGATGTCGTTAACATCGACGACGAGAATTCGACCCTGGACTGGCCAGTGTCCCATATTGGCAGCGTCCAGGGGATTTCGCCGAGTAGCGACGACCACCGATCGACCGGGACACAGGCTGGTGGCGGCGACAAAGAGTCAACCCCAAAACGCCGGTAGAAGAAACATTACAGTTTCGCGCCGCGACTGGGAGTTGACCACGGGCCGACGGCTGGGTGTCACATATTGGTGCCGTGATCACCGGATTCGACCCTAAATTAACCACTGCCACAGGAGTTGCGGAGAATTTCGCCCAGGACAACGCGCGGCGTCTCAAGTAGACAAACGGAAACAGGCTAGAGTGGGAACCAAAGGACTTTTGTTAATTATAAACATACGGTTCCAGAACCTCTAGTTGGACAGCCCGGAACCGGAGAAGAACGACCTGGAAATCGTCTGTCAGATGAGACACTTTTTTTTCGGTTAATCTCCCAACGATTGTTGCTGCTCTGATTGTGTTTTTTTTTTTTTTTTTTTTTTTAATTGTTTAAATATGTCTGACCACGATTCGGATAGGGTAGACATAAAGGTAGAGGGTGTTGAGCAGGTATTCCCAGTGGACCTGAGGATATTGTTGGGCGGACCTAGGATTCCAGCCTTTGATGGTAATTCGAAAAATTTTAGGTATTGGTTGGCAATTCTGGATAAGAGCCGCATAATCTATGAACTCTGAGATCGAGAAAGCCTGTATTTGGCGTATGACGCCACGAGAGGGAAAGCGTCGGAATTCATAAAGCCAGTGAGCTCTCTCATGGGAAAGGCTAGAGGTATTGCTGACTCAGGAGTTTACTGACGAGGAGACACCGATCGAGGCCATGAGAGCCCTCCTGAAGATGACGCAACTGAAAGACGAAACCCCTGGAGAATTGGAAACCCGAACTATCTTCGTTAGCTTTCCCAGAGGAAGTAAGACACAACGCAGTAATGCAGGCCAAGTTGGCCGATTTATATATACGGGCGCTCAGTGACGAATATATTCACCATGACGTAATGAAGGAATGATCGCTAGGGTTATCGGTGGCAGTGGCGCTGGCTAAAGAGAGCCAGGGAGTTTGGGAGAAAGTAAGAGAAGGTAGGAAGGTGCAAGAGCAATGTCGGGAGGTAGGAGGAAATGGAGAAGGGAAGAGAGCCTCCGCATGGAATTGAAAGGTCAAGCAAGGGGTGGAGGAGCCTGAAGTGTGGGAAGAGGATCCCAAAAGAAAGGCTTGGTCGACAAGGCATGGGTTTTATAAGCCCATGCCGGGTCGATACGGGCTGGTCTGCTGGACATGTTGGTATGAGGACCACAGAGCAGCGGACTGCCCGACGAAGTAGGGATTGCCCCCAGACTTTGATCAAGATAGATTTACTAGATGTGGAAAGAAGGGACACCTAGCTAAGTGGTGCGGGATAAAGAAAGGTGCCCCACCGATATTATTAAAGAAGGCTGCACCTGGAAGACAGGACCAGGGAAAAGCCAGCGGGCCACCCCGGATATAAGAGGGAGGGTGGCCTAGTTAAAAAGAAGGAGCATGAAACGTTGGACATGTGGCCAGGAGAGCCACTTAGATAGAGGACAGGGCCCCCCAGAAATAAGAGGGAGGATGGCCCAGTTAAAAAGAAGGAGCATGAAATGTTGGATATGTGGTCAGGTGGGCCACTTTGCAGTTAACTGCCCAACAAGAAGGTGCTGGTTTTGTGGAAGACCAGGGCACCTGAAGAGGAATTGTGCTTTCAGAAATGGCAGAAAGAGACTGGGAAGGGATCAGTCGGGACCACCCAGGCGGAGAAAACGAAGAACTCCCCTCATGTGAGGAGAATGATGGGAAATTGTTGCTGCTAGCACCTATGGCTGGGATAACACAGAGATAGGAACCCAGGAGAAGGAAGGCCAAGGTGTTCTCTTCGCTGATGCAAGAGAAGGAGCTGTCTTGTAAGGCAAAAATAGGAGGTATAGCAATGAAAGCTCTGATAGACACAGGAGCGTGTTTCATTGCTGAGAAAGAAAGAATACAGACGGATGAAACAGAAGAAAGGGATGCAGGAAGCAGACATAGAAATCACACAGGCAGATGTATGCATGTATGTATGTATGTATGTATGTATGTATGTATCTATCATTTATTTACCTATACACACACACACATACAGTGCTGTTCGATAAAAGTGACTCACCTGATTTTTTTTACTAAATGTTCTCTTCTCCGATGAAACGAAAGTTGAGCTAAATTCAAAGGATAAGCGATCTAAAATCCAAAGAAGCTTTGAAAGTACTGTCAAACATCCATTCAGTATTATGTTCTGGGGATGCTTTTGTTTTCATGGAACTGGTTTCTTAAAACCTATTGAAAAGACCCGCAGTACAAGATAATTTTAGAGTCTTGTCTGCTCCCTTCTGCTGAAAGGGTGCAAATCGACCCCACCAGGCTCATTTTTATACAGGATAATGCTCCCTGTCACAAATCATAATTGATGAAGGAATAGTTTGATGAGAAGCAGGTGAGTATTATGACATGGGCGACCCAATCTCCTGACCTCAACCCCATAGAAAACATATGGAGCATTATAAAGTACAGGCTCTCGAGAAAGTAGTTGAGCAACATGCGCCATAAATTTTCTATGGTGTTCGGATTTTAGAATATACAGCTATATTTTCAATTGATTTAAACATTTTCAGTTGAAAAAACTCAAAATCAGATATACTTCCATTTGATTTCAACATTTTCAATAGATATATAAAAAAAATCAGCTTTATATACATTTGACTGAATTTCAATTGGAAAATATAAAATCAACTATACTTCAATTTCATTTAAAAATTTTAATGGAAAAATATAAAATCAGCAATATTTCCATTCCATTTCAGCTCTTTCAGTTGAACAATATCAAAATTAGTTGTTTCCATCTGATTTTTCTATTTAAAAATATCAAAATCAGTTATATTTCTAGATGATTTCAACATTTTCAACAGAAAAATATGAAAATCTGCTATATTTCCAATAGATATATACATTCTCACATAGAAAATATGAAAATCAGATGTTTCTCCATTTTATTTCAACATTTTCAATTGACAAATAACAAAATCAATTATATTTCCAATTGATTTCAAACTTTTTATATAAACCATTTCAAAATCAGATATATTTCCATTTGATTTCAACATTTTCAGTAGATATATAAAACAAATCAGTGTTATATAAATTTTACTGAAAAATCAGCAAAATTTCCAATGGATTTATACATTTTCAAAAAAAGAAATATTAACATTACCTAGATTTCCATTTGATTTCAACATTTTCAAAAGGAAAAAAATCAAAATCAAAAAATATTGAAATAAAAAATAAATAGAGATTTTCTTTTTGATTTCAATATTTTCAATTGGAAATGAATAAAATCAGTTATATTTTCATTTGACTTTATGTATATTCAATTGAAAAATAACAAAATGCTATGTCTTCATATTTTAAGTATTCAAAAATATCAAAATGAATTTTATTTCCATTTCAATTCAACATTTTCAATTGAGAAATATCAAATAAGGTATATTTTCAATTGTTATATTCACTTTCTATTGAAAAATAACAAAATCAGCTATATTCCATTTGCTTTCAACATCTTCAGTCGAAAAATATGAAAATCAGTTATGATTTCTATTGATTTTTTTCAAATAGAAAATTATGAAAATCAGCAATATTTCTATTCAATTTCAACATTTTCAATTGGAAAATGCAAAATCAGCAATATTTTTATTTGATTTCAATATTTTCAATAGAAAATATAACAATTAGTGATATTTCACTTTGATTTTAACATTGTCATTTGAAAACTAAAAATATCTTTCCAATAGATTTCAATATTTTCTATTGAAAAATATTAATACAGCAATATTTCCATTTGATTTCTAATTTTTCAATGGAAAAATATCAAAATCATCAACATTTACAATTGAAAATTATGAAAATCTGCAATTTTTCCACATGATTTCAACATTCTTCATTGAAAAATATTAAAATCAGCTGATTTGATATCAACTTTTGTAATAGAAAATTGATAAAATAAGATTTTTTTCCATTTGATTTCTACATTTTCAATAGAAAACTATCATAATCATATATATTTCGATTTGATTTCAACATTTTCAGTTGAAAAATATAAAAATCTGTGATATTTCATTTGTTTCAACATAGTCCATTGAAAACTAAAAATTCAGCTATATTTCCATTAGATTTTGACATTTTCAATTGAATAATATAAAAATATGTTATATTTCTATTTGATTTCTTATATTTTCAATTGAAACTCATCAAAATCAGTCATATTTCCATAAGATTTCTATATTTTGAATAGAAAAATATCAAAATCTACTATATTTCCATTTCATGTTAACATCTTCAACTGAAAAATCTGAGAATCAGCTATATTTCCATTTTATTTCATCCAGTTTGAAATGAAAACTATCTAAATAACTAATATTTTCATTTGATTTCTACATTTTCAAGAAAAAATGTCATGTCATCAGGTTTCAAAAATATCAAAATCAGTGATATTTCCATTTGATTTCAAAATTTTCAATGGAAAAATATCAAAATCATCTATATTTCCATTTGAAATCAAAATTTTTAATAGAAAACTCTCATAATCAGCTAATATGTAATTTTCAATTCTACTAAATCATCTATGTTTCTATTTTATTTAAACATATTGAATTGAAAAATATCAGAATCAGCTAAATTTCCCTTTAATTTCAACATTTTCAATTGAAAAATATCAAAATCAGATTTATTTCCATTTGATTTCGAAATTTTCAGTTAGAAAATAAAAAATCAGCTATATTTCCATTTTCTTTCTAAATTGTCAATTAACAAATATTGAAAAATAATCTATATTTCAAACTGATTTAAACATTTTCAGTTAGAAAATATCAAATCAGCTATGTTTCTATTTGATTTCAACATTGCAATAGAAAAATATCAATATCTGCCATATTTACATTTGATTTCAAATTTTTTTTTGCAAAATATCAAAACCAGCTATATTTCCAATTGATAGCAATATTTTCAATTGAAAAAATATCAAAATCATCTATATTTTCTGTTGATTTCAAAATTTTCATTTGAAAAAATATTAAAATTATCCATTTTCAATAAAAAATATCAGAAACATCAATGTTTCCATTTGATTTCATATATTTTCAATTGTAAAGTGTCAAAATCATCTATATTTCAAGATTTTAACATTTTCAATAGGCAAATATCAAGATCAGCTATATTTCCATCTTATTTCAATAATTTTTAGTTGAAAAATATCAAAATCAGCGATATTTCTATATGATTTCAACATTTTCAATTGAAAAATATCAAAAACAGCAAAATCTTCATTTGATTTAAACATTTTCAATTGGAAAATATATAATCAGCTATATTTCCATTTGATTTAAATATTTTCAATAGAAAAATATAAAATAAGCTAAATTAGATATATTTCCCAGGGATTTCAACATTTTCATTAGACAAATATCAAAATCAACTATATTTGCATGGGATTTATATTATTCTTAGTTCAAAAATATCAAAATCCATTATATTTCATGTACACTGCGTGCCAAATCGAGATAACATTTTTTCTAATTTTTCAAAACCTGTCCAATCAATGCACACAAAATTTTCACACAATGTTGGCAACACTGAGCAGAGCAATCACTGAAATGTTCGTACTGATCTGCGCAATGTAAACAAATTGGCGTCATATTTGTTATCAGCACGGTGATTTGAGCGTGCCAAATTAGAAAAGTATAAGAATTTAGTGAAAAGATGGGCCGTAAAAGCGTTTAAGTGATGCTGAAAAGAAAACTATTACCTCAGAACTCTCAAAAGGTAAATCTACCCTAGAATTTTTTAAATGATAGGGAAGTGTCATCAAACAGTGAAAAATTCACCGCCGATCTTAAACAAGTACGCAAAAGGGCAGATAAAGGCAAGCCATGGGTTATTTCACGTCGTCTCATGCCACGACTTAAACGAGAGGCCACGAAGAATCCTGGACTTACCAGTCAAGAGCTTGGCAGTCGTACTGGGGATCCTACTGTGTCTCGGTGTCGGGATCTGAGGGAAATAGCAACAACAGTCAAACTGTATCAAAGTCTCCTTTGACAATAAATCACATTCAAAATCGATTGAAATGGGCCGAGGACAATATGAACATTGACTTCTCTAAAGTTTTGTTCACAGACGAAACTCGAGCAACACTTGATGGACCAGATAGATGGTGCAAAGGCTGGGTAATGAATGGACAGAATCGCCATTAGTGTTTGAGACGCCAACAAGGCGGTGGAGGCATAATGATCTGGGGTGGTATTATTGGAAACACATTAGTGGGCCCATGGAGAGTACCAGATGGCGTCAAAATGACTGCTGATGCATACATAGCGTTTATGAAGGAGCATCTTGAACCGTGGATGAAAAGGCAAAGAGTTGCCTTCAGAAGGGCCATTGTTTTTTATGCAAGATAATGCTCCCTCATACGCTTCTCACAAGACTACTGAATATTTGAAACAGTTAGGCTTCGATGGACCTCAAAAAATGAAGTGGCCAGCAAATTCTCTGGATTTGAACCCAATCGAAAACCTTTGGAGCATCATGAAGCGGACGACAATTCAGGAGCAATGCTGAGTTGTGGGAGGCAATTCTTGACATATCTCGTGGCATTACAGCAGATGACATCCTACAATTAACAAATTCTATGGATCGTTGACTTTTTCAAGTAATTTCAAAACAGGGAAAGCATATTTCCTATGAATTTGTTTAAAACTGTGCCTTTGTTTGTATCTGTTATTATTTGTTTGATTATCTCATTTATTAGCTTCTTTTGATCATAAACATTCACGTTCAACATTAATAAACGTTTTGTTTGCTCAATTCTGGGAATTTTACTAAACCTTTCTAATAATTTGGCACGCTCAAATCACCGTGCTGATAACAAATATGGCGCCAGTTTGTTTACATTACGCAGATCAGTACGAAAATTAGTGATTGCGCAGCTTAGTGTTGCCAACATTGTGTAAAAATTTTGTGTGAATTGATTGGACGGTTTTTGAAATATTAGAAAAATGTTATCTCGATAATAATTTGGCACGCAGTGTATTTTCAATAGAAAAATATCAAAATCCGATACATTTCCATTTGTTTCTGTAATTTTCAATTGGAAAATATAAAATCAGCCATACTTCAATTTCATTTAAAAATTTTAATAGAAAAATATAAAATCAGCAATATTTCCAATTCATTTCAGCTTTTGCAGTTGAACAATATCAAAATTAGTTGTATTTCAATCTGATTCCAAAATTTTCTATTTAAAATATCAAAATCAGCTATATTTCTAGATGATTTCAACATTTTCAACAGAAAAAATATAAAAATCTGCTATATTTCTAATAGATTTATACATTTTAAATAGAAAATATCAAAATCTGCTGTGTTTCCATTTGATTTCAACATTTTCAGTTAAAAAATATCAGCTATATTTCAGTTTGGTTTCAAGATTTTCAATAGAAAAATGTCAGAATCAGCTGTATTTCCATTTGATTTTTTGTATTTTCAATTGAAAGCATCAAAATCGGATATATTTCCAGGGGATTTTAACATTTTGATTAGGCAAATATCAAAATAAGTTATATTTCCATTTGATTTAAGTAATTCTTAATTGCAAAATGTCAAAATCAGCAATATTTCCATCATATTTAATGTATTTTCAATAGAAAAATATCAAAATAAGATATATTTCAATTTGATTTCAACATTTCCAATTGAACATTATCAAAATATTTCCATTTGATTTATCATAAATATTTCCATTTGATTTCTCTAATTTCAAAATTTTCCATTTAAAAATATCATAATCTACTATATTTCCATTAGATTTCAACAGTTTTCAACATCAGGCATATTTCCAGTTTCATTTCAAAATTTTCAGTTGCAAATATCAAAATCAGCAAGATTTCCTTTTCATTTCACCCAGTCTAAATGAAAAATGTATTTTCCATAAAAAAATCCAAATCTGCTATATTTCCATTTGATGTAATGTATTTTCAAATAAAAAATATCAAAATCAGCTGCATTTTCATTAGATTTCAACATTTTTAATAGAAAAATATGAAAATCAGATATATTTCTATATCATGTCATCTATTATCAATACCAAAATATCAAGATCATGTGTATTTCCATTTGATTTCATCCAGATCTAAAATATCAAAATCATCTATATATCCATTTGATTTCAACATTTTCGATAGAAAATATCAAAATTAGCTATATTTCCATTTGATTTCATTTATTTTCAATTAAAAAATATCAAAACCAGCAATATTTCCATTTTATTTAAACATTTCCCATTGAAAATAAAATCAGCTGTATTTCAATTTGATTTCAACATTTTCAATTGAAAAATACCAAAATCAAATATATTTCCATTTCATTTCATCCAGTTTCCATTGAAAAATATCAAAATCAGAATTATTTCGCTTTGATTTCATTCAGTGTCTATAGGAAAATATCAAAATCAGCTTTTCCTCCATTTTATTTCAACATTTTCAATTGGCAAATATCAAAATCAGCTATATTTCCAATTGCGACGTCCCCCCGGGTGTCGCCGCTCCAAACGTGACGTCCGCCTGTCTGCGTCAGTCGTGCTATCCTGTCTTGTGACGACCAACTGGCCTGGTATTGGTCGCGGCACCAAATGTGACGTTTTAACCTTTTGGTGATTCGGATGGGAATCTGGTTAGATTTGGTATCAGCCTCGTCGTTCCCAGCTCGCTTCCAACGTCAGGTTACCGAAGTAACTGCTTTGATTTCTAGTCTAACCTACCCACATTGTGAATTGATCTAGGCAGACGAAATCAATCAGTCGCTGGGCTGAACTGCAAGTTGAGTTCGAACAAGGGCGATATCGTACAAGTATGTGTAAAATAAAATAAAATAATAACTCGAAAAGTTCAAATGTGTTAAAAAAAAGGATAACTATACTTTATATCTGGTTGCTGAATATAGGACTACGTCTTTCTCCCAAACCGCTATATGGATTCGTAACACTTTGTTTTTGTTAGGCGAGTCTTAAAATCTTAAGTTGTTTGTTCTTTTAAGAAACTGGTTCTTGGTGTGTCTTCGTAAAACTTGTTTTGGTGGTGTGAGTCTAAGTCGTTCTTCAAAAATAAATTGTTCTTGATCAGAAGATGAGTTCGGAATTTTGCGTGAATCTTTCAAGTCAGCTATCTGCGAGGCTCTGCCAATTGCCAATTCCAACCGGATCTGGATCTGGAACTGCCCGAACTGATTTTCGCTCGCTGCGACTTTGCTTATATGGACGCCGACCAAAACCGGGGTGGGCTTGTCGGGGTTTGAGGTTCCCCGATAATTCCAAACCCACAATCCACTTCTTTGTTTTCGGTCAGGAAAATTGTATTCTTTTCCATTTTTGGAAGTTTTCCCTTCTTCTGTTCTCATATTGGTATCTCACCATACCCTCAGAGGGTGTCAACGGTCTTCCCTCTCTCTCACAGTGACATCTCACACCTATCCCTTCAATGGGTGCCAGCAGGCCTCCCCCCGCTGCCTCACATGATCACCTCCGCCTGGCTCTCGTTAACATTCATCCAATGGGCGCTCAGCAGTGTGGGTGTGGCCAGACTAGCCTTGTTTTTTTTTTTTTAAATCTTGCTCAAAGAAAAAAAAACAATTTTATCTTCTTTTTTCTTTTTTTTTTTTTCTTTTTTTCACTTTTCCTTTTCTTTCTTCTCTTCGAGGAAACTCACACCCTAGACTTTTTTTATCTTTTAACCGAATTACCTGGAGTTCGTCAAATGAGATTTTCGCCAATTAACAAGTGGGTGGTCAACCAGACACACTCACTCTCCTAGCGCCAACCACTGATATGATAAAACAATTTCGCCAATTTACAGCCGAATTCATAGTGAAGTCGTCAACGAAATTTTCGCCAATTATCAAGTGGGTGGTCAATTAAACGTATTTTGCATTCTTGATGCCAATTTCTGACAAAATAGTTTCGCTGTCATAGCCGAATTTCAACACAAAACAGAAAAATAACACCGCTTAGTGTCCTTTTCGTGATGGCTTTTTTATCATCTAAATTTAATTCTTGCCTTTCTTTTTCTTTCTTTCCTTTTTCTTTTCTCCTAGCAACCCTAAATGGTGTCACACAATTGATTTCAAACTTTTCAATTATACCATTTCAACATCAACTATAATTCCATTTAATTTAAACATTTTCAATAAAAAATATCAAAACTAGCTATATTTATGTATTTTCAATTGAAAAATAGCAAAATTAGTAATATTTCCATTTATTGGTCTCAAATCCCTCTCGGTCGTCCAAAGATCCAATACCCACAGCTGATCAATAAGGTGATTGCTTTGATCCAGGCCTTACTGTATCTCACGTTGTGATTATTTTGATCATAAGATCAGCCAGATTCAAATCTTCATCAAGTTTCTTCATATTGAGCAGAATGAAGACACATGGAAAGGAAATAATTTGAATAAAAAAATAAATGTTTTTATATATATGTTTCTTCATAAGATACTTGGTTAGTTCATTGTCAAAATCTAGCAGCTGGCATATGAAAGTTTATCAAACCAACATTCTTCTGAACTTGGATGTGCCACTTTGCTGACTTGGTGAAGTTTGGTACAAGGCAAATGTCTTTGACAGGCAGTGACATGTGGTGTCTGGTGGCTGGAACAACCTCTCCCTGTCTGTCTTACATACTTACTGCTGTAGTGTCTCGGCATTCTGTTTTAATGGACCCATACACAAAGGCTGTGGTGGGGTATGTTGTGCTCTGGGCATAACAGTACTCTCCAGCCAACCAATCAGGGCTCTCCTTGCAAATGTCGAAATATGGGGGAGTCCCTCCTCCCTCCTTACAATTCTACCTGTGCCTTCTCCTTCTTTTCGTCACCTGATTAAATCTGTCTCCTCCCTGCTTTGCGTGAGTGCCTCTCACCATCACTCAATGGAAAATTTTTTGCCTTCCCTGAAATTCCACTTGGACCCTCTCCTCTTGGTCACCTAACCAAACCCGTCTCCTGAGGGCTGGGCATGTTCCAGTCCCACAATGAAATTTTTAATTATCATTCAAAATTCTTTTTTATCTATCTTTCTCGTTTGGTCATTTCCACATCTGGAATCTATCATATTTTTATCCCATCATCAATCCTTTAGGCAACAGAAAAAAGTGGCAGAAAAAAGGAACAATCCATAGATTTTGGGAAGTTTTATCATGTTTCAGCAGATGAAAAATTTAATTGTCATACTTTTATCTATTTTCTGCTGGAGACTCATCTGCTTCCAAAAGCTAATACTTATGTATTGGCTGAGCTGACAGCCACGGGTCTGTTTGTCCACTTTATTCATAATGGTCATATAAATATTATTTCAATTCTTAAGGGAACCCAGATGGTTCCTTTGTTTTTCTTTGATGAAAAATTTAATAACTTCCTTCTAGTTCTTTTTCAATTAAAAACAATTATCCCTTTCTTTCAATTTCCTTTGCCTGGTTTTCAGTATATCTTTCATGCTATTATTCAGCCCTCTTATAATATACCAGCGCTAAGTAGTGTCACATATTTGATTTCAACATTTTCAATTGAAAAATATCAAAATTAGCTATATTTGATGTCATGTATTTTCAATTGAAAAATTGATATCTTTCAATTGAAAACCAGCTATATTTCCATTTGATTACTGAATTTGCAATAGAAAATATTAAAAGCAGATAAATATCCATTTGATTTCAACATTTCAATTGAAAATATCCAAATCAGCTACAATTCCATTAAATTGCAACATTTTCAAAAATTTCAAAATTAACTGTATTTCCATTTGATTTCATGTATTTTGTATTGAAAAATATCAAAATCTACTATATTTCCATTAATTTTCAACATTTTCAATAGAAAAAAATCAAAATCATCTATATTCATTTTTTTCATTTATTTTCAATTGAAAAATTATAAAATCAGTTATTTTTCCATTTGATTTCAATATTTTCAATTAAAAATACAAAATCTGATTTCTTTTGAATTTATCATGTTAAATAGAAAATAATATTTTCATTACATTGCATGTATTTGCAATTGAAAAAGATGAAAATCATCTATATTTCAATTTGATTTCAGCATTTTTCAATTGAAAAATATCAAAATCAGCTATATTTCCAATTATTTCAAAAATTTTCAATTAAAAATATCAAAATAAGCTATACTACAATTTAATTTCCACATTTTCAAATGAAATATATCAAAATCAGATATATTTCCATTGGGTTTCAACATTTTCTATTGCAAAATATAAAAGTCAACTATATTTCCAATTGATTTGAATAGAAAAAATAAAATCAGTGATATTACCCTGCGATTTCAATTTTTTCAATTGAAAATTAACAAAATCAGCTATATTTCCATTTGATTTCCATTTGATTTCAACATTTTCTATTGAAAATATCAAATCATCCATATTTCTAGTAGATTTCAATATTTCCAATAGAATAATATAAAATCAGCTATATTTCCATTTGATTTCATCTATTTTTAATTTAAAAATATCGGTATCATGCATATTTTCATTTGATTTCTGCATTTTAAATGAAAAATAATAAATCAGCAATATTTGAGTTTCATTTCATGTATTTTCAAATGAAAAATATCAAAATCTGCTATATTTCCATTTGATTGCAACGTTTCAAATCGAACATAAAAAGCGGCAATATTTTCATTTGCTTTCATATAATTTCAATTGAAAAATACCAAAATCAGCTGTTTACATTTAATTTCTACATTTTCAATAGAAAAATATCAAAATAATTAATATTTCCATTTAATGTCATTATCACAATTGAAGAATATCAAAATCAACAATATTTCCAGTAGATTCCAATATTTTCAATTGAAAAATATCAAAGTCAGCTATATTTTTTGTTGAATTCAATATTTTCAATAGAAATATATCAAAATCAACAATATTTCCAATTGAATTCATACCATTTCTATAGGAAAATATCAAAATCATCTATATTCCCATTTGATTAAATCATTTTTAATGGAAAATATTAAAATATTTTCTTTTCATTTCAACATTTTCGATTTTAAAATATCAAAATCAGCCATATTTACATTAGATTTCAATTTTTCAATTAAAAAGTATCAAAATAAGCAATACTTCCATTTAATTGCAACATTTTCACTTGAAAAATATCAAAATCAGTTATATTTCCTTGTGATTTCATCCAGTTTCAATAGAAAAAGATCACAATCAGTTATATCTCTACTTGATTTTCATCTATTTTCAATTGAAAAATATCAAAATCTTCAATATTTTCATTTGATTCAAACGTTTTTAATAGAAAATAACAAAATCATCCATATTTTTCTTTGATTTCAACATTTTCATTTAAAAAATCTCAGCTATATGTCCATGTGATTTTCCAATAGAAAAATATGAAAATCAGCTATATTTTCATTAGATTTCATCTATTTTTAATTGAAAAATAAGAAAATTCTCATTTGATTTCAACATTTTAAATAAAAAATAATAAATTAGCAACATTTCCATTTCATTTCATGTATTTTCAAATGAAAAATATCAAAATCTGCTATATTTTCATTTGATTTTGATATTTCAAAGAGAACATATAAAAATTGGCAATATTTTCATTTGATTTCAACATTTTTGATAGAAAATAGCAAAATTTTCAATAATTCCATTTGATTTGTTATAATTTCAATTGAAAAATAACAAAATCAGCAATAATTCCATTTGATTTCTACATTTTCTATAGAAACATTATTGAAAAATATCAAAATCATGTATATTTTCATTTTATCTCAACATGTGCAATTGAATATCAAAATCTGCTAAATTTCTATTTGATTTCACACATTTCTAATTGAAAAATATATAAATCATTTATATTTCCATTTGATTTCAATATTTTCAATAGAAAAATATCAAAATCAGCTAAATTTTCATTTGATTTCAACATTGTCTATTGAAAAATATCAAAATCATCTTTATTTCGATTTGATTTCAAAATTTTCAATTGGTAAATATAAAATCAGATACATTTCCAAAATTTTCAAATAACAAATATCAAAATAAGCTATATTTCCAATTGTTTTCAATATTTTCCTTTCAAAAGTATGAAAATCATCTATATTTCCATTTCATTTCAAAATTTTCAGCAGAAAACCAACTATTTTTCCAATTGATAGTTATAAAAAATATCAATATCTCCTATATTTCCATTAGATTTCAACATGTTTAATAGAAAAATATCAAATTCAGCTATATGTAAAGATGATTTCATGTATGTTCAATTGAGAAATATAAAAATCAGATATATTTCCACTTGATTTCATGTATTTTCAATTGAAAAATATCAAGTTCACCAATATTTCGATTTGATTTAAAAATTTGTAATTGGAAATTATCAAAATCAGCTAAATTCCCATTTGATTTCAACATTTGCAATTGAAAAATATAAACATTTAACATATTTTCCATTTATTTTAATATTTTCAATTTAAAAATATCAAATTTGGCTTTATTTCAAATATCATCAAATATCTATAAATGGGTTGGGACAAGAAATTGAATGAATGCAAGCACTTACATTTTAAATCAGCTGCTGTACCAAGAATTTATATAAAATCAGAAGTTATTTTTATTATCTGAGCAACATAATTATTTTTATTATTATTCATGTGTCTTCACCCTGTTTGGATTGGCCAGTGCAAGGATTCCCAGAAACGATTCAGTCTTGGCTGCCCAATGATATAAATTCACTATGTAGGATAGAGTGTAAGTTGGAGATGTCACATACAGATTTTCAATAGAAAAATCAGATATATTTCAACAATTTTAGTAAAAAAAAATATGAAAATCAGCTATATTTCCAAATAATTTATATATTTTCAAATAGAAAAATACCAAAATCAGCTATATTTCGATTAGATTTTAGGTATTTTTAATGCCAAAATAACAAAATCATTTATATTTTTATTTGATTTCAAAATTTTCAATGGAATGATATTGAAATCAGCTATATTTTCACTTGACTTTGATATTGTCAATTGAAACATAATATAATTATGTATATTTCCATTTTATTTCAATATTTTCTATTGAAAAATCTCAAAGTCAGATATATTTAAATTTGATTTCAACATTTTCAATAAAACAAATATCAAAATCATCTATATTTTCATTTGATTTCAACATTTTCAAGTGAAAAATATCAAAATCAGCGATATTTCCATATGATTTCATCCATTTTCAGTAGAAGAATATCAAAATCACCTATATTTCCATTTGATTTCATCATTTTCATTAGAAATATATCAAAATCAGCTATATATAATTTAATTGATTTCATGCATTTTCAATTGAAAAATATAAAAAGCAGCCATATTTTAATTTGATTTTAAATTTTTCAATTGAAAAATATCAAATTCATCTACATTTCTTATTTGATTTAATCTATTTTCAATTGAAAAATATCAGTATCTGCTCTACTTTTATTTGATTTCATGTACGTTCCATTGAATATCAAAATCAGCTATATTTCAAAATGATTTAAAAATTTGTAATTGGACAATATGAAAATCAGGTAAATTTCCATTTGATTTAATCATCTCAATCAAAAAATATAAAATTAGCTCTATTTCCATTGATTTCAACATTTTCAATTGAAAAAATCAAAATCACCTATATTTCCATTTCATTTCATTTATTTTCAATTGGAAATTATCAAAATCAGCTTTATTTCCAATTCTTTTCTAAAATTTTCAATTGATAAATATCAAAGACATGAGTATTTTTTGAGTTAATCTATTTTATTTGGAAAATATCAGAAGCTACTATGTTTAATTCTGATTTCATGTATCATCAATTGAAATATATCACAATCAGATATATTTCCAATTTGATTTATTGATTTTCAATTGAAAAATATCAAAATCAACTATATTTTCAATAGAAAAATATAAAATCAGCTATATCTCCATTTTCTTTCATGTGTTTTGAATTGAAAAATATCAAAATCATCTATATTTCCATTGATTTGAACAGTTTCAATTGAAAAATACAAAAGTCAGCTCTATTTCCATTTGATTTCAACATTTTCAATAGAAAAATTCAAAATCAGCGATATTTTTATTTGATTTAATGTCTTTTTAATTGAAACGTATCAGAATCCACTATATTTCTACTTGATTTAATCTATTTTCAATTGAAACATATCAACATCAGCTATATTTCTATTTGATTTTAATCTTAGACTATTTAACGCTGGTAACTGAAACGGAAGTCTGAAAAGGTATATCAACAAATATAGTGATAGTCATGTAAAGATTTTAATTTCAAGGAAAGATTACATTCTCAAAGAATGAGAATTGTGGAAACAATAATTTCCCAGAAAATTGATGTGGCAAGTTTGTGACACATAAGTACAAAAGGTCATAAAAGTGCCAGTTAATGAAAACATTGAGATAAGCAAATTTGGCAAAGAAATGGCATGAAAGTTCTATACTGAGAACAAAAGTTTCTTAAATTTATGAAAACGCAAAATGCCAATTTGGCAATGATTTATGACAGGCATTAAGAAATGTTGGTTCAAAAAATGGAATAGGCAAGATCATTAAAGATATGATCTACCATCTAGAAGTGAAGAATAGAGACTCTTTAAAAACATAATAATAAAATTTTGGAAATGGCTGAACAAGAGGTACCATGTGTTAAATATCGGAATTTTGACAAATTGAGTAAAAGTTTACATAGGCAAAATTCCAGATGGTAATTTTATTTAGTTCATAATTTATGACAGGACAAAAGTAAACTAGCGGGCATAGGCAAGACATCAAGAGAGGTGGAGAATTACTAATGCCCATCAATGACAGTTAGTATGAGATGCCAATAGGAGACAGAGCAGTGTGGGCAGATTGATATGCTGCAGCTGTTCCTTGCAGAAGAAGGGATCTCACAAAATTGTTTGCATAAACAATTTTTGAACTCTTACAAAAACATGAAAATCAACTATATTTCCAATTGATTTATAGATTTTCAAAAAGAAAAATAACAATAGCAAAATTTCCATTGCATTTCAAAATTTTCCATTAAAAAAACAAAATTTTCATTGAATTCAACATGTTCAATAGAAGACTATCAAAATCTGTTATGAAGCATATCAAAATTAGTTATATATTCATTTGATTTCACAATTTTCAATTGAAAAATCTCAAAATCATATATTTCCATTTGATTTCAAGATTTCCAAATAAAATGTATAAAATCAGATATATTTCATTTGATTTCAATATCTTCAATTGAAAAATATCAATATCTATCACCAGTTGATTCAAATATTTTCACTAGAAAAGTATAAAATCAGCTATATATATATCCTTTTGCTTTCATCTATTTTCAATAAAAAAAAATATAGAAATCATTGATATTTCCATTTAATCATAAAATTGAAAAATATAAATTAGCTACAACATTGAAAAATCAGCTATCTTTCCATTTGATTTCAACATGGTCCATTGAAAGATATCAAAATCAGCTCTATTTCCTTTCAATTACAACATTTTCAGTAGAAAATCACAACATTTCAATTACATTTTCAGTAGAAAATCAGCTATATTTCCATTTGTTTTAAAAAAAAATTCAATTCAAAAATATGAAAATCAGCTATATTTCCATTTGTTTTATACAAGGTAACCAAAAAAGTTCTGTCCGTTTTTTGATTAGTCATTGAATGAAGTTGAAATATATACGAAATGCATCAGTTATAAGCCGGACAGCTGTGAGAAGCCTGGAAGTGTCTAGAGATCTCATTCGGGGCTGTTTGCTTTACGACTTCAAAGTGGGCTTATCAGCAGCTGCATCTGTCAAGCGTTTGGGGATAGTGCTGTGGATGAACGTACTGCAAAGCGTTGGTTTCGAAAATTCAAGTCGGGAGATTTATCTCTCCATGATGAGACTTGCAGTGAATGACCACAGGTCTTGAATGACGGAGTCCTGAAGGCGGTCATTGAAGAGGACAGTAGTCTAACGTGTGGTGAACTTGCAAGACAGTTCAACGTTTCCGCTGAAACAGTTAGACTTCACCTGCACTGCCCAGATAAGACGTACAAACTGAGCAAGTGGTTTCCGCAAACGCTGTTGGAGGTCCACAAGGGACAATGAGTGGCAGCCTGCATATCACTGCTTTCTCGCCAACGTACCACATCCTTATTCAATCGAGTGCTTACCAGTGATGAAAAGTGAATTCTGTACGAAACTCCCAAGCGTTCTGGACATTGGTTGTCTCCTCAGGATGCTGTCCCTCATACCGCAAGACTGCCTATGCACCCACGCAAGATTATGCTTTGTGTCTGGTGGACAGGTCGTCAAGTGGTTCATTATGAACTGCTACCAACAGGCCAAATGGTCACTGGAGACCTATACTCGCAGCAGTTGAAACGTGTGCAACAGGCATTGCACCAGAAGGAGCCAGCACTGGTGAATCGCAAAGGTGTGCTTTTCCTCCATGACAATGCCAGGCTGCATGTCGCGCGAGTGGTCAGGGATACCATACAGCAACTTGGGTGGGAGGCTTTGTGCCATCCACCTTATTCACCTGACCTTGTCCCATCTGATTACCACCTCTTCCACTCTCTGGATAATCATCTTCGTGAGAAATCCTTCACCAATGAAGCAGACTTGCGCAAAGCCCTCACGGACTTCTTTGCGTCAAAACTCCCCGAGTTCTACTGCAAGGGCATTGAACAGTTGGAGACACATTGGCAGAAGGTGCTGGATGCCGATGGCGATTACTTTGAAGACTAAATATAAGTAACGCATAATGTGAAGCGTTTTCTTTTTTCCTTTAAAAACGGACATAACTTTTTTGGTTACCTTGTATATTTTGAAATACAAACATTTCAAAATCAGCTATATTTTCATTTAATTTGAAAATTATCAATAGGAAATCATCAAAAGCAGTTGTTTCCATTTCATTTCATGTATTTTCAATTAAAAAGTATCAAAATCAGACATCTTTTTATTTGATTTTTATCTATTTTCAATAGAAAAATATCAGATTCTGCTATATTTCAATTTTATTTTATATATCATTGTCAGATATCAAAAATCAACTATTTATCTATGAATTGAAGATTTTCAATTGAAAAATACCAAAATCACCTATATTTCCAAATAATATCAATATTGTCAATTGAAAAATATCACAAATATGCTATATTTCCATTTAATTTCAACATTTTCAGTGGAAAAATAGGAAAATCAGCTATATTTCCAAAAGAGTTATACATTTTCAAATAAAAAAATGCCAACATCAGCTATATTTCCATTTGATTTCAAAATTTTCAAAGGAAAAAATCAAAATCAGTTATATTTCTATGTGATTTTCAATTAAACAATATCAAAATCTGCTATATTTCTATTTGATTTAAATATTTTCAATTGACAAATAATAATATCAGCTATGTTTCCATTTTATTTCAATATTTTCCATTGAAAATATCAAAATCATCCATATTTCCAATTGCTTAAATAACTGTCATCAAACAAAAGCAGCCATATCAAAGGCCATATTAAAAGCAGCCATATTTTCATTTAATTTCAAGATTTGCAATAGAAAATATCAAAATCACCTATATTTCTATTTGATTTCAAAATTTCACCACAACAATATAAAATTTCCTATTGATATCAATATTTTTAATTGCAAAATGTCATAATCAGCTATATCAAAACCAGCTTAATTTCTAACTAATTTCCGGATTTTTCAATGGAAAATATCAAAATCAACTGTTTTTTCATTTGATTTCATCATTTTCAACTGAAAAATATCAAAATCATCTAATTGATAATTTGATTACCTCAATGTTAAATAGAAAAATTTCAAAATTATCTAAATTTCCATTTGATGTCAACATATTCAATAGGAATATATCAATATCAGCTATATTTTCATTTGTTTTCATATATTTTCAATTGAAAAATATAAAAATATGTTATATTTCCATTTGATTTAAATATTTTCAATTAAAAAATATCAAAATCATGTATATTACCATTTAATTTCAACATGTCAATTGAAAAATAACAAAATCAGCTATATTTTCATTTTATTTCAATATTTGAATTAGAAAATTATCAAAATCAATTATATTTCCATTTCATTTCAAAATTTAAAAATATAAAAATCACCTATATTTTCAATCAATATCAGCATTGTAAATTAAAAAATATTAAAAACTGGGTATATTTTTGTTTGATTTCAACATATTCAGTTGAAAAATATGAGAGTCAGCCATATGTCCAATTGTTTTCTGCATTTTCAACTAAAAATAATCAAAATCGAGTATATTTACATTTGATCTTAAAAATTTCAAGTAAAAAATATCAAAATTTGCTAGATTTCTTTTTGATTTCATGTATTATCAAGAGAAAAATATCAAGATTAAGCTATATTTCCATTCAAATTCAAAATTATCATTACAAAATATGGAAATCAGCTATATTTTCAATTGGTTACCAAATTTTTAATTGCAAAATATTAAAATTAGTTATATTTTCATTGGATTTCAACATTTCCAGTGGAAATATGTAAAAATTAACCATATTTCCATTTGATCTCAACATTTATCAAAATCAGCTATATTTCCATTCAATTTCAACATTTACATTAGAAAATATCAAAATCACATATATTTCCATTACATTTCATCCAGTTTCAATCCAAAAATTTCAAAATTATCTGAATTTCTATTTCATTTCAACATTTTCAATAGAAAATATCAAAATCAGCTATATTTCCATTTGATTTCATGAATTTTCAATTGAAAAATATCAAAACCAGCTATATTTTCATTTGATGTCTACATTTGCAATAGAAAATATCATAAGCAGATATCTTTCCATTTGATTTCAACATGTCAATTGAAAAATATCCAAATCTTCTATAATTGCATTTGATTTCATGCAGTTTCTATAGAAAAATATCAAAATCATCTGTGTTTCTATTTGATTACATTTTCACTTGAGAAATAACAACATCAGATATATTTCCATGACATTTCATGTAATTTTAATAGAAAATATCAAAATCAGCAATATTTCCATTTGATTTCAACATTTTGAATGAAAAAATATGAAAAGTACCTAAATTTCCATTTCGTTTCAATGTTTTCAATTGAAAATTATCAAAAACAGCAATATGTCCAACTTCATTCAAATTCATTAGAAAGTATCAAACTTACATATATTTCCATTTGATTTCAGCCAGTTTCATTAGTAAAATATCAAAACATTATATTTCCATTTGATTTCCTCTAATTTCAAAAGAAAAATATCAAAATCTTATATATTTCCATTAGATTTCAATATTTTCAATAGAAAATATAAAATCAGTAATTGAAAATCATATATATTTCCTTTTGATTTAAACATTTTCAATAGAAAATACAAAAGCTGATATATTTCCAATTGATTTCATGTATTTTTAAATGTAAAATATCAAAAACAGCTATATTTCCATTAGTTTTCATCTATTTTCATTTTATTTCAGCATATTCAATTGAAAAAATCAAAATCTGATATATTTTCATTATAATTCAACATATTAAATATAAAATATAAAATCAGCAATATTTCCCTTTCATGTATTTGGAATTGGAAAATATCAAAATCAGCTATATTTCAATTTGATTTTATTATATTTAATATAAAATATCATAAGCACCTATATGTCCATTTGATTTCATATATTTTCATATGAAAATTATCAAGATGTTAACCAAGATGTTAATATGCTGTAAGGACTTTGAAATGTAAATGTTACAGAAAGTTAATTTAGAACACAAAATACAATCTTTTTGTAAATGTACAAAGGATATCAGATTACTAAGAGAAAATTACTGGAACAATGATAATTTGGAATTTTTAAAAGAAAGAAAATGGATTTTGACACTATATGAATTGAATTTAAAATCAAGTATGTTTTGATCTAGAATTTATTTTTTAAACAAGAATTTCTGTAGTTTACAAAGAGTGGCAGAATAATTAATAGCGAGGTGATAGCACTAGAAAAACAAACACGTCACCAGTCTGGTACACATGAGCTGGTTCTCTTAATAAAGAGGTGAGTGAACTAAATGCAGAGAGCTTTTGGGTTCGTCTGTCTTTGAATGCAGTTGGAGAGACGTCAGAGATTGAAAAGAAAGCATCTGCTGTGTGTTGCTGAAGCTGGGTGCGAAGAAGCAAAATACCACCACTAACATCTAAGTACTACTACTCCTGCTACTACTAATACTGCTACTACTATTACTACTACTGAGAATGGAAACATCAAAGTTTGTAGTAGTTGTGCAAAGAACAGACCAAAAAGGCTGCATCTCTCATTTACCAAAATTATTCGAAGTATTTGTGTTTGTTTATTGTTCACATACAAGAAACATTCAACCTTGTGCAACAAGAATTATTTATTTATGTTTTCTTGCTTTTATATATAAAAACTTTTGTCCATTCAAAATCGAATCAACTTGGTTATATTTATTTTTCTGTTAACCCGATTCTCGCCCAATGAACTCATAGGTGGACCAACGGAGAACTTCTGGATTTCTACAATCTCTTGACCACTTTTTAGGATCAAAACAATCACAATGTGGTGGGAGGGTGGCTTCGAATTGACATTGGGAACTGGAGACTTGTGTCTAACCTGTAATACTGGACCATACCGGACCAACAGCCAGTCTTATGGAGTGTGTGGGTCCAGTAGGGTGAGGATATGGTGTTACATATTTTCAATAAAAAAATAACAAAAAAAAACTATATTTCCATTTGATTTCAACTTTTTCATTAGGGAATATCAAAATCATTTATATTTCTATTTGATTTGATTTGAAAAAGATAATTGAAAAATATCAAAATGTGTCATATTTTCATTTGATTTCAACATTTTCAATTGAAAATATAAAATCAAGTATATTTTCATTTGGTTTCATGCAATTTAAATTGAAAAATAACAAAATCAGCTATATTTCCACTAGATTTCAACATAGAAAAATATCAAAATCAGCTATATTTCCAGTTGATTTCAACATTTTCAATTGACAAATATCAAAATCAGCAATATTTCCAATTGATATCAACATTTTCAATTAAAAAAATTCAAAATCAGCTATATTTCCAATTGATTTTAACATTTCCAAGTGAAAAATAACAAAATCAGCTATATTTCCATTTAATTTCTACGTTTTGAATAGAAAAATACCAAAAACTACTATATTTCCATTTCATTTTGACATCTTCGATTGAAAAATATCAAGATCAGCTATATTTCCATTTTATTTCATCCAGTTGGAAATAAAAAAAACTATCAAAAGGAGTAATATTTGCATTTGATTTCTACATTTGCAAGAGAAAATGTCATGTTACCATTGTGAATTAAATAAATGACTCCAACAAGACTTGTGTGTGGAGAGAGAATTTATTTAGCGACCTTCCAACACCACGTGGTGGTAACCAACTCTCCCTACCCCTGTGTTTCCGCCTCAATCGTACCTCACTCATGGAGAAGGTACAAGGGGTACAACTTCCCGTTTATTAACAATTCTTCCCCTTTTTTCTTTTCTTTCTTCTTTCAGATGACCATCTGAAAAAGAGATTAATAAAAATTTTGAATTTATTAAACAGATGATTCCTTGGGCTCTGATATAAAGCCAAGGATTTTAAATGATGGTACTCCTTTCTTTGTCAAGGAGTCTGCAACTTGTTCATCAGTTGGTATCCAAGAGAACTCTGCAATTTCCTTTCTGTCCAACATTTCTCTCAGAATGTCCATCTCAATGCGAAGTCTCTTGTCCAAAAACTGTGTTGATCATAGAGACAGGAATTGTCAGTTTTGCATATGATCTTAATGTTCTCAGTTTTATCTTTTAGTTGCAGTAGTTCCAATAATAGTTTTCTGTAAAACAGGCAGGCTTCTGACATATCAACCATGGCTAGAGTTTCAGCAGCCAGTGTACTTTTGACCACCCTTCTAATGCGTTTGGATTGCCATGCAATGGGCATATATTTATTATTATTTCCTACCAAAAAGAGTATATAGCCTCCTTGTGATCCTCCATCTGTCAAATTAGCAAAAGAAGCATCACTATATGCAACAATTTTTAAATGCTTAAGGTTTCCGAAGTCAGGGATGTCTATCTGTGATTTTTCCTTTTTTGCTTTCTTAACTACTCTATTGGCTTGTTTTATACATTCTACATTTTGTTGTTTTAGAATGGAGCTTAGTGCACTAACATCATAACTTAGATCAGGTCTGGTTTGGGTGACCACCCAGTTAAGTTGACCAATAACTTGCCTGATTTCAGTAATTTCTGTTGTGGAAATTGTGTCTTTAAGGTTCCTGCCTGCTTCTACCGGAATATATTTTAATTTCTTTACATACTCGTTTTGTCCAAGTTTGATATTCTCATTATTCTTTTTTATATCTAATCCTATGTATTGGAACTCAGCAGTTTCTTCGGTTTTAACTGCAAATACATGACGAAGCCTGTCTATAACTCTGCTTTGAAAGATCTCTGACGCTGCAAATCAAAAATCATCAACATGAGCAGCAATTATACCTTGCAGTTTGTTTCCGAAATGCCATGTAAATATTTCTTGATCATATTTTGAAGCTATTGCTCCTGACTTCATTAATTCTTCCTTGATTGTTAAGTACACACATTTTGAGAGTTTCCAGATATGGCCCTGAGGTACATTGGCTTCTTTAGGAGGATCCAGATAAACCAGTCGTTCCAACTGCTTGCTCTGCAGGAATGTTGTCTTTATGTCCATTGATTTACACATCCACTGGTTAGCTGCCATTATTGCCAGTGCTATGCGTAAACCTTCTTTAGAGCATTTGGGAGAATCATTCCTTATGTTGTTAGTGTCTCTATCCTGGAAGCCTCTTGCCACAAGTCTGGCTTTATAGGTTTGCTTGCCATTGGAATTTTTCTTTGTGTAAATCCATCTTGTGGAAATTTTTGGTTGACCTTGGTCAGGTACTTGGATGTACACTTTATTTTCAACCCAGCTTTGGAGCTCTTTCTTTCTTGCCTCTTCCAGTTCCAGGTTATCATTAAAGGAGGAAATCATATTTTCCTCATCACAAGAAGTGTGTTCATGTTCAATTTCCTCAACCTCACTTGTTTGCCACTCTGATACCCCATGCTCAAAGTCCAGCCAAAAAGGTTCACCCTGTTCCATAACCACATGCTTGTTTTTGCCTGTTGCTTTGTCTTCCCTACTTATGACATTTAATTTTTTCCATTCTAGATCTGTGTCGATGGCAAGCTTGCATTTAATAGTTTGTCCTGGTTTAGGAAGCTCAATTTTCTTTGGAGTAAAGTCCTGCTTATGTCGTCTATCTCTTGCTTCTACAGTCTGATGTTGCTCGACATTGTTGTTTGTGGTTCCCAAATCTTCATTCATATCAAACTCTTCAGAAATTGGTACTTCTGGTGATTCTTCAAGCCTATTCTGTGAGATACTAGGTTCCTTGATGCTGTCCTTGGAAGAACTTCGATATGTCTCAGGGTAGGGTGTTAAGCGAGATGGATGTACCCTTACATATGTGCCACCATGTTTGGCAAGCACCTGCTTGTTCCCACCCTATAACAGTCCCTGGACCAAGCCATCTATCACACAGGTTTCTTTTATAAAGGACGGCATCACCATTTTTGTAGGCTTGTACTATACCTGTTCTAACTTGGTGACGAAGTGCACGTCTTGGTTTCTCCGAGGACTCACATGCTATGAATTGTTTCCTGGCAGCATGCATAGCATTTAGGTTATCTGCAACAACTTCACTGGTGGAAATACCTTCTAATGCAGGAAGTTTGTCATTTAGAAAAGCAGGTAGGTTGGGATTTTTGCCAAAAACAAGTTGATTGGGACTGTATCCGTGAACACTGTGAAGTGTGTTTTTGGCACTTATGGCCCATGCAAGTGCTACCTCAAAACTACAGTTGGTATCTTCTATGGTTTTCTTTACCATTTCTCCCAATATCCCATTGTGTCTTTCATTTAACCCATTGGTCCAAGGACTTTCAGCAGCAGTGGTACGTACCACAATGTTTAAATTTTGCGCCATATCTCTAAATGACTGGTTATTAAACTCTCTGCCATTGTCAGTGAGAATAAATCCCGGAGTTCCAAAATATGCAACCCAGTACTTTCAGATGGCATTAATAATGTCAGAACTTTCCTTACTAGGAATCCTGACTCCAACACTGTATCTTGTACCATGGCCAATTAGGTGCAGTACCTTGTTGCCGTTAATTTCTTTGATGTCCATGGCAATGCTCTCATTGAAATAGGTTTCTAATGAGAATCCAACAATGGGTCTAGGTTCAGCCCTTTTGTACCTCATGCAAATTTCACATGAATTACGAAGTTCTTGTAGAATTTTAATAAATTCAGAATCTCTCGTTCCAGCATTTCTCACTAAATCACATAGCTTTTTGCTGCTGGGGTGACTGAATTGTCTATGCAACTTTGTGGCAATTTTAATTTTCTCTAGTCTATTTTTACTAGCAATTTCTTTAATAAATAAAATTTGCTTGAACTTACCTCGGTCTGGTAGAGGTCTGCTAATAGGGATGTGGTAATGACCAGATGAAGTACACTGCATTGTGACTTTTCTCCCCAGCATGGTAAAAGTGTCATTCTCAAAATTGAGGCATGTCCTGGCTCTTTTCATGGAATTTTTGCTTAATAGAAGTGGCATGTCAGAGTCCACAACGTCAGTTACGATACTGATTTCAACATCGGCAATGATACACGGTAGAGTGACTGTGTAGATGGATTTGAGTTTGTTTCCATCACCAAATGTTCTCACTCCGTCTCGAATTTTTATATATTTTTTTTGTTTTTCTGGTATGGTTTCAAGAAAACACTCGTACCATTTCTTTCCACAAACAGTCCCAGATGCGCCAGAATCCAAGACGACCGAGCCTAGTGTTTCACCCAAAAACGTGTTAGCGCCATCTTCCCCTTTTTGCTGACCCATCAGCACGAGGTTAGAGACGAGTATGTTTCCATTGTCTTCCTTTTTATGCGAAGTATCTTCTGTGTATAGACATTCGCGAGCCCAGTGGAATTTGCATCCACATGTGAAACATTTAGTGGTATTTCCTTCAGGTCCTAGTAGGTTTAGATTTTTATCAGTGGAGCGTGTTGAATTTCTGTTATGACCCCTCCTGCCATTACCTCGCCGACCAGAAAAGCGAGTAGTTCTATTTGAACGATTGTAAAATGTCCCACTAGATTGCTCTTCCTGATTATCTATGCTGAAGGCAACATCCATTTCATTTTTCACCACGACTGGATCCTCCAGTGGTGGGTGATGAAGCGTCGCAATATTGTCTATGCATAATCTTCTTCAATTGTTTAGACATTTCGTTAAGACTAAGTTCCTTAACCGTGGCTTTCACCAGCCGTCCATTCTCTGGGGTGAGATTTGCGCTTTTTAATGCCCTATACGCGAGAACCGGTTCGGGCAGCGATATTTTGTATTTCTTTAATTTTTCAACGTTACGATCGAAGCAGATAAGAAAATCATCAATTGAATCAGTGCTCTGTCGTGTGTATCGCTCAAAGGATTCATACGCTGTAAAAGCCGCCTGGTTTGCGTCTTCCAAGAAAAGTGTGTCCAGTTTTTGGTATAACTTTTCCATGCCATCATCGGCATTTAGGGTGGCAATGTCCAATTCTAGTACAGCTTCCCTGGCCTTTCCTTCCAAGGATAGAAGTACCACTGGGGCGCGTCTATGTATCTCTAAGCTGGTGGCAAGTTCCGACACTTGCATTTCTTTTTTCCAAGTATTGAACTTGTCCGTGTTTAAGGCAGGTGGGGAAATAAACTTCGAAGCCATTTTTTTTATCTAAACGCTCTGCTACCAATGTGAATTAAATAAATGACTCCAACAAGACTTGTGTGTGGAGAGAGAATTTATTTTGCAACCTTCCAACACCACGTGGTGGTAACCAACTCTCCCTACCCCTGTGTTTCCGCCTCAGTCGTACCTCACTCATGGAGAAGGTACAAGGGGAACAACTTCACGTTGATTAACAACCATGTTTCAAAAATATCTAAATCAGTGATATTTCCATTTGATTTCAAAATTTTCAATGGAAAAATATCTAAATCATCTAATTTCCATTTGATTTCAACATTTACAATTAAAAATTATGAAAATCTGCAATATTTCCATTTGATTTCAACATTTTCAATAGAAAAATAGAAAAATCATCAACATTTCACTTTGTTTTGAGATTGTCAATTGAAAACTCAAAAATCAGGGATATTTCCATTAGATTTTAAACAACTTCAATGGAAAAATATCAAAATAAGCTTTATTTCCAATTGATTTCAACATTTTCAATTGAAAATTATCAAATCAGCTATATTTCCATTTGATTTCTATATTTTGAATAGAAAATATCAAAATCAGCTATATTTCCATTTGATTTCAATATTTTCATTAGAAAAATATGACAATTGGCAACATTTCCTATTGATTTATACATTTTCAAATAGATAAATATCAAAATAAGCAATATTTCCATTTGATTTCAATATTTACAATAGAAATAAAAAAAGTCATTTATTTTTTTATTTGAACTTAATTTGGATTTCAGGATTTTCAATTGAAAAATAACTAAAACTTCTATATTTCTATTTGATTTCATCATTTTTAATGGCAGAATATGAAAATTAGCTATTTTTCCATTTGATAACAATATTTTCAATTGAAATTTTTCCATTTGATTTCATCAAGCTGGATTTGAGAAATATCAAAGTCATATATATTTCCATTTGATTTCGAAAGAAAATACAAAATCAGATGTTTTTCAATTTGATTTCAACATTTTAAATGGAAAAATATCAAAATCAGATTTTTTCGCCATTTTATTTCTTCCAGTATCAATAGAAAAATATCAGATCATCTCATTTCATTCAGTGACAATAGTGAAATATCAAAATCTGTTATATTTCCATTTGAATTCTTCACTTTCAATGTACAAATATCAAAATCTGACATATTTCCATTTGATTTCAACGTTACTATTAAAAGATAACATAGTCAACAATATTTCGATTAGATTTCAATATTTTCCATTAAAAAATATCAAACTCAGCTATATTTGCTTTTGATTTGAGCATTTTCAATAGTAAAATATCAAGACAACATTATTTCCATTGGATTTCATATATTTTCAATTGAAAATTTTCAAAGTCAGCAATATTTCCATTTTCTTTCTAACTGTTCAATGCAAAAACATCAAAATCCACTATATTTCCTTTTGATGTCAATATTTACAATTGAAACTTAATAAAACATGTCAATTTCATCATTTTCAATTGTCTCATATCAAAATCAGCTATATTTCAATTTTATTAAAAATTTCCAATTGTCAAATATCAAAATCAGCTATATTTCTGTTTGATTTAAATATTTTCAATTGAAAATCAATAAACTCAGCTATATTTCCATTTGATTTCATGATTTTCAATTATCTGATATGAAAATCTGTTATATATTTGAATTTGCTTTCAAAGTCTTCAATTGGAAAATATCAAAATCAGCAAAATTTCTTTTTAATTTCAAAATTTTCTAATTAGAAAATAACAAACATCAACTCTGTTTTCAATATTTTCAGTTGAAAAATCTGCTATATTTCCATTTGATTTAAGGATTTTCAATGGTATGATAACAAAATCAGCTATATATAAATTTCATTTCAAAATTTTCAATTTTCAAATATCAAAATCAGATGTATTTCTATTTGATTTCAATATTTTTAATTGAAAATTAATAAAATCACCTATATTTCTGTTTGATTTCATCATTTTCAATTGTCTCTTTAAAAAAATTAGTTATATTTCAATTTGATTTCAATTGGCAAATATCAAAATCAGATATATTTTGATTTGATTTCAAAACTTTCAATTGGAAATTCTCAAAATCAGCTATGGTTCCATTTGATTTAAAATTTTCATTTGAAAAATATCACAATCAGCTCTATTTGTGTTTGATTTTATTTATTTTCAAATGAAATTAATAAAATCAGATACATTTCCATTTGATTTCATCATTTTCAATTGTCTCATATCAAAATCTGCTATATTTTTATTTAATTGTAAACGGTGAAAATCTAAGAGAATTATAGCTGATTTTATTAATTTTCAATTGGAAATAATGAAATCAAACAGAAATAGAGTTATTGATTTAAATTTTTTAATAGAAATATATAAAAATCACCTCTATGTCTGTTTGAATTCAACATTTTCAACTGAAAATAATTAAAACATCTATATTTCCATTTGATCACAAAATCAGCAATATTTTAAAATGATTTCAAAATTTTCATTTGTTTAATATCAAAAATAAGCTCTCTCTCTCCATTTGATTTAAAATTTTCAGTTGAAAAATATCAACTATATTTTTATTTGATTTCAGTATTTTCAATTGAAAATTAATCAAATCAGTTATATTTCCATTTGATTTCACCATTTTCAGTTGTCTGATATCACAATCTGCTATATTGCTATTTGATTTTCAATTGGAGAATATCAAAATAATCTATTTTTCTATTTTGTTACGAGGATGCATTTCTATAATAAGAAAGTCTCAATAAGGTTAAAATTTATAGTAAGGGATTCTACTGAGTCCGACCTGTTAATACAAAAAGGTTTTTTCATGAAGTAGATATAAAATAGAGAAATTTGAAAGAGAATGTTTGGAAGATTCTAGATCATTCCAGTATATTGGAGAAAACTCTAGATGATTCGAGAAACATCTAGAAAAATGCAAATTAGGTGTTAGCCTCTATAAAAATGGGATTTTGGAAAAGGGTAGTTAGTTGATGAAAAGAATTTCAGGGACGAAACGCACTAACAGCCCCACTCCCACTGGCAACGTTAAGGGCGATGCCCCGGCCTCTCAAATGTCTTTCCAAGACAAACAAAAGAAATTCGATCCCGGATTTGAAAAGACGGAAAAAATTAAGGAGCTCAAAAAGAAGCTAGATAGTCAGCGCGTCTCTCAATCTTCAGACCCTTCTCCTTCCACGTCCTCTACACGGTCCATACCCTCTCCTAAGAAACGACCTTCGCCCCAGATATCTCCTTCCAAATCGCTTCCCCGCAGTAGAGATCCCAGCCCTTACAAACACCGATCTTTTTATACTCCCCTCAACACACCCACTCCTTCCCCTGTTAAACTAAAACCGTCCGACACTCCTCTACATACGCCAAGTCATTCCCCTACTAAAAAAGCGGACATGCCACCTCCCGCTTCCAAACGTCACCGAAGCCCTTCTCAGGAGATGAAAGATAAAAAGAAGAAGGCACAGAAGCCTATTTATAACTCCGGAGAAGACGTTTGTTGTATTACCCCTGCCCAGGCCGAAAAGGCCAGGGACTACGGCAACCGTATAAAAGACTTAAGATATTTGCTCTCGATTCGACAATTCGCGGACAAGGATATAGAAGTGCCTCAAAATTTCCCGCTGGCCCAAAGGGTTATTACAGTCATCAGAACTGGACCTGGGGCTAAACCGATTTGGGCTATGCTCGATGAGGCCATCAGTGCTTTCAAAATGGCTTTGCCGATTGCAATCACACAGAACGAACTATTAAATAATTTAAAGCAATTTTGTGCAGGGAGGGTCCCAGTTTTAGTTCACCCCTCCCTGTATAGAGCTCTTAAACTGACCTTCCCCTGGGATATCGGCGGTATCTCCCAAGACGGCACCATCAAGACTGAGATGGGCCATGGGTCTATGGGAGAGGCGGTCGGTATCCTTACCCCGTCCATTTTAATGCAGGTAAACAACCCTAATCGGACTTCTCATGGCTCTCTGGTTAGCTACGTTAAATGTGCGGGGCCTGAGGTCCGAGTCTCGCAGGGCGAGGCTCTCTCGTGACCTTCAGCGCCTCGGGGTGAATGTTTGTTGTGTGCAAGAGACCCGGTTTTCTTCTCATGACTATGAGGATATACTGTCTAAGGGTTCTCCTTTATTCAGCATGTTTTGATGGTCGTTCGAGGGTGTCTCTTGGCTAGTGAGCAAGTCTTTGAAGGCTGCATGTACCCTTGTCTTCGCAGATCCGGCGGGCAGGCTTTGTGTGCTGGATGTTACTATAAAGGATAAGGCTTTACGTCTCATTGGGGTTTATGCGCCCAATAGTCATACTGAGCGGCCTGCTTTGTTTCGGCAGATCGAGCCGTTTTGACGACTTCTCGTCGGGTAGTCTTAGCGGGGGATTGGAATGCCGTCCTTGACCCCGAGATAGATCGTATAGGTAAAAAACCGGGTACTAACAATCCTGATGTGAAGGCATTTCGGGACTTTATCGGCAGGTTTGATCTTGTCGATAAGTACAGGAATGAGCACCCTCAGGAGGTAGCATGGACTTGGACAACTAGTGGCAACTCGGCTCCTGGCTCGCTTGCGAGCTACCTGGACCGAGTGTTAGTTAGGAGAGTCGATGTAGGGCTCTTAGAGTGTCCAAGTTTCCACTATATAGTTTATACGGATCATAGGCTTGTCCGGGTCCGTGTAAACTTAGATAAGCCTAAGGTTAGAATGGCTGGTTACTGGAAATTTAACTGTTCACTTTTTGATGAGCAGGGTTTCCGGGACCAGCTGCTACTAATGATTCAGAGGGAATTGACGGGGGCGGTTGTGGGTAACGCCTGGTGGGGAAAATTAAAATCTAAGATTAGAACGTTTGCTGCCGATTTTAGTCGTCGACTCAATCTAGATAGATTAGCGGCGCAAACGGCTTTAGAGGAAAAGGTCGATCGGGCTGTTAAATCCCGTGTTAGTGGGGACATAGTCTTAGCTAAGGCAGAGTTGGCCTCCTTGCTTATCAAGAAGGATCAAGCTCTGGTAGTTAGGGCTAGGCTAAAAAGAATGTCTTCTGAGGCGACGAATATGGCCGCTGAATTGCGTGCAGAGGAAAATCGGAACGCGGCTAAACGACATATAGCGTGCGTCACATTGCCGGATAAGCGGACCGTGACTACAAGCGCGGGCATATGCGAGGCCTTTCGGCTTTACTTTCAGGATCTTTTCACCAGGGAGCCCGGTCTGAGCTCTGCTCAGTTCGATGCCTATTTGGCTGACTTTCCTTGCCTTGAGGCAGCTGAAGCGGCTAGGTGCGAGGGTCCCATAACAGAGTCGGAAATCTGGGAAGCGGTGAAGCAGGTTGGCCTGGATAAGTCTCCGGGACTAGATGGTCTTCCCTACGAAGTGTACTTGAGGGCTGTCGCCCGTTTTTGTTCCTTTGCTGCAGCTGATTTACAACCACTGGATGAGGCAGGGTCTTTACCTCGACGCTTCACCAGGGGGTGTGATCTGTTGCTGCGTAAGGACAAGAACGGTGGGGATGGGTTAGGGAACTTTCGCCCTTTAACGATGTTAAATACTGACTTAAAGATTTTGGCGAAGATCTTAGCCAACCGTTTGCAGCTTGTCCTGTCTCGTCTGATTGGCCCTGAACAGACTTGTGCTGTGAAGGGCAGGACGATTCAGGATAACCTTCATATGGTACGCTTGATCTTAGAACAAGTCGACAGTGAAGCCGCGCTGATCAATTTAGATCAGTCCAAGGCCTTCGATAGGGTTGACCATCGGTTTCTGGAGGCTGTCCTGTCGGTGGCCGGTTTCGGAGCCGACTTTCGCTCCTGGATCCGACTCTTGTATGCGACCCCGGTGCGCTGGTGGAAGTGAATGGGGTAAGGTCGGAGCCTTTCGTATTGTCTCGCTCCATTCGTCAAGGTTGTCCGCTATCGCACTTGCTTTACGTTCTTGCGTTGGAACCATTCCTTCGCAAGTTAAAGGCGAATCCGGTCCTGCGCGGAATTACCCTGCCTGGCGCCACCACCTCAGCCAGGTATTCTGCCTATGCTGACGACGTTTCGGCTCTTGTGTCGAGCAGAGCCGAGATTGACGAAGTCAGCAAAGAAATAAGTGGGTATGAGATGGTTACAGGGGCCAGGATCAACCGTGATAAGTCTGTGGGCTTGCGGTTGGGTGCGTGGAAGGAGTTTCTCTTCCCGGACCTTTCCTCTGGACGGATGGGCCGATCAAGATACTCGGCGTCTGGTTCGGTCCTGATCTCCAGTTGGAAATGAACTGGTCGGAGGTACAAAGGGAAGGCCGAGATCGCGATTAATCTGTGGTCTCGGAGGAGACTTTCCCTGAAGGGAAGGGCGGAAGTATGTGTTTCACACATCTATCCGATCCTCCTCTACCGACTCTCTGTGCTTCCACTCCCGTATGCCCGACTAATGTCATTAGTCCGGACCTTGTTCTCTTTCTTGTGGAGAGGCAAGGCCCTATGGTATCTCGCGAGGTCTGTTGCCTCCATCCCTCTGAGGGCGGTCTGGGGATGCCTAGCATTGAGATTCGTCAATATATGCTTCGCATTACCTTTTTAGACCGAATGTGTCGTGGGTCGAATGAGGAGGGTGCCTTTTGGAAAGAAGACGTCCAGAAACATTTTCCGTCCCTGAAAAGTGTGCACTCGTGCGAAGAAGAGGCCGGCCGTACACCACGTGCCGAGTGCTCTTTTTATCGTGAATGTCGTCGCGCTCTGAAGCTCCTCTTACGGGCTTCGGATGGCCTCTCCAACGCCCAGGCGTTGTCTCGCAAGGCATTATATCAAGTTTTAGTCAGGGGTCCGTACAAGATGATCTGATTGGCGAGCTCGGTCTTACGAAGCAGGAGGCTCGCTCGATATGGCCTTGGGCGCCCGGGTTGAAATGCCTCAATAACGATGAGGCATCACTCACCTGGCTGGTGATTCGTGAAGCCCTCTGGGTCGGCAAGAGACTTTGTTCAGCAGGCTTGGAGAAATATCCAAACTGTCGTCGCTGTGCGGGGAAGTTGAGACTATTGGTCACGCCTTCTTTCAGTGCAGGGCGGTAGTGCCGTTTGCAAGTTTGTTGAAGGCCTCATGGTTCGCATGCTGCGGGGAAAGTTTTTGACCTGGAAGCCAGTTCTGTTTGTAGCAATGTGGTGCCGCAGATGACGAAGGCTGAACACTATGTGTTCTGTTGCTTACTAGGGGTTATGAGAGTCGTGATTTGGACGACACGTCAGAAGGGATTCCATGAGGGCGAGAAGTTCACTTCTTCCCAACTGATCTTGTTCTTTAAGCATCAGCTTAAAGTCAAGATCAGGACGGAAAGGCGGCGGCTCACCTCATCGGAATTCAACAAAAGGTGGGTGAATCTTGCGCGTATGTGCCGAGTAAAAGGGGCTGACCTTGAGTGGCATCTGGATGCCGGTTAGGCATTAAGGATATTGTTTTCCTGGGTTCAACATGGGCCACCCATCCCGGAGTTAGGTTAGATTAGGTTTTTTTTTTGTATTTTACTTTTAGTTTTTCTATTCTGGTAAACTTAGCTAGGGTGTGTTTGCTCATTGGTCCCCCTTTTATTTCTGTCCCCATTTTCTTTTCCTTTTGTTTAACTCCCCATCCCCTCCCTCGTTTTAGGTGGTCAGTGATGTCAGTTCTCTGGTAGATGCGGGGCGCCTTTCGTTTTTCGTGTGTGTGTTTTTTGTAATTGTAATTGTTGTTGTGTATGAATGAGTGTGTGCCTGTGTGAATGCTTGGGAAGAATGAGTGTGGTCTTATTTTCATAAGTCCCGCATCGATTTCGTCCGGTTAACTGATATTTCTGCCACTTTCAAAAGTTTGTGGGGGTTTTATTACTAACACTAATTTTATTTGGTTTTCTTGTAAATATATTTTGTCATTTTGTATATATTCATTGGGGATCATTTTAGAAGTTGTTGTTTTTATGCCCCTCCCCACAGACAATTTTTTGTACATAAGGGGATTATTTAGGTTTTTTCATGGAGTCAAAGAGGCATTTTGGTGTTTGTAGTAAGAAAGGTATGGATAAATGTGTTGTTTTGGTGAATGGAATATTGTTCTGTATGATAGGGTCAGTGGTTGTGGCTAGCTAAGTTTTAATCTAAGACAAGTGATGACCGTCCTTTACCCCAACCCCCTTTTTCGGCCTTGTGCCACATTTGTACAAAGTACAATAAATAATGTTGATGAAAAGAATTTTGATGTTTACCTCGTCAAATTTTTATCTTTTTCCGACTCTTGCGTGACTGGTTTGCTTGGATTTTACCCTTTTTCTGTGTTGAACTGCATTTTTGGTTGAGTTTGTTTCTTTTATTACTGCCTTTTTACGAGACTGTTTGAAAAGATTTTTTCTTTTCTGTTTTTTTACCCACCTCAATTTTTATTTTCACCCTCTTAATCTTTTTTACTTTTATTCCAGTGTTTCCTTTTTTTTTATTTTCTCTTTTAATTATATCTTCATTCTCTTTATTTTGTAACCCCCGTCTGTGTTACGTTTCTGACTAACTTTAATTTCTTGCATTTTCTTTCTTACCTTTAAATATCTGTTAACTTATTTCTCGTGTAGTTTTTTTTCTTCTCCGTGCCAAAATCGCACTAATCCTTGTATTGTCTCTTTGTATTGTCAAACTTATCTATTTTCTTTTGTTTACTTTTTGACTCGCCTTCTTAGCTTCAGTCATTTTTGTTTTTGTAACTAGCTTCGGCTATTTTTGATAGTTTTTTTGTTTACTTTTGTCAACCGTTTCATTGTTTATTTCGTTTTAAATTTATTTGTCTCGCCTTTAGGCGAATTTTGTACTTTTTAGTTTGTATTTTTGTCTTGCCATTTGTTTTAATTGTTGTCCTTTGTAAAACCTTTTTATTTATCGTTTTCCGTTATTTTTGCTGTCTCGCCTTCCGGCGATTTTCTCTGTCTATTTTTTTCGCTACTAGCGAACTTTACTTATTTAGGTTCCCCCCCCTCACACACCACCTATAGGCGTACTTTGTTTTTTTACCACCCTCCCCTCCCCTTCCCTTTGTATTTTACCCCCTTCCCTTCCCTTCCCTTTGTAAAAAATGGAGAAGAAAAAAAAATTCTTCGTTTTTTCTTATAAAAAAGAAAAAACTTGTCATACCTGACCTAATAAGGTCTGTTAAAAAACATTTATTTTCTATTAAGAAAAAAACACCCGACAAAGAAGATACGGAGGTGTATCCTGCGTTACCAAGTACTTCATCCAATAATTTCAAGGAAAATACTCCCCATAAAACTACGGAAGGACAAAATGGCCAAAAAACCACAAGTATGGATGCCCAAAATGGCAATAATGAAAATTGTATGGAGGCCAATAGTGGCTCAAAGTCTGACCAGAAAATGAATAATTCAGAGACCGGGGAATTGCCCTCTTGTTGGAAGTCCCCCCACCCGAGTTGTATTATCAATGTAGCGGAATTCTTAGAGCGAGCTAAGTTACGCACACCTTGTCGTAGAAGGTGGACTCTTAGAAGACGCCCAGGAACTAAGAAAAATTGAAAAACGAATAGTGTCAGTTTTCGTCGTGGACAAGTGAACACGCAAGATTTGTCGCTCGACGAAAGACACAGTGATAAAATCACTGGAGTCCTTGGGGTTCAACCCCCTCAGAGTTGGGAAAGGAGCCGGCTTTTTCATGTGGGACGTATTGTTACCCACGCCGGAAGATTGCGTGGCAGCTTCGAGCAAGGACTTGATCACTAAAGATCTGATCCTGCGGAAGGAATACGTAGGCCGAAGAAGGACCAAGTTTCAAATTGGATGTCCCTCCTCAAGTTCTCGGTGAACATCTCGCGGCCTACCTGTCCCAGTTCGGCGAAATACTGGCCGCATCCTGCGATAGCCTGAGCGGGGGGTGGAGTTTCGATATTCGTTTAGATGAAAAAGCCTTCCTCTCCATCCCCAACTGTCTGGTAGTAAGGAAATTGAAATTGCCGGTCATTGTGACTGGCTGTAAACCGGTATGCTGGAAGTGTGGAAAGACTGGTCCTCTTCCTGCCCAGAGAAGAAGGCCTCTGGAATTCAATCTCCCATTGACCAGAATCCCCCTCTGACAGAGTCTTTACCTACTGCCTCGCCTGTAATGGGAATGCCAGCTTCTGGGACCGGTAGGGAAAATCCTCCGGTTGGGCAAAAGACCACATTCTCCAAAGAGCTTTTGACCACTGCTAGTGCAGTTGCGGAGAAGGGGGAGTGGGGAATGGCTAGTTGCTGGTAAGGCCAGAGGGAAGGGCCAGACAACGGGTCCTCAGTCCCCTGAAGCCCCAAGGACGAAAGGCACTAACAACCACCCTTCCTCTGACAACGTTAAGGGCAATGCCCCGGCCTCTCAAATGTCTTTCCAAGACAAACAAAAGAAATTTGATCCCGGATTCGAAAAAACGGAAAAAATTAAGGAGTTTAAAAAGAAATTAGATACTCAGCACAGTTCTCAATCACAAAATCCAACCCCTTCTACGTCCTCTACCCGGTCCATCCCCTCAACTAAGAAACGACCTTCGCCCCAGATAACTCCTTCCAAATCGCTTCCCCTTAGTAGAGATCCCAGCCCTTACAAACATAGATCATTTTACACACCCCTCAACACACCCACCCCTTCCCCTGTTAAACATAAACCCTCCAGCACACCTCAGCATACTCCCAGTCATTCCCCTGTTAAAAAAGCGGACATGCCACATCCCGCTTCCAAACGTCAAAGAAGCCCCTCACAGGAGCTGAAAGGCACAGAAGTCTATTTACAACACAGGGTAATGCCGTATTTCCCCTGCCCAGGCCGAGAGAGCCAGGGATTATGGAAACCGTATTAAAGACCTTAAATATTTGCTCTCAATACGGCAGTTTGCGGACCAAGATATCGAAGTGCCTTAAAACTTCTCGCTTGCCCAAAGGGTTCTGACAGTTATCAGAACTGGACCTGGTGCTAAGCAAATTTGGGCTATGCTTGATGAGGCCATCAGTTCATATAATATGACGTTGCCTATTGCAATCACCCAGAACGATCAGTTGAAAAATCTAAAACAATTTTGTGCAGGGAGGGTCCCAGTTTTAGTTCACCCCTCTCTATATAGAACACTTAAATTGATTTTCCCCCGGGATATCGGCGGAATCTCCCAAGACGGTTCCATCAAGACTGAGATGGGCCATGGGTTAATGGGAGAGGCGGTCGGTATCCTTACCCCGTCCATGTTCAAACCAGTGCTTCAACCCTAATCGGTCTTCACTATGTCTCTCTGGTTAGCTAATATAATGTCCGAGGCCTGAGGTCGGAGTCTCGCAGGGCGAGGCTCTCTCGCGACCTTCAGCGCCTCGGGGTGAATGTTTGTTGTGTGCAAGAGACCCGGTTTTCTTCTCATGAACGTGTAGACTTGCTGTCTAGGGGGTTCTCCCTTTATTCAGCATGTTTTGATGGTCGTTCGAGGGGTGTCTCTTGGCTAGTGAGCAGGTCTTTGAAGGCTGCATATACCTTTGTCTTCGCAGATCCGGCAGGCTGGCTTTGCGTGCTGGATGTTACTATAAAAGATAAGGCGCTACGTCTCATTTGGGGTTTATGCGCCCAATAATCATGCCGAGCGACCTGCTTTGTTTCGGCAGATCGCGCCGTTTTGACGACATCTCGTCGGGTAGTTTTAGCGGGGGATTGGAATGCCGTCCTTGACCCCGATATAGATCGTATAGGGCAAAAAACAAGGTACTAACAACCGGGACGTGAAACCATTTCGGGACTTTATCGATGAGTTTGATCTTGTCGATAAGTACCGGAATGAACACCCTCAGGAGGTAGCATGGACTTGGACAAATAGTGGCAACTCGGTTCCTGGGACGCTTGAGAGCTACCTGGACCGAGTCTTAGTTAGCAGAGTCGATGTAGGGCTCTTAGGGTGTCCAAGTTTCCACTATATAGTTTATACCGGTCATAGGCTTGTCCGGGTTCGTGTAAACTTAGATAAGCCTAAGGTTAGGTTGGCTGGTTACTGGAAATTAAACTGTTCACTATTTGGTGGACCAGTTTAATTTCCGGTTGTACCTGGTGGGCTGTTAAAATCCAAAAATAGAATTCTTCCGGGACCAGCTGTTCAATCTAATGATTCAGAGGAAAAAAATTGACGGGGGCTGTTATTGGGGAACGCCTGGTGGCGAAAATTAATCGTTAAAAATTAGAACGTTTGCTGCCGAATCGGAGCGCGTCGATTCAATCTAGATAGATAAGACCGGCGCAAACGGCATATTAGAACAAAAGGATCTTTTGATCGGGCAGTGAAATCCTGTGCTCAGTTCGACGCCTATTTGGCCGACTTTCCCTGTCTCGAGGCAGCTGAAGCGGCTAGGTGCGAGGGTCCCATTACGGAGACGGAAATCTGGGAAGCGCTGACATAGATTGGCCTGGATAATCCTCCGGGACTAGATGGTCTTCCCTATGAAGTTTACTTGAGGCAGTCGCCAGTTTTTGTTCCTTTGCTGGAACTGGTCTTCAACAACTGGATGAAGCAGGGTCTATACCCCAACGCTTCATCAGGGGTGTGATCAAGTTGCTGCGTAAGGACAAGGACGGTGGGGATGGGGTAAGGGAACTTTCGCCCTTTGACTATGTTAAACACAGAGTTAATTTCGGCGAAGATCTTAGCCAACCGTTTGCAGCTTGTCCTGTCTAGTCTGATTGGCTCCGAACAGACTTATGCTGTGAAGGGCAGGACTATTCAGGATAACCTGCATATGGTACGCTTGATCTTAGAACAAGTTGACAGTGAATCCGCGCTGATAAATTTAGATCAGTCTAAGGCCTTCGATAGGGTGAACCATCGCTTTCTGGAGGCTGTCCTTTCGGCTGCCGGTTTCGGAGCCGACTTTCGCTCCTGGATCTGACTTTTGTATGCGACCCCTGGTGCGCTGGTGGAAGTGAATGGGGTAAGATCGAAGCCTTTGCTATTGTCTCGCTCCATTCGTCAAGGTTGTCCGTTATCGCCTTTGCTTTACATTCTTTGGGGCTTTACATACATTGGGGCTACCACCTCAGCCAGGTATTCCACCTATGTTGATGACGTTTCAGTTCTTGTGTCGAGCAGAGCCGAGATGGACGAAGTCAGCAAAGAGATCAGTGGTTATAAGATGGTGACAGGGGCCAAGATCAACCGCGATAAGTCTGTTGACTTACGGTTGGGTGCGTGGAAGTGAGTTTCTCTTCCTGGACCTTTCCTCTGGACGGATGGGCCGATCAAGATTCTCGGCGTCTGGTTCGGTCCTGATCTCCAGTTGGATATGAATTGGTCGGAGGTTCAAGGGAAGGCCAAGATCGCAATTAATTTGTGGTCTCGGAGGAGCCTTTCCTTGAAGGGGAGGGCGGAAGTATGTGTTTCACACATCTACCCGATTCTCCTTCACCGACTCTCTGTGCTTCCACTTCCGTTTGGCACCTTACTGGCGTTAGTGAGGCTCTTGTTCTCCTTCTTGTGGGGAGGTAAGGCCTCCAGAGTCTCTCGGGAGATCTGTTGCCTTCATCCTGCTGAAGGCGGTCTGGGTATGCCTAGCATATTCGTCAACATATGCTTCGCATCGCCTTCTTAGACCGAATGTGTCGCGAATCGGATGAGGTGGACGCCTTCTGGAAGGAAGACGTCCGTAGAAACTTCTCATCCCTGAGAAGTGTTCACTCGTGCGAAGGGAAAGTTCTTTGTCAGCTTAAAGTCAAGATTAGGACGGAAAGGCGGCGAATGTCGTCTCATCAGAATTCCAGCAACGGGGTGGGTGGCCTCTTCCAACGTCAGGCGTTTTGATGGCGGTTAGATATCAGGATATTGTTTTACTGGGTTGAACTTGGGCAATGATCCTGGTTTACGGTTAGGTCTTATGTTTTGATGCTTTAGTTTTTTTTTTCTTTTCCAGTTAACTTAGCTAGGGTATGTTTGTTCATTGGCCCCTTTTATTTCTGTCCCCTTTTTCTTTTAGTTTAACTGCCCATCCCCTCCCTCGTTTCGGTGGTTAGTGATTTCAGGGGTTTTTATTACTAACACGAGTTTGTTTAGTTTCCTGTAAATAGTTTATTATCATACTGTACATATATCATTGGGGTGCTTTTTTTAGCTTGTTTTTTTCCCCCCCAGACAAAGATTTGTACATACGGGGACTAGTTAGGTTGTTCATTGAGTCAATGAGGTATTTTGGTGAATGTAGTAAGAAAGGTATGAGTATGAATGTTTTGTTTTGGTGCTAGGATTATTGTCTTGTATGATTGGCTTAAAGTTGTTATTAATTAAGACAGATGATGACCGTCCTTTTCCCCCTCCCACTTTTCGGCCTTGTGCCACATTTTCTGTATTTTACAGAAATAAATATCGTTGATGAAAAGAATTTCTGCTGTTATCCACTCTGGCTTTTGATTCGAGGACTATTATATCCAGCCGAAAGAATATAAAAAAAAAAAGTTGCCGACCAACAAAAACCCAAAAGAGAATTTCATGGAACAAATTTGGTAAATAGAATTTTGACTAATTTTCATTGACCAAACAAAAAATTAATATTTATTTACACACCTTTGTAGATTTCCAAATATAGCACTTAGATTACTTTGCTAGCCCTAAAGTGATAAAAATATTTTACTCACCTTCTTCCTCCCTCGTAACACTTCGCCAGTAACTCTGTGTTTTCTGTTTTGTATGCCTCAATTGTTTATCTTGTATATATTTTATGTTGTGTTTTAGTAAATTAAATATTTATTTGTGATTTAGCTCTGTGTTTTGGTAAATCATTTTTTTCCTTTGTTACAATTATCAACACATAACAGTTTCATTTCATTATTTTCAATTTAAAAGCTATATTTCCATTTGATTTCATCATTTTCAATTGGAGAATAACAAAAGCAGCAATATTTTCTTCGTTTTTCTATATTTTCAAATGAAAAATATTATCTATATTTTCATTTTGATTTCAATATTTTCAATTGAAAATTAATAAAAACAATTATATTTCCATATGCTTTCATCATTTTCAATTGTATGGTATCAAATTCAGATATATTATGATTTGATTTTAAAATTTTCATTTGCAAATATCAAAATCAGCATTATTTCCATTTAATTTCAATATTTTCAATAGAAAGTTAATAAAATCAGCTATATTTCCATTTTATTTCATCATTTTCAATTGTCTGATGTCAAAATCAGCTATGTTTCAAAATCATTTCAAAATCTTAAATTGGAAAATGTCAAAATCACCTCTATATTTACATTCATTTCATAATAACAATTGTCGGATATCAAAATCTATTACATTTCAATTTGATCTTGAAACTTTCAATTGGCATATACCAAATCAGATCTATTTCATTTCAATATTTTCATAGAACTTAATAAAATTAGCTATATTTCCATTTGATTTTGTCATTTTACTTTCTCTGATAACAAAATCAGCTATATTTCCTTTTAATTTCAAAGATTTCCATTTGGAAAATATCAAAATCAGCTATTTTTCCGTAAGGTTTCAATATTTTCAAATGAAAACTAATAAAATCAGCTATATTTACATTTTATTTAATGATTTTGTCTGGTATCAAAATCACCTATTTTTTTAATTTGATTTCAAAATTATCAATTGGAAAATATCAAAAAACTGCTCTATTTTTGTTTCATTTTATTATTTTCAATTGGAAATTAAGAAAAACATTTATATTTCCATTTGATTTCATAATTTCAAGTTTCTGATATCAAAATCATCTGTATTTTGATTTGATTTCAAACATTTCAATTGGCATATACCAAATAAGATCAATTTTTATTTGATTTCAATATTTTCATTTGAAAATTATTAAAATCAGCTATTTCTGTTTCATTTTAAATTTTCTGATATCAAAATCGGGTATATTTTGATATACTTACAAAATTTTCAGTTCAATTTCTGTTTGATTTTCAATTGAAAATTAATGGAATCAGCTATATTTCCATTTCATTTGACTGTTTTCTATTGGCTGATATCAAAATCAGGTGGATTTTGATTTGAATTCAACATTTTCAATGGGAAATTTTCAAAAGCAGCTGTCTTTGTGATTTCATTTCATCATTTTCATTTGTAAACTCTGCTATATTTCTATTTGAATTCATCATTTTCAATTTTCTAATATCAAAATTATCTATATTTCAAATTGATTTCAAAATTTTCAATAAGCATATATCAAAATCAGATCTGCTTCTGTTAGATTTCATTATTTCCAATTGAAAATTAAGTGAGATATATTTCCATTTCATTTCATGATTTTCCATAATCTATATTTCCATTTCATTTCAAAATTTTCAATTGAAAATATCACAATCATCTCTATATATGTTGGAGTTCAATGATTTCAATTGAAAATTAATAATATCAGCTATATTTCAATTTGATTTCATCATTTTCATTTTTCTGATATCAAAATCATCTATATATATATATATATATATATATATTTGATTTCAAATTTTCAATTGAAAATTATAAAATCTGTGATTATTCAATTTGATTTCATCATTTTCAGTTATGTGATATCAAGATCAGTTTTATTTCCATTTGATTTCAAACTTTTCAATTGGAAAATATCAAAATGAGCTCTATATCTATTTGCTTTCAATATTTTTAATTGAGAATTGATAAAATCATCAATATTTTCATTTGATTACATCATTTTAAATTGTCTGATATCAAAATCAGCGATATTTCCATTCCATTTCAAAATTTTCAATTGAAAAATATCAAAATCTGCTATATTATTTTATTTCAATATTTTCAATTAAAAATTAATAAAATCAGCTATATATCCATTTGATTTAATCATTTTAAGTTAAGATATCAAAATCATCTACATTTCCATTTGAATTTAAAATTTTCTTGGAAAATATCAAAATCTGCTATATTTCTTTGAGATTTTAATATTTTCAATTGAAAAATAAAATGATGAAATCAAATGGAAATGTAATTCCATTTGATTTCATCATTTTCATTTCTCTTATATCAAAATCAGCTATATTTCCATTTCATTTTAAAATTTTCAATTGAAGAATATATAAATAATCTCTATTTCTGTTTGCTTTCAATATTTTCAGTTGAAAATTAATAAAATCATTTTCTATTTCTAATATCAAAATCAACTATATTTTCATTTGACTTTAAAATTTTCAACTGGAAAATATCAAAATCATCACTATCTCTATTTGCTTTCAATATTTTCAATTGAAAATTAATAAAATCAGCTATATTTCCATTTAATTTCATCATTTTCAATTGTCAGATATAAAAATCAGCTATATTTAGAAATAATTTTTTTAAATTTTTCAAAGGGAAAATAACAAAATCAGCTCTCTTTCTATTTATTTTCTATATTTTCAATTGAATATTTATAAAATCAGTTATATTTTCCATTTGATTTCATCATTTTCAATTGTCTGATATCAAAATCAACTATATTTCCATTAGATTTAAATATTTTCAATTGTAAAGTACCAAATCTGTTCTACTTCATTTTGATTCAATATTTTCTATTGAAAAATATACAAATCATCTCTATCTGTATTTGCTTTCAATATTTTTATTTGAAAATTAATGAAATCAGCTATATTTCTATTTCAATTAGAATATTTCAAAATGATATCTATTTCTTTTTGATTTCAATATTATCAATTAAAAATAAATAAAGTCAGATATCAGATTTCCATTTGAATTCATCATTTTCAATTGTCTGATTTCAAAATTAGCAATATTTCCATTTCAAGTCAAATTTTCATTTGGAAAATCTACTCTTTCATTTTCATTTCAATTTTTCATTTCAAAATTAATAAAATCAACTATATTTTCATTTGATTTAATCATTCTCAATTGTCTGCAATTGAGAATAACCTATATTTCCATTTGAATGTTCAATGAAAAAAATGACAAAATCAACTCTATTTCTTTTTGATTTAAATATTTTCAATTGAAAATTCAAGCAATCAGCTATTTTCTATTTGATTACATCATTTTCAATTGTCTGATATCATAATCAGGTATATTTACATTTGATTTCAAAATTTTTAATTGCAAAATATCAAAATCAGCTCAATTTCCTTTTCATTTCAATATTTTCAATTGAAAATTAATAAAATCAGTTATATTTCCTTTTAGTTTCATCATTTTGTTTGTCTGATTTTGAAATCAGACATATTTCCATTTGATTTCATCATTTGAATTGTCTGATATCAAAATTGTCTATATTTCCATTTGATTTAAAAATCAAATCATGTCTATTTGTGTTTGCTTTCAATATTTTCAATTGAAAATTAGTAAAATCAAAAATATAATATATATGTAAAATAGCAAAATCTTCCCTATTTCTTTTTGATTTCATTATTTGCAATTAAAATTTCATCACTTCCAATTGTCTGATACAAAACACAGCTACTTTTCCATTTGATTACAAAATATTAAATCTGAAAATATCAAAATCAACATTATCTGTTTCGTTTTCAATTTCTATGATTTCATAATTTTCAAATGTCTGATATTAAAATCAGCTATATTTCCAAGTTAATTCACAATTTTCAACTGGAAAATATCAAAATCAAGCTCTATTTTTGTTTTGCTTTAAATATTCTCAAGTGAAAAATTAATAAAATCAGTTATATTTCCATTTAATTTAATAAATATCAATTGTGTGATATCAACATAAGCTACATTTCTATTTTTTTTCGAAATATTCAATTAGAAAATATCAAACTCATCTCTGTTTACAATATTTACATTATTCGGACTCTTGTCCTCATCTTTGTTGCCATATTTATTTCAACATTTCGGTCTTTGTACACTCCGGCCTTCTTCACGTGGTTGGAATGTTGAACTGAACCCTTTATTTCGCTCACTGTGGTAAACTGTTCTAGTTCCATGTGCCATGTTTAACCCACCAGTGAAAGCAGTGATCAACATCAGCCAATATCAAATGAGTGCCTCTGAGGAGTCAGTATTGAATAAGGGTCTCAACTTCATCACAACCATCAGGTGAGTGCCATACTTGGACATCATTGTTAGAATCAAGGAAGTGGCCTTGAACTTACCTCAGGCTCAGATGGAGGGTGAGACAGACCTTGGAGAAAGCCAAGCTGCCAAAGTCAAACATAATGAAATTGAAGAGGCTGGCAATTGGGTCCCTACAGAGGAACGAAAACATAATCATGCTGTTGGCTGACAAAGGCAATGCTACTGTAGAGATGGACAAATCAGATTATACAGGAAAGCTGGAAAACCACATTAGAAATGGTAGCTACAGCAAAGTAAAAGAGGATCCTACAATGAAAATGGAATACAAACTGTCACAGATACTAATCAAGAACAAAGATCAATTGAAAATTTATAAAATCAGCATTTCCATTTGATTTCAAAATTTTCAATTGAAAATATTGTAATTATGTCTATATCTTTTAATTTCAATATTTCCAATTGAAAATTAATAAAACCGGCTAAGTTTCCATTTGATTTCAACATTTTCAATTGTCTGATATCAAAATCATCTATTTCCATTTATATTCAAAATTTTCCACTGGAAAATATCAAAATCTGCTGTTTATTTATGATTTCAATATTTTCAATTGAAAATTAATATCTTTTGATTTCCAATACTTGCAATTGAAAATTATATTTCCATTTGAATTCAAATTTTTTAATAGAACAATGTCACAATCTGCTCTATTTCTTTTAGATTTGAATATTTTCTATTGAAATAAAATCAGCTATATTTCTATTTGATTTCATTATCAAATTTCTGACATCAAAATCAGCTTTCTTTTCCATTTGATTTCAAAATTTTCAATTGGAAATATCAAAATTTCTTAATCAATAAAAATCAGCTATATTTCCATTTGATATCAATAATTTAAATTGCTTGATGTCAAAATACACTATATTTCCATTTGACTTCAAAATTTCCATTAGAAAATATTAAAATCAGCTCTATTTCTTTTTGATTTCAATATTTTCAATTGAAAATTAATAAAACCAGTTATATTTCCATTTATTTTAGAATTTTCACTATTTTCAATTGAAAATTGGTAAAATCAGCTATATTTTCAATTGATTTCATCATTTACATTTGTCTATCAAGATCAGTGATATTTCTATATGATTTCAAAATTTTAAATTCCAAAATATCAAAATTATTATCATATCTTTTTGATTTATATATTTTTGATTGAAAATTAATAAAATCCACTACATTTCCATTTGATTTCATCATTTCCAATTGTCTGATATCAAAATCTACTACATTTCCATTTGATTTCAAAATTTTCAATTGCAAAATATCAAAATCAGCTCTATTTCTTTTTGATTTCAATATTTTCAATTGATAATTAATATAATCTGCTATATTTTCATTTGATTTCATTATTTTCCATTGTCTGACATCACAATCAGCATTATTTCAATCTGATTTCAAAATTTTCAGTTGGAAATTATCAAAATCAGCTCTGTTTCTTTTTGATTTAATATTTTCAATTGAAAATTAATAAAATCCACATTACCATTTGATATCAACATTTTAAATTGTCTGATATCAAAATCAGCTATATTTCCATATGATTTCAAAATTTTCAAATGGAATATATCACAATCACCTCTATTTCATCTTGACTTTAATATTTTCAAATGAAAATTAATAAAATCAGCTATATTTCCATTTGAATTTGACATTTTCTTTTTTCAGATACCAAAATAAGCTATATTTGCATTTGATTTCAATATTTTCAATTCGAAAATATCAAAATCAACTTTATTTCTTCTTGATTTCAATATTTTCAATTGAAAATTGATAAAATCACTATATTTTCATTTGATTTTCTTTATTTTCAATTGTCTGATATCAAAATCAACTATATTTCCATTTGGTTTGAAAATTTTCAATTGGCTAATATCAACATCATGTCTATTTCTGTTTGCTTTCAATATTTTCAATTGAAAATTTATAAAAGTCATCATTTTTTTTTATAAACAAAATGTTGGGTTTTTTTTGCTATACTTTTCTAACCATGATGATAGAGAAAGCATTACCTTGCACCATAACCAGTGCGATACTCTGCAAGAGCCACTCCATTTTGCAAGGCTCCTCCCTTAATCAAGACGCCATCACACCAATCCTCCAAAGGAATGCCAACGAAAGTGGGCCAATAACCCCAGAAGTCTCCACTGCCACAGGAATAAAAAAAAAAAATCAATCAGCATAAAAGAATATTTAACTATTTTTTTATCTCTGCGTCCCAGGTGGCAGACTTTGGCTTAACCATGGACCTGATCAAATTACTGGTCAAAAATATATCTGTACAAGTCAACCAACGACTTTCCCATTTTAAAAGGGAAAATGCTAATGCCATCCAGCTGCTTTCCATCATGTCAGTTGAGGCCTACAGGTTCAATTTGGGAAGGGAGCCCAGCTGCATCCAGACTTCTTCTGATGATGTCATTTATTGTTGCATGCTGTGGAAAGCGAACCAGGTGCCACTACTCATCTATATTTCCATTTCATTTCATCATTTTCAATTGTCTATTAGAAAAATTAATTATATTTTTTATTTGATTTCAAAATTTTCAATTTGAAAATATCAAAATCATATATATTTCTTTTTGATTTAAATATTTTCTATTGAAATTGAATAAAGTGAACTATATTCCCACTTGATTTCAACATTGATTTTCAATATATCAAAATCAGCAATATTTACATTTGGTTTCAAAATTGTCCATGGGAAAATATCAAAATAATCTCTATTTCTTTTTGATTTCAATATTTTCAATTGGAAAATAAAAAAAATCAGCTCTATATCTAGTTGATTTCAATATTTTCAATTGAAAATTAATAAAGTCAACTATATTTCCATTTGATTAGATCATTTCCAATTGTTTGATATCACAATCAGCTATATTTCTATTTGATTTCAAAATTTTCAATTTGAAAATATCAAAGTCAGTAGAATTTCTGTTTTCAATATTTTCATTTGAAAATTAATAAAATCAACTATATTTCCAATTGATTTCGTCATTTTCAGTTTCTGATAATTAAATCAGCTATATTTCCAAATGATTTCGAAATTTTCTATTGGAAAATACAGAAACCATATATATTTATTTTTGATCTCAGTATTTTCAAATGAAAATTGATAAAATCTGCTATATTTCCAATTGATTTCATCATTTTCAATTGTCTGACACAAAAATCTCCTATATGATTTCAAAATTTTCATTTGGAAAATGTCAAAATCATCTCTATTTGTTTTTTATTTCAATATTTTCAATTGAAAATTAATAGACTATTCTGTATTTCCATTTGATTTCAAAATTTCCATTTGTCTGATACTAAAATCAGGTATATTTCCACTTGATTTCAAAATTTTCAATTCGAAAATATAAAAATCTGATCTATGTCTTTTTGATTTCAATATTTTCAATTGTAAATGAATATAAGCTATATTTCCATTTGATTTCATCATTTACAATTGTCGAATATCAATAGTAGCAACATGTCCAATTGATTTCAGGATTTTAAATTGGAACATAATAAAATCTTCTATATTGAAAATTTATAACATTTACTTTATTTCAAGTTGAATTGAATGTTTTGAAATAGAAAATATCAAAATCTACTCTCTCTGATTTCAATATTTTCAATTGAAAATTATTAAAATGTGTCAAATGATTTCATCAAATTTAATTGTCTGATATCAAAATCTGCTATATTTCCATTTTGATTTCAACATTTTCAGTAGTAAAATAAATCTTTTTTTATTTCTCTAACACTTTTGCCCTGGCCCCTCATCCTCTGGCATCTTACTCTTGGGGTTGAGATGTCTACTTGGTCCTAACCGAACTTAATGGAGTGGCCATAGGTCCCCTGAGCATCTGTAGATTATTCGACCAGTCTGCTGGTTTAATCCTGCTTCTTGCCCACGTTGTGATTTGTTTGATCCTGAAAGCAGAAGTGATGTCCGTCCATTCATGGTTGACTGAAAATGTAGACATGGCTGGGGAGTATGCACTAAGAAATTTAGAATGCAGCAAAAAAAAAAAAAAAATTAATATCTGCAGAAAGCCAGACAAACATCGATTCAATGGTTGAATTGGTAATGTCTTTTATATAGCAGAAAAGCATAGTAGAGAAGAGAAACGGGTTACAGAAAAGAAAAGTAAAAAACTCATACACTGGATTCTAGACAGAGAGAGTGTATGTGATTATCTTGTTGTTAAATCATCTCAGAACAATATATGACTCTTGCGATGGAGGGATAAAGATTTCTGTGCGTGGGCTTAAAGTTATAGTGGCGTTCCTCCTCCCAACATTCGCCCGGGCCAATTCTCCCTTCAAGAATTTTCTTTGGTCTCTCTTTTTCAGCATAACTATGCGTTTATATAGATAAACCCAGATGGTTATAACTGACACTCGGCCTTACTACTTTGCATGCAATTATCTTTATATATAGTTATATTTCCATTTGAATTCAAAATTTACAATTGAAAAATATCAAACTCTGCTCTATTTCCATTTCATATCATCATTTTCAATTGGAAAATAACAGAATAAGCTATAAATCTTTTTTATTTCAATATTTTCAATTGAAAATTAATAAAATCAGCTATAATTCCATTTGATCTCAAAATTTTTAATTGGGCAATGCCAAAATCCAATCTATTTCTTTTTGATTTCAATATTTTCAATTGAGAATTAACAAAATCTGCCATATTTCCATATGATTTTGTCATTTTTCATTATCTGATATCAAAAGCATCTATATTTCCATTTGATTTCCAAATTTTCAATTGGAGAATATCAAAACCAATTCTATATCTTTTTGTTTTTAATAATTAGAAATTAATAAAATCAGCTACAATTTCATTTGATTTCACTATTTTCAATTTTCTGATAACAAAATTTTATTTGGAGAATCTCAAAATCATCTCTATATCTTTTTGATTTCAATATTGTCCATTAAAAATTAATAAAATCAGCTGTATTTCCATTTGATTGCATAATGTTCAATTGTGAGATATCAAAATCAGCTATTTTTTATTTGATTTCAACATTTTCAATTGTAAAATATCAAAATCCTTTCTATTTCTATTTGATTGCAAAATTTTCAATTGAAAATTATTAAAATCCTTTATAATTCCATTTGATTTCAACATTTTCAATTGGGCAATACCAAAATCTGCACTATTTCCATTTGATTTCAAATTTTTCAATAGCAAAATGTCAAAATCAGCTCCATATCCTTTTTGATTTTAATATTTTCAATTGAAAATTATAATTCCTATATATTTCCAGTTGATTTAATTTTCTAAATTTTAAATTGGAATATATCAAAATCAGCTGTATTTTTTATATCAATATTTTCAATTGACAATTAATAAAATCAGCTCTATTTCCATTTTATTTCAGCATTTTCTCCTATCAAATTTCAAAATGAGTAATATTTCCATATGATTTCAACATTTTCATTTGGAAAATTATCAAAACCATCCTCATTTTATTTTGATTTATATATTTTCAATTGAAAATAAATAAAGCCATCTATATTTCCATTTGAATTCATCATTTTCAATTGTCTGATATCAAAATCGGCTATATTTCCATTTGTTTTAAAAATTTTCAATTGGAAAATATCAAAATGAGATATATTTCTTTTTGGTTTAAGTATTTTCAATTAAAAATTAATAAAAATGCTATATTTCTATTTGATTTCATCATTTCCAAATGTCTGATATCAAAATAATCTATATTTCCATTTGATTTCAAAATTGTCAATTGAAAAATAACAAAATCGGATGTACATTTTTTGATTTCAATATTGTTAATTGAAAAGTATTTTTTTATTTCGATTTCCATAATCATTTCATAATCCATATATTAAAATCAGTTATATTTCCCTTTCATTTCAACATTTTCAATTGGAAAATATCAAAATCATCTTTATTTCTTTTTGATTTCAATATTTTCAATTGAAAATTAATAAAATCTGCTATATTTCCATTTTCTTTCATCATTTTCAATTGGAAAATATGAAAATCAGCTCAATAACTATTTCATTTTAATATTTTCAATTGAAAATTAATAAAATCTACTATATTTCCCTTTGATTTCTTCATTTTCAATGGTCTAATACCAAAATCAGATATATTTCTGTTTGATTTAAAAATTTGAAATTGAATATTAATATAATCAACTATATTTCCATTTGATTCCAACGTTTACAATAGGGAAATATCAAAATCAGCTTTATATCTTTTTGATTTCAATATTTTCAAAAGATAATTATTAAAATCAGCTATATTTTTATTTTCTTTCATCATTGTGATTTGTCTCATATCAAAATAAGCTATATTTCCATTTGATTTCGTACATTTTCCTTTGTAAAATATCAAAATCAGCATTATTTATATTTGATTTCAATATTTTCAATTGAAAATTAATAAAATAATCTATATTTCCATTTGATTTAATCATTTACAGTTATTTGATATCAAAATCATATATATTTCAATTTGAATTCAAAAATTTTCAATAGGAAAATATAAAAATTAGCTCTATTTGTGCTTGTTTTCAGTATTTTCAATTGGAAATTAGTAAAATCTACTATCTATATTTCTCATGTTGTCTGTGTGTGTGTCTGTCGTGGGCGTTGTTACCTCGCCCAATCCGCATTTCTCACCCGATTTCGATGCGGTTTTCACCACAAGTTTGCAAATGGCTGCCGTAAGGACATGACGGAGCCAGATTTTTGAGTTCAGACTCAGGTTCCGGAAAAATCGATAATCAAAAAAAATCTGCTTACAGAAGGAATGATCGCATTTCAACCAAATTTGACACCCTCTTAGAGTCTACCATTAGAAGTGTTGTCCAGAAGTTTCATGACCACGGTTTTTGAGTTTTATCGATTTTCCGCGCTGTAAACAGCGCGGAAAATCGATAAAACTCAAAAACCGATACGCCCAGATTACGCCTGAACCGCATGTCGGTTTTTAGCGAAAACCGACCGGATTTCTGAGTAGGCCATTGGGAGTCACCATGTGAAGTTTCAACTCTGAGCGCCCCCCCACCAAAACAGAGTGCAAATCGACAATCGGTCAACCCTTAACAATGTTTTTCCTAAATGCAGATTAATTTAAGGTCACGCTATGCGCGGGAAGAAACAAGTCAGTGCGTGCAGTGGAAGAAAACATTTGACCTCAAATTCTGGAATGGGTGCAGGGCCATTGAAATTCGGCTTTTTTATCCCTGCTACCAGGTCTGACTTTGAGCCATAAATGACATATTCGACTTTGTCAATACTTTTGCTTTAATCGTCGCATCTTACCAAAATAAGCACTTCCTTTATTCGCGACTTTACTGAAAAAAAACGCATACGTGCTGAGTGAAAATGGTTCCTCCTTCAGCAGTCCATTTTCCAATTCTTCTTTAAACATTTTCCCATAGCCCAGGGTGAATTCCAGACCTGACGAGGAGTTTTTGCGCTAAAACAGCAGGGCTTCCTCCCACTCCATTTCAAAGCTAATGCCGGCAAACGGTTAGCGGCTTAACGAACAAACTCTTCATTGCAGCTCCTTGCATTCTCATCGCCGGCATCACGTGCGTTAGAGCCAAGCTGCATATGCAGCAGGCAGCTTCACCCCGTTTACGGCCAAGCCTTGCCCTTGCCAAATCATGTGCACGTGCGTGAATGCACGCTAGCATCTTCCATTTTGCGTGAGCTCATTCATTGGTCAGGGCCATTGTCCAAACTACACCAATCAATGATAAGTCACGCTCCCTTTAAATATCTTCAGCGCGGCTGCATCCGCACTCACGTCTTGATTTGATCGCCATTAACGCATCTGTCCTTGGATTAATTGACAGCTTCCTGCTACCGCAAGTTACCTATTTGCTTAAACGTTTGCATTACCCATTTTATCTCCGCGTGCTGCCTCTACTGCGCAGCACAGTCCATCTTAGCGTTCCATAACTATTTCTACATTTTCGTAGTTCAGTTTTGCTATTAGACAGTTAACTGCTGTCGCAAGTTACTTATTTACTCAATCCTTTTCCCAACCTATTTTACCTCCACGTTGCAGTTTTCACTGTAAGTTGAAGTGCACTGCCTTTACTCCGCGGCCCAGTACACCTCAGTACTTCACTGCCTATTTGCTTAAACGTTTGCATTACCCATTTTATCTCCGCGTGCTGCCTTTACTGCGCAGCTCAGTCCATCTTAGCGTTCCATACCGATTTCTACCGTTTCGTAATTCAGCGGTGATCAGTACAACAGACGTGACATTGTTATCGAATCGCGCGGCACTGGGCTCCGAAGAATCAGTGAAACGCACCGGTCCTACGATGTACTGCCACTTCTCTTCCCTTACGGAGAAGATGGGTACCACTTTGCAAAATGGATCCACCTTAAAAACAGTGTCTTGCAGGGCTTTCTACGCCTACCTATTGATGATATATGAGGGTGCATTCAATCATCTTCATCGAAGCCGGCAACTTTTCCATCAATTCATAGTAGACATGCTAATATGGAATCCGAAAGACTCTGTTACATCAGATTGAATCAGACCAAGTTGCACTGCGACTCTTACATTCACCTCCGTGATGCTTTACGAAATGACGCTGATCCACGCAATATAGGTAAGATGTGCATACTACCTGCAACGTTCACAGGCAGTCCACGATACATGCACGCGAGGACGCAAGACGCGATGACATACGTTCGTAAGTACGGCCGACCAGACCTATTCATAACTTTCACGTGTAACACAAAATGGTACGCAATTGCTAAAGAACTTATGCCAGGACAATCGGCTTACGACCGTCCAGACCTCATTGCTCGCGTTTACCATCTGAAGTTGGGAAAGTTAATGGATGTGATTACAAAGGGCCAGGTTTTGGGGGCTGTTTGCTGTCGTATGCACACTATTGAGTGTCAGAAACGTGGCCTGCCTCACGCACATATACTAATTTGGCTGTGCGACAAGATTGAGGCCACAGAAATCGATCATCTTATTTCTGCTGAAATTCTTGATCCGTCGGCTGAGCGTGAATTGTACGAAATAGTGACAACCAACAAGATTCATGGTCCCTGCGGGTCGCATTACAATTACACCAGCTGTCACAACAACGAAGGCAAATGCACCCGGCAGTACCCACGAGATTTCGTGAGCGAAACCATTACAGGGAGCGATGGTTATCCACTGTACCGGCGAAGGAGTCCCGCTGAGGGAGGATTTACAGCCGTGGTAAAGGGCCACCAAGTGGATAACAGATGGGTAGTGCCATACTGTCCCTTACTAGCAAAAGCGTTCAATGCGCGCATCAATGTCGAATATTGCCATTCAGTTCGCTCTATCAAGTATGGATGCAAGTACATCAACAAAGGGACTGATGCTGCAATGTTTGGTATTAGGCAGGAAGGTTCCGTAGACGAAATCCAGGACTTCCTTGCAGGGCGCGTCATTAATAGCACAGAGGGCCCTTGGCACATATTCAGCTTTCCCATCCATCTTTGTCGACAGGACGAGTTTTCTAAGACTCTACTGTACACAGACGTGCCTTCATGCTACGTGCGGACAAAAAAGAACACCTGGGCTCGGCGGAAGTGCGGGGCCAACGTCGAGGGCTATCCAGGCGTCAAAAAAGACGCCACACTCGGAAGGGTATTCACTGTTCCCCCATCGTGACAGGAATGTTTTTACTTGCGACTCATTTTGCACGAAGTTAGTGGTCCAACGAGCTACAATAACTTACGGACAGTTAATGGAGTTTTATGTGACACTTTTCGTAAGGCCTGTCTCCGTCTCGGCCTTTTGGAAGACGACAGCCAGTGGGATGCCACAATGGCCGAGGGAGCTCTTTTAAAAATGCCCTCTGCTTTGCGCCACCTCTTCACCACAATCTTACAAATGTGCGGACCCAGTGATCCCAAATATCTTTTGGACAATTACAAGGACTTTTTGTCCGAAGACATACTCAGAGAAGCGCAACTGCTGTGTCCAACAATGGCTCTTACATTCAACGATGAAATTTACAACAGGGGGCTTATAATCATTGAGAACCTATTTGCTGAAAGTGGGGTGAATCTCTCGCCGCTATTGGGCTTCCAACGCCAGATCGTGTGGCTTCCTCCAGTCTCTCACCGGAGATTGTGCGGGAGACATCCTACTCTGTTGAGGAGCTCAACGCCTATGTAACAACAAATGAGCCAAAGCTTCTCATAGACCAAAGGGCCGTTTACGATGCAGTTCTTGCATCCATCAGGCAGGATACAGGATCAATTTTCTTCCTGGACGCGCCTGGGGGAACGGGAAAAACGTTCGTAACAAAACTGCTTCTTGCAGAAATTCGGCGCCATGGGGAAGTGGCACTAGCTGTAGCGTCTTCAGGCATTGCTGCCATATTACTACCGGGTGGCCGAACAGTGCACTCAACGTTTAAACTTCCGCTTGACCTGATTAAGACAGAAACAGCTGTATGCAGTATAGCCAAGCAATCAGGTCTAGCGGAGGTACTCAGGCGATGTAAGCTCATCGTCTGGGATGAGCGCACTGTCAGTCCCAAAACTGCACTCGAGGCTGTAAACCGCTCTCTGAAGGATATTCGAAACTCCGATGACCTTATGGGAGGTATAACTGACTTCTATCCGGTGACTTTCGCCAGACACTCCCCGTTGTACCTAAGGGGACAAAGGCCGACGCTATTCGAGCGTGTTTGAAATCGTCACAACTTTGGCCTACTGTTAGACCATTGCACCTTACCACCAACATGCGTGCACACCTAACTGGCGATGTTGGGTCCGCCGAATTTTTGAATTCATTATTAGCCCTTGGCGAAGGTATTATTCCAGCGGACACTAATGGATTTGTAAACGTCCAAGGGTTGTCTACAGTGGTCACAACGCCAGCAACACTCAGGTAATCAGTTTTTCCTGATCTTCAAACTAACTACAATAATATTGAGTGGCTTGCTAGGCGGGCCATTCTTGCCCCCAAAAACACCACTGTGACAAACCTTAATAGACAGCTTCTGGAAACTGTGCCAGGGGTGTTGCACGCTTACAAATCCGCTGACAGAACTCCAGACCCCGCTGAAATGGCGAACTTTCCAGTGGAGTTCTTAAACAGCCTCCACCCCGCTGGTCTCCCTCCTCACATTCTGGAACTTAAAGTGGAGATCCCGGTTATATTGCTTAGAAACCTGCGTCCACCGAAACTATGTAATGGCATCAGGATGGTTATTCAGGCCCTCCACCCAAACATTATTGAGGCCAAAATTATAACTGGCTGCGGTAAAGGGGAGCAAGTGCTTATTCCAAGGATGCATTTTTATCCATCAGATGCCGACGTACCCTTCACTTTCAGAAGATCTCAATTCCCAGTCGCAACCTGTTTTGCTATCACAATTAATAAGGCCCAAAGACAAACGCTGTCTGTCACTGGTGTACACTTAGAGGAGCAGTGCTTCTCACACGGCCAACTTTACGTTGCCTTCTCTCGAGTCGGCAGGCGCGAGGATGTATTCCTTTATTCACCCTCGCAAAAAGCTAAAAATGTGGTCTACACTGAAGTCCTCAGCCAGTGATACGCAAACTCCATTCCTTTTTTCCTATTTTTTGTATCGTTTCCAAAGTACCGGGTTAACAAAACAAGGGCAACAACAACCCCGCCCAAGTAGTATGATCAGTCTCAATATTTCAGGAAACTGGGTTGTGTGTAAAAAAGTATTTGTTGTTAACATTCTTTTTTCATTCGGTTTTTCCAGTTACGAGTTCTTTTTTAAAGCTGATCGTTTTGTGTTCATTTTGTTTAGTTCTTTTTTCGTAACAGATTTAATGTTTAGTATAGTGTTTACAAAAAATTCGCAGTATGAGATAGGCAAGAAGTAAGGCATGTAGCAACATCAGCACGTCAAAGGGCACTCCTTTAAAGGCAAGGAAGGGCAAAAATATTTTAAATCAAGTGATAGCGATTGCTGTATGAGTTGTACGATTTTTGAATCAAGCACGGGCAACGCCGGGCCATGCTGCTAGTCAGCTATATTTCCATTTGATTTCAAAATGTTCAATTTTCTGATATCAAAATTTATTTTTCCATTAGAATTCAAAATTTTCAAATGAAAATATCAATATCTAGTCTATTCATTTCTCTGATTTCAAAATATGATATATTTCCATTTGAATTCAAATTTTTTATGGGAAAAATCTGCCCTATGATTAGCTTTCAATATTTTTTAATGAAAATTAATAAAATAAGCTATATCTTGATTTGATTTTATCTTTTACAATTGTCTCATATCAAAATGATCTATATTTCATTTGAATTCAAAATTTTCAATTGGCATATATGAAAATCATCTCCATTTCTGTTTGCTTTTAATGTGTTCAATTTAAAATCATTAAAATCAGGAATATTTCCATTTGATTTCATCATTTTCAATTGTCTTATATCAAAATCCGGTAAATTTCCATTTGAATTCCAAATTTTAAATTGGAAAATATAAAAATCAGCTATATTTCTTTTTGATTTCAATATTTTCAATTGAAAAATCTTCAAAACAACTATACTTTTGATTGATTTCATTATTTTCTATTTTCTGATGACAAAATCTACAATATTTCCATTTCATTTCAAAATTTTTGATTGGAACATATCAAAACCAGTTCTGTTTCTTTCTGATTTCAATATCTTCATTTGAAAATTTATAAAATTAGCTACTGAAATTTTGAATTGAAAATTATTAAAATCAGTTATATTTTCATTTGGTTTTATCATTTTCAATTTTCTGATATCAAAATCAGCTATATTTCCATTTATATTCAGAACTTTCAATAGGAAAATATCAAACTCTGCTCTATTTCTTTTTAATGTCTATATTTTTAATTGAAAATTAGTAAAAATCTTGTCATTTCGATATTCAAAATTTGTAAATGGAAAATATCAAAATCAGCACTGTTTCTTTTTTATTTCATTATTTTCAATTAGAAATTAATAAAATCAGTTGTATTTCCATTTGATTTCATCATTTTCAATTGTCTGATATCAAAGACAGATAATTTCCATATGAATTTAAAATTTGCATTTGGAAAATATCAAAATCTACTCTATTTCTTTTTCTTTTTCTTATTTTTAATTGGAAAATAATAAAATCATCTATACTTCCATATTATTTCAGCATTTTCTATTGTCTGATATGAAAATAAGCTAAAATTCTACTTGAATTCAAAATTTGGAATATCAAAGTCAGCATGATTTCTTTTTGATTTCAATATTTGCAATTGAATATTAATTAAATCAGATATATTTCCATTTGATTACATCAATTTACAATGTCTGATATGAAAATCAGCTATATTTTCATATAAAGTTTTTTAATTGAATTTTGAATTGGAAAATACCAAATCAGATCTATTTCTTTTTGATTGCAATATTTTCAATTGAAAATTAATAAAATCCGCTATATATCCATTTTCAGTTGTCTGTTATCAAAATCATCTATATTTCCATTTGTTTTCCAAAATTTCCATTTTGAAAATATCAAAATCATCACTATTTCTGATTGATTTTCAAAGGAAAATTATTAAAATCAACTATATTTCCATTTGATTTTATCAGTTTCTATTGTGAAAATCTGTGATATTTCCATGTATATTCAACATTTTCATTTGAAAAATATCAAAATCTGCTCTATTCCTTTTTGATTTCTATACTTTCCATGTTCAATTAATAAAGTCAGTTATAAATCCATTAGATTTCATCATTTATATTTGTATATCAAAATAAGCTATATGTCCATTTGAATTCAAAATTATCATTTGGAAAATATCAAAATCTGCTCTTTTCTTTTTTATTTGATGATTTTCTATTGGAAATTAATAAAATCAGCTATATTTCCATTTGAGTTCCGAATATTAAATTGGAAAATATCAAAATCATCTCTATTTCTTTGTGATTTCAATATTTTCAATTCAAAATTAATAAAACCATCTATATTTCCATTTGATTTCATCATTTTCAATTATCTGATACCAAAATAAGCCAGATTTCCATTTGATTTAAAAATTTTCAATTGGAAAATATCAGGATCACTTGTACTTCTTTTTGATTTAAATATTTTCAATTGAAAATTAATAAAATCAGCCATATTTCCGTTTGATTTCATCTTTTTCAATAATCTTATATCAAAATCAGCTGTATTTCCATTTGATTTCAAAATTTTCAATTGGATAATATCAAAATCAGCACTATTTCTGTTGAAATTTTATAATATCATCTATATTTCTATTTCATTTCATCAGATTCATTTGCTGATATCAAAATCATCTATATTTTCATTTGAATTCAAAATTTTCAATTATTAAATCAAAATAAATTCTCTTTCTTTTTGATTTCAATATTTTCCAAGAAAATTTAATAAAATCAATCATATTTCCAACTGATTTTCATAATTTTCAATTGCCTGATATCAAAATCAGCTATATTTCCATTTGACTTCACAATTTTCATTTGAAAAATATCAAAATCATATACATTTGTTTTCGATTTCCACATTTTCAATTGATATCTAATAAAACCAGCTATATTTATTGTTTCAAATCAAAATCAGCTATCTTTCCATATTAATTCAAAATTTTCATTTGGAAAATATCTAAAAAAGCTTTATTTCAGTTTGCTCTCAGTATTTACAATTTAAAATTAATAAAATACATTTGATTTCATCTTTTACAATTGTCTGACATCAATTAATTTCCAATTGATTTCAAAATTTTCAATTTCAAAATCTCAAAATCATTTTGATTTCATTATTTTCAATGGAAAATTTATAAAACCTACTGCATTTTCATTTTATTTCATCATTTTCATTTTTGTATCATCTATGTTAAAGTCCAAATTTTCAATTGGAAAGTATCAAAATCAGCTCCATTTCTGTCCCCTTTCAATATTTTCACTTGAAAATTAATAAAATCAGCTATATTTCCATTTTATTTCATCATTTCCCATTGTCTGGTATCGTAATCAGATATATTTTCATTTGATTTCAAAATTTTCAAGTGGAAAATGACACAGTCATCTCCATTTGTTTTTGATTTCAATATTTTCAATTAAAAATTAATAAAATCTGTCATATTTTCATTTGATGTCATCATTTTCCATTGTCTGATATCAAAATCAGCAATATTTACATTTGATTTCATATCTAAAACTTTCGCCCTGGCCCTTCAACCTCCGGCGTCTTACTCTCAGGGTTGAGGTGTCTACTCGGTCCTAACCAAACTTAAGGGAGTGGTCATAGATCCCCTGAGCATCCATAGATTATTCGACCGGTCCACTGGTTTAATACTGCTTCCTGCCCACATTGTGATTTGTTTGATCCAGAAAGCAGAAGTGATGTCTGTCCATTTATAGTCGACTGAAGATGTATACACAGCTATATCAGCTGTATTCCAATTTGATTTCAAAATTTTTAATTGAAAAATATGAAAATATTTCCATATATTTCATTATTTTAAATAGAAAAATATCAAAATCAGTGATATTTTTATTTGATTTCAATGTTTTCAGTTGAAAAATATCAAAATCAGTTATATTCTCATTTGAGTTCAACATTATCATTAGAAAATTATCCAAGTCAGCTATATTTCCATCCATTTCATGTAGATACAATTGAAAAATATCAAATTCATATATATTTCCATTTGATTTAAAAATTTTCTATCAAAAAATTTCAAAATCATCTATATTTCCAATTGATTTCAACATTTTCAATAGAAAAACATCAAAATCTGCTATATTTTTATTTGATTTCATATATTTTCAATTGAAAAATATAAAAATTTGACATATTTCCATTCCATTTCAACATTTTCGATTGAAAAATATCAAAATCAGTGTATATCCATTTGATTTAAATATTTTCAACAGAAAAATAATGAAATCAGCTATATTTCCATTAGATTTCAACATTTTCAATTTTCTCCTATCCTATCTTTTCGTTCAGGCACATATACACCATCAATCCCTTTCACTCATATCCAGTAGGTGTAGATCGCATTGGCAGGTGCACTTGTAGTAGACACATCATCCTTTGTTTCCATGTTATATCTATACACAGTTCCTATGAGTGTACACTGCTTTCTGGCAGCAATCCTCTTTACACTTCAGTGGCACCTTTCTGCTATGCCATTGCCACATTGGTACATGCGAGCATCACGATCAAAGCTGGATTCCCCAGTCATCCAGGAAGCGCTCAAACTGTCTACTGCAGAAAGCAGTATCATTGTCAGAAAGGATATCCTCCGGGGTTCCTCAAAACACTGACTCTAATGGCGGATGACACTTGAAGAGTCCTGCCGCAGCAATGGTCACCAGACTGCGAATCTAGTGAGTTCGCAATCTATAAGCATGAGGAAATTCTGGTCGCCACAATGTGTTATATTCATTCTCAGCCTACTTCAAGTTCAGCTTACCTCCAGCTTCGCTTTTTGCCATTTGACTGGTGCAGGGTCTATTGATTGGCACGTTTGGCACCCCTTGACTACAACCCTGACGGCACTTGTGGGCACTGTACGAAATGGCCCGTCCTTCTTACACTGAGATACCCACTGCAATGGTGTATTTTCATTATCTCGTTTGCCGCCTCCACAATCTCAACGTCATTTTTTATGGCATCTTACTACCTTTGTCGCACACAGGTCAATCTGTCAGCAAGGTTGCAGCTTGATGTTACTAATGTTACATCCACGGACAGATCATATTCAGTGACTAGTTTTGTGATAGTCTCCAACTTCCTCCTGATCAGCATCTCGCTTGCTGCCTTGGTGCGCACTCTGGCTTTAGCTGTCAAGGTATCTGACACCCAATGGTATACACATAAGGAGTCAGTCTGTATATGCAAATTTTAACCCTCCACTGGAGCGTTAAGTTGACGCCCTTCAGTACAGCGTCAGATGGTGCCAACAACTTATTTAAATAAAAACATTACATAAAAAATAATAAGAGAGAGAAAGAGATGATTACGGCTTTACTTACAGAGACTTGTACATATACTTTTCTACTACAAAAATGGTCAGAAAACTGCCAAAAATGCTTGAGTATAAAAAAAGACTCTAAGGATATCGAGGAATCGGGAGTAGCACACATACGTAAGTTGAACAAGAAGTTACGTTTTTCACCCACCTCCCGAAAGAAAAAAAAATTTGATGGTAAAGAAAAAATTACAAGGTATAAGGTGATTAATGACAGAAATCAAAGCAAATATAAGCCCCTCCCCATCTGCATGTTACAGATGTGGTGGATTCCACTGGAATAAAGACTGTCGATTTAAATACAAGAACTGTTTAGCTTGTGGAAAAATGGGACATAAGGCATCTCAATGCAGAAACAAAAAAACACTCTAATAGGGTAAGAACTACTAGAATGCATTCCGAAGACAAATTAAACACAAGAAAATACGTGGAACTCGAGATCTTAAATAAGAAGGTAAAATTACAGTTAGACTCAGGATCGGATCTAACTATAATTAATTTATAGACATGGAGGAAGCTAAATAGACCGACCATGATGCATACACAGAAAATCGCCAAGTCTGTTACAGGGAGGCGTATCAATTTTGAAGGAGAAGTAATTCTAAACTTAAAATTCCATGGTAAAACGAAAAAATTGAAGATATTTGTAATGAAAGGCACAGAAAATTTGGTGGGCACGGATTGGATGCAAAAATTTGACGTATGGGATTTACCCATTAGCTCATTTTGTAAGAAAATAGAGTGCGAACCGTCAGAAGCTACAAAATTAAAAGAAGAACTACACAGGCAATTTCCCGAAGTATTCTCGAGCGGTTTGGGACGATGTAATAAGTTTGCAACTAAAATTGAACTAAAAGAAAATGTTCAGCCAGTATTCAAGAAAAAGTGAAACGTGCCTTTCGCAACCATAGAAAAAATTGACAAGGATAGAGAAGTTAGATAGATTGGTACAAACTGGAATCCTTTCAAAAACCGAATTCAGTGAATGGGCGGCACCAGTGATTTACGTAAAGAAAAAATCCAGAGAAACACGGGTTTGCGCAGATTTCTCGACTAGGTTAAATAAGGCTATCAGGGATTATCACTACCCAATGCCAAGCCCGGAGAAAATATTTACCAAGCTTAACGGTGGTAAGGTATTTTCTAAGCTTATCTTCAGATTCCACTAGAAAAAGAAAGTACAAAAATTTTATGTATCAATACTCACAAAGGACTTTACAAATTTAACAGATTGCCATTTGGGATAAAAGTAGCACCGTCAATCTTTCAACAGACGATGGATACCATGCTCATGGGACAGAACTTTGCTACTGCTTACTTAGACGACATTTTAATCAAAAGCGATAATGCGGAAGAATACGCAACGCATATTAAAGAAGTCTTTAAAAGAATTCAAGATTTTGGTTTTAAAGTGAAGGAGAAAAAATGCGTTTTTTTTTCTAGAAGAAATCAAGTATCTAGGCCATATAATCAATGAAAGTGACAGAAAACCAGATCTAGATAGGGCATCTGCAATAAAAAATATGCCTGAGCCGAAAAATGTTGCAGATTTGCAAAGCTTTCTTGGTCTAACGAACTATTACGGTGAATTCATTGAAAACATGCACAAATTGAGGGCTGCCCTCAATGAATTATTGAAAAAAGAGAACAAATGGAACTGGACGGAAGATTGTCAGAAAGCTTTTAAGGAGATCATAAAGAAATTAACGTCTGATCTAGCACTGACGCATTTTGATCCCAAACTGGAAATTATCATTGCTAGTGACGTAAGCTCACACGGAGTGGGAGCTTGTATATTACACAAGATGGAAGGATGGCACAAGGAACGCAGGATGGCACAAGAAAACCTATAGCTCACGCATCTAGATCGTTGTTACCAGCAGAGAGGAATTATTCGCAAATTGAGAAAGAAGCGTTAGGCATAATATTCGCCATAACTCACTTCCACAGATACATATATGGAAGAGAGTTTACTCTTCAAACTGACCATAAACCCCTTTCTCACTATATTCGGATCGAAAAAAGGACTACCGATTTACACAGCCAACAGGCTTCTGAGATGTGGAACTATATTAATGAATTATAATTTCAAACTAGAGTTCCTACCGTCGAAGAAAATTGGTCATGCAGATGGATTATCTAGATTGGTACCTGCGAAATGCGAACCTCTGGAAGACTCGGTAATAGCGGCTTTGCGAGACGAAGATGAAATTAGTAAAGTTCTAAACAATACAGTAAGGGAATTACCAGTGACCTCGTTAGAAATCAGAAGAGAAGCTGAAATGGATGAATTCATACAAAGTACAAAGAGAAAAATAGAAGGAAAAGAAAGAAATCTGGCGGAGTGTTTTTCAATTTGTAATCACGTATTACTTTATCATGAAAGAGTGGTCATACCAAAATCTTTACAAAGACGAATTCTGAAGGACTTTCATCTAGGACACCCAGGGAAAAATCGTATGAAAGCGTTAATGAGAAGTTTCGTGTATTGGCCTGATATGGATAACGACATTACTCATGGCCTAAGGTGGACAGACCTTGGTCTAGAATCTATGCGGACTATGCAGGACCATAGATGGATATTACTACTTGATAACGGTAGATAGCTTTAGCACGTGGCCAGAAGTTTTCAGTTCCTAAAACCCTACGACGGAAAACACTATTAATTGTCTACACGAGTTATTCGCAAGATTCGGCGTTGTAGATTGCCTTGTAACAGATAATGGTACCCAATTCACCTCGAGCGACTTTCAAGAATTCTGTGCAACTTATCAAGTCAAACATATTAAAATAGCACCATACCATCCACGATCTAACGGGCAAGCCGAAAGGTTTTTGGACACGCTTAAGAGAGCCTTGAAAAAAGCAGAGGACGTACCAACAGAAAGAGCCATACAACAGTTCCTACAAGTCTACAGAATCACCCCCAACGGAAACACACCATCTGGCCTTTCGCCAACTGAAGTGATGTTTGCCCGCAAAATACGGTCTGTTTTTGATAAACTATTACCCAGCAAAAATAAAAACCGACATACACCGATAATACCTAAAAGATCCTTCAAACCAGGCGAACGGGACTATTTCAGAATGTTCAAGAATAATATGGCATACTGGGAAACAGGTACGATAATAAACAGACTGGGGAATGTTCTATACACCATGCAAGGTGAAAAATTCACTCACAGGAGACACATAAATCAGATACAGAAAAGACGGGTAGAGGAACCAAACTCGTCACCTTCCGAAAATGAAGACGCGATGGAGGCGATTTTCGAAGCCTTCGAAATTCAAAAACCACAAGTAGCCACGGAGATCAGAAGAACAAGCCGAAAAAGAAAATTCACGGAACCACTAATAATAGACCATAAGCGAAAAAAATATTAACTAGGAGGGGGGGGCTCTCACCTTTTTACATAATATGGACTCGTCCAAAGTAGACTTATACTGACAGAGCGAATACCTGCTGTTGAGATACGTTGAGATACGTTGAGCCAGGTTGAGAAATACAGAGACAGACACAGGGTGTTCTCAGAGAGTTATACAAGAGTCCAGAGAGAGAGAGAGATGCTTACGGCTTTACTTACAAAGACTTGTACATATACTTTCTATTAACCCGCATTCCTGGACTACTAATCTTCACTTCAAGTCTGTATTCTTACGTTTAATACACTTTATTTTTCTAGATAAGTGGCATGTGGGAGCACATATACAGGAGATCAGTATCTTTTTTTGTGCAGGGCTCTGCCACAATGAAACCCTTCGTTAGTATAGGCGCCGTGTTCGTGACCGTGGCGCTTTTAGTGGTTAGAGTTGAGAAGCCTGGGATTGTGAGCTCCTGCAGTGGAATAGAGTTAACAAGACCAGTTTCGGACTGGGATAGTTCAGGTTTGGCATCCAGTAAATGGTATTCAACTTCTGGAAAGTTGGAATTTACTCCCTGTACATTGGTGTAGGAGATTGTAAACCTGGTGTCTACTTTTATTTTTTGTGAGGTTGGGTTTGATAATTTTGTTTGGCTTAGTTGTGTTTATGTGTGGGTAATAATGTGTTTGGTAGAATACGAGGTAGAGAGAGAGTCACACTCACAGGAGATACCTGCGTCTATAAACTGGACTGATTTATACGGAAATACTAGCATAAGAGTACCCTTAATCATGACATCGAGAGGGCCCCTTGCTTGCTGAAGTCACTCAAACTGTTCGGATCCCTGACTATCGGGTGGATAAGTCCAAAATCCAGAAAAGGTTTACCTCCAGCACCCTTGATGAAGAGACAAATCATCCAGGTAAAATTACAGGCGTGATCCCTCGAGTGTACACGTCTTGCCTATTCAGAATTCAAGGAAACAGAAGTTCTTGGGCCAGAAACATCATACCGGTCTGAGATCTTAGGTACAAAGATCGCTCATATATGAGAACCAAAATGGGAGAAGGGAGACTGACATTCGTTGCTTAGGGTGCGTCAGCATCTCGTACCAACATTGAATTCAATATTAACGGAGGAATAAGTTTAACTGGACTGGTGCGGGTCTTCTTCTCTAGTAAATGTGTTAGGTGAGATTACTTAAGGAAATGAGAATATAGTATCAACTGTTAAGTTTCTAAATATGTGTACGTCTGTGTTTTTGTATATGTAGAAAGAAGCGTCTGTATCCATTCTTGCTTATGTACATATGATCACAGCATTTGTAATACATAATTAAATAACTTGGAGCGTGTTCGTGATAATGGTTGCAAATTGATTCATGTGGTAAATTTTATTATGATACTATGAATGCTGGAGGAAGAAATAAATTCTAGGGCTTGACATCATAGGCAGAAAGGTGTCAATCGATTGATTATAGATTGAACATGCATCGGTCAAACTAAATTTTCCAAACAGAAAACGACCTTCCAGTCACGATATGCAATCGATAAATGACTAGTGTCCGCTACAGATAATCAATAAAAATGAAAATAACTACTTTTCAGATGAAAACGCTGCTTTTTTTACAACAAATTTACACCATGCTCAATCCAAACTTCATACAATATATATATGTGTCATTTCATAAACTAATTTGCTTGTTCTCAATGTTATATGAAGTTACTGTTGCATAATTTTGAAGAGCGACGTGGCGTAATGGTTATCAAAATTAAATAGGAATATCTTTTTCCAGTTGAAACGATTTATGTCTCTTTTTGTATTAATTATGTTTAAACTGACTTGGCTCCATTTCTCTGCGGTTTGGATCTTTTGTCAGGATAGTCGACAGGAAACGGAAAATATAAACCATCAGTTTTCTGATCAAGGCAGTGAAAACAACAGAAGAAATATGCTTATGAAAACAGATGAATCACTCAGCAGTTGTTGCTACTGCGTCAGAGAACAGAAGAAACAGCATTTATATCTAAAGAACTAGTAAACATGCCATTGACCGACAGCTCTGTTATAAACGATTATTCAAATCTTTAGATTTTCTCTCTCTCTCTCTCTCTCTCTCTCTCTCTCTCTCTCTCTCTCTCTCTCTCTTTCATTATCTCTTTCCATAGTGACTTTTCTTAGGATATTGAGGGCACAAATTTATAAATACTCTCTTGTTTGCTAAAAATGATTTTCTCAGAACCAACTGTATACTTCTGAGTGACAACCAAAACTTCGTAAAATATGAAGGATAGTACTGAATTTTTGCGTTTCCCTTTGTGAAGTAGTTTCCTTCTGTACGCGTACAGAAGGAAACTACTTCGAAGTCATATGAACTTCTTGCACTCATTTTTTCAAATGATACTCTTAAAAAGTGATAGAAAATTACCTTTGTTATTTATTCAAGTTTAATGATTCATTTTAATAATTACATTTATTAATTAAAAAAAAATTTTAAATTAACAGAAAAGCGTAGAAATAATTCTCTGTTTCTTTTATTAATAGCAATTGTGCACAAAATGATACCAAAAAATTAAAATTTACCACTTCTTTTGCATTTATTTGAACACAATAGTTGATGCAACTTCTTTTTGTAGTGGACGTTGAAAGCTACATAACAAGTAATGTAAAAAAACAAAAAAAAAAATTTTCTCACACACTCACTCAAATTCAGATAACAACCTTTCCAACAAATACTGACAATAACAAATTTATTATATTACAATTTCACATTCAAACGCTAAACAATTGTTGAATTCATTCTTTCTGGAAATTTTGCTTTCTATTTCACTCTGCGAACAATCACAATTAAAGGCAGATAACGTCGTTCAGTTATTAGAAATATCATTGCAAACAATTTACTGATATGTTGTATAAGATCAGTATTTTCAATTCAAAATTGACTTAGAAGAAAAAGAACAAATCAAAAACACCCTAACTTATATAACTGAAGCACTTCAAACTAGAAGTGATAAGTTCCTGATATTAGTCACTGTCGTAGAAATATTTTTGAACGATATCTTTTAATAAAAAATAGTGAACTTTTCTGTCAGCAAACAACAAAAACAGGAAAAACACAAAAGGATTTCAAAAGATGTCTTCTTTGAATATTTTATTTCAGCACGAACTTGTAGACTCGTCCATTTACCTTATCACCCCTAGCAACAAGAACATTCTATTCTATAAGCCTACGTACATAAACCTTAACCAATAAAAACATTACTATGCGAATCAGCGATTCCCATTGGCTCACAACACAAAATTCGAAAACTTCACGTGCGGAAATAGAATTGCGCCAAAACTTATCTGAGCCAACTTGGACATCTAAAAACCTATAAAAGGAAGAATATCAACTGACCAAGTCAGTCAGTCGAACGAGCACAAAGATATGCTAATATAATCCACGTCGCTTGCAACTGCAATCTTGCCGCGCAAACTAACGCGCAAACTCAATCATTACTGACTCACTCGCAAGCCAAAACTCTGTGAACACCGAAACTTCTATCCGAACAACTTTACTTATCTAAAGTGAATTAACACTCACTACTATTCTAAGTAAATAACATCACCGAACGAACTCAACATTTGCAGTCAAAGGTAGACTACTTCGTAATGACATTTCTAAAAGCATAATACCGACATTCTAAATACTAATTACAATTTCCTAAAAAGACTGTAACACAGATACACAAGACATAAAAAAGGACATACAAAAACTAGAAATATGACAAGCACACCAACACAATAACATCTTCAAACATATTCTGTACATATTATCTTATTTGTATATAAATGCATTTATCGATTTTGAATTGCATGTATGTTTTGTCTTGTTTACATTGAAATTGTTTATTTGTTTGTGAATGCAGAAAAGTTCATGCAACCTAACATAAAAATTCCTTCTGATTTAACTCAATGCTACAGCAAATTCCTTAGTTTATTCTGCACATCCCCAACAACCTAATTGTATATAAATTCTAATATTTCCTTCTAACATAGAAAAGAAGTCTTTTTTTGCTATTTTTATGAAAATATTATTGTTGACCTTGTGTCAGGCGGACAGCAAATTAAAATGTTTGTAGAGTTTTTCTTCACGCAGATTGATCAAGTATTATTAACTATGTTAACTAAAGCCTTCTGATAATAATTCTTTGAATTAACACCGATAATTCTGCAACATATCTACCTCCACAGAAAAGTCTCTGCCCTTCGGCATAGCCTCATCTGGGTTCCTCTCCTCTCGGGAGCAGAGAGGTTGACAAGAATTCTATTTAACTTGCGATTACTTCGTTTACATATGAAATACAAAAAAGAAAGCAAGGAGAAAAAGTTATTCCAATTGCAGTTTCGTGCAATCTTTGACCTTTGATTCAACTTTTACTTATTTTTAAAAAAAGATATAATTATAGCATGCATAGAAAAATACAAGGTTTCCTACAAAGGCACAAGAATGAGACACTGATTGAAGATCGAACTCTCTAATAATAACTATCACACTCCGCCAACGCATAATCAAACGAGATAATTTGCATTTTTTGTTTTGCTTTGTTTTTGCTATTTTTATGTTTTTTTAATTGATGCTAATCTTTCTGAATCTAAAATATAAATACCAAAATATAAAACAAATGAATTATTAATAAATTTAAAATTTGAACAAATGTGCTTTCATTTGCTTTTTCCAATAATTATGTTTGACATAGTAAAGAAGTTATTAAAAATCTAAGAATTCTTAACAGCTGACCTAGCAATAGATTTAATATTGTCGTCCACTTCCAGTTCATGTCAGCCGAGAACGTTAGCCCGAGAAGGCGCAATGGTTAATCTACTGAAGGTTAACATTAGCTATGCTGATGGAAAACAAAAATGTCTCTGAGTTTATTAAAAAAAAGAAGTTTAGTTTTGAAGGCGTTAAAGTTTTTTAAAGCCATCCTTTGCACCAGTTAACAACAGACTGAAGGTCATTTTTGACATCAGTCGCCAATTTGACCTTATCGAACTGGTAAGACTTATTATCGAGACAGAAGTAAATGGTTGTGCCATCAGTATAGAGAAAGTTGAGAGCTGATGCCATCTGGATGGTCATTAACGAAAATTAAAAAAGAAAGTTGGACCAAGAATAGATCCCCGGAGGAGACCTGCATTAGTACAAAAGGATCTAGAAGAGTGGCTAACAGGATAACTTTCACGATTTGATAAGAAAGACTGGATCTGTTCAAAAATGTCCGGTAGCACCGTAATTTTTCAAGTTGTGAAGAAGACCTGTACGCCAAACCCTATCGAAAGCTTTCGTGGTGTGCAAAACTACAGCCCGAGTTTCATCATTCTTATCTAGAGCATGATAAACTTTTTCCATAATTATTGTCAGTACATCAGCAGTTGACATGAAGAAACGGACAACATATTGCTTGTCTGAAAAATGTCCTGCGATGTGATATGTTTAACAAATTAAGCATTTATTTTGGACTCTTGATGCTTCCCAAAAAGAAGGATGAAAGCTAATAGGCTGATAGTCGGAAGGATCAAACGGTTCACCTGGGTTCTTAAAAACTGGAATAACAGATGATGATTTCCAACAGACAGGAAAGCGAGAGGCAGAGATACATTTATTATACAAGAGTCAGTTCGGGAGCACACTTTTTAAGCACTATTACAGCGATACTATCACAAGTTCACATGCTTTGTTGGGATTCAGAGAGATGATAGAAGGGGATATATGCATATCACTCAACAGAGACTCAGTTCTATGTGGTAAGTTAGGGAAGGATGCTCCAGATAAATCAAGGGTAAAGTTTAAGTAGAATTTACGGGACAAACATTCAGCTTTATTAGTAGATGTTAACACATAAAATTGATAGAAGAGTGGAGGAATATAAAACTTACTCTTATTTAATACACTATTACAGATCCACCAGTAATCACGAGAGCCAAAGTTGTTAGATTCATTACGATGCTTCATTTTCTCGGCAAACAGAGACGTAGCTCCTTCGCGGACACGTTTACATTTAGCCTCGAATAGGCGTCTATTGTGACGTGAACTGTCGCGCTGGTTTAGCCGGAAAGAGTGGTTTCTGTGGGCTATAAGAGTAGAGCATGCTTGTGTGAACCATGAAGATTGAGATTTCATTTGGTATTTCCGATAAGGAATGAAAGCATCTATGCCGGCTTTGACGCAAAAGGAAATCTCAGTGGCGCAATATTCAATTTGTACATCTCGAAGAAAGTCACGGAGTAAATCTCAGTCAGCATGCCTGAAAGGTAAAAGTCTTATGAATAAAGGGTTCATGTTTAATAGATGATTGAAACGAAATATCAATAGAGTGACCCGAGTTGCCAAAAGGACAGTGTTGCAAAGGAGGGAAAGTAATAAATAAATCAAGTAATTAGCCTGTTGCTGGGATTTGCTGGGGAAATGAGTAGGGAGATTCAGAATTTGAGTAAGGGATCGAGCAATGGAAAATTGGCAGTTTTGAATACCGGTAACATTGGTAACATTAGAAAGTTTAAGTCATGTGTCGTGGTGCGCATTAAAATCACCAAACACAAAGATGTTCTCAGATGGATGGAGAGAGTGCATTTTTTATACTGTCAGAGATTATGTTTAATATACTAGAGTCCTGAGAAGAGGGAGGCGATAAATGAAAAAGAGTTAGCTAACAGAGTGTAATAATGAAAGTAGAAGGCACTTGAAAGAGTTGTCTGGAGACTCGAGTGACAATTCCTTTTTCCAGTGGAAGATCATATCCGGATGTAAACACCAAGGCCATGCATATGAACTCTGAAATCTTTTCGACAAAGGGAAAGATAACCTGGAACAGTGAATTCATTGGTAGGAATGGAAGAATTTAAATGGGTTTCGTAGAGTGCAAAGATATCCGATGACCGTCCCAAGAGAAAAGATTCTATACTACTGAAGTTGACGTGTATACCACGAACATTGGAGAAAGAACAGTTGAAAGGATAGATGTTTTTTGTTTTCTCGTAGTTATTTTCATTGTATTTTTCATGAGGAGATTTGTATTGAGGAAAAAAAAGAAAAGGAAAAGTGTTGTATAGGAGTAAAGTGTCGCTGCCGACACTGGAGTTTGAACACAGATCACCAGTGAGCAAACACAGGTGATTCCATTTCTAATAAGTAGACCACATGATTGTAAAGGAAATGTATATATGGGAATTAGCGTGGCGTCTATATGATCACTATTTCTATTCTATCCTCTATTACTATACAGATCGCTATTCTCTATACTATTCACTATATTATTCTCTATACTGATCACTACACGGATTACTATTCGGTGGTTACTTTTCGAGCGAGTACTATCGAGCAAGTACTACTAGTGCGAGTGTTATTCGAAGGCGTCTGACTCCAGTATTGTTCAATGGCTGTACTATAGTTGTATCTGCGATTAAAAAGTCTCTACTACAACGAGCATTACGAAAGTGACAACGAGTATTCGTTGACATTACAAAAGTGGCAACGAGTGTTCGTTGACATCACAAAAGAAAGGTCTACATAATTATCATTACCTGTCGTCAATGGCAATACAAACTGGCAAGAGCGTCGCTGAGACACGAGCATAATGTGACAGAGACATTTACCCATGCGTGACATGGCACTACAAATACCCCGATATAATGTGACTATTTATCAAAACAGCTTCTCTTTGCGCTACCAAAGTCAGATACAACAGCCAGCAAACTGACAACCCGGTACACTCATAATGGAAAGTTACAGCCACTAGTTAGTCTGAATACCAAAAAATTAAGACAGTTAAATCATTATGGCCATGAAAGAAAGAAATGGTAAAACATATCCTAAACAGGGAACAAGACATGGAAGGAGTGCGGGCCGGACGATAGGTATGCCTATTTACTCCTGTTGTCGAGACTACAACTTTAGGAAAGTTGCCGAATAAGACTGTAGATTGCAACCAGATGATTAAAGAATAAGGATCGGAGCGGAGGTAGCTTGTCGTTAAAAACCACAATCTCTACTACTGGGATAGTAGGCGGATTCAAGCTCAAATGTTCATAAATAATCACTAAAGTAAATTTATTTACTACCACTAAAATAAACACCAGCAACGTATTAAAAGTTAATTCATTCTGTGTTATTCTGTATTTATTTTCCAAGTCAAGACTAACGGGAAAAAATAATAAGCCGCACAGGAAAAAATAGATAAAACAAATAATTGTTGGCACATTTTATTTCTTACAATATCTTTAACATTGCGGTTTTAAAGGACATATGGAAGAAAGAAATCCTACCGTGTTGCTGTATTTCTGTTGGATGCGATGTAATGACAAGAGGTTTGAATGATATAAAAGAAAAAACCCGAAATAAATAATTAATCAGAATTTGTGTGGAGCAGAAAATTTTTAAGTTTTCATACACAGCAGCAATATGACTATGTTATTGACTAAAAGAACGTACGGTCAATTTGCAAATACTCAAATAAAAAAAAAGTTACTTTTAAAACATCTCATTTACTTAATGAGATGGTTTATTTATCGATGGTGTTCCACTCGTAATTATAATCATTATATTGGAATCACAAAATGAATGGCTCCAGGTTTTCCAGTAAAATTTTGCGATCAAATTAGGGACTGTGTGAATTATGACAAAAACAAGAACCGGTTTTGCATTTTTTCATTTTCATTACTTACTTTGAGAGTTTATATATATATATATATATATATATATATATATATATATATATATATATATATATATGTGTGTGTGTGTGTGTGTGTGTGTGTGTGTGTGTGTGTTGATTTTTACAGTCTAACGAGATACAGAGGATAAAATTTTCTATTTTTTTTTTCATTATTCTTGTGATTAGAAACGCAAACATCATATTTTTGTTTTATTTATTTTTCGGCTCTCTCTTTCTTTCTCTCTCTCTCTCCCTCTTTCACTCACTCTCTAATTCTTCCAGCTAAAGTTTTAAAAACTTTTATCCAACCACTACCACAGTTCATTGTTTTAGAGCCATACTAAAAAACAAATGACTGATATTTGATCTCTTGTCCATCTATAACTCCTGAACAGGAAATTTCTATCTTTTCATATTTTTACAAAACAGAACAAATCACGAAAGCAAGAGTTTTCTGTCTTCTCAATAATTAATTTGTATTTTACCTGAATCGTATTATTCTGATGGATTATTTCTCACGTCCAGGTCAAAAGCAGGATTTCAAATGTTAATTTGATTAACCATCGTCACTTGGAAGAAAAGAAAAGAAAATAACGTTCCTACTCGCTTTTCATCTGTATACATTAATAAAATGAATTTCACAAGACTTCATGCATTAAGATATGTTTGCGTGCACGTTTTATGTTCGATATGTTAAGCATGTTGTTATAGACAAGCGTATGGTTGCAAGAAAGAAATACGACAACAGCAGAAATAGATTTACGTGGTTTATTTCAGCAGGAACGTGTGGGTTTGGGACAGCTTCCTTGTGATAGTTCATAAGCCGGCTTCGGATCTAAGTCGATCTCTCATAGTAGTTCACACATGTTGACGCTGGCGCTCCCCTGCTTTCAGGTCTCTTCCCTGGCCACCTGTTGACTGCCTGTTGTACTTCCGTGTGACCCCTTTTATGGCGTTTTTTTATGGCTTAACAGGCTCGAAAAACGAAGCGAGTATAATTAGGAGGGAAGCATTTTTATTGAACGAAAAATAGAACACTTTAGATATTATCTTATTTTTCGACCGGAACTGGTCATTTTGTGACGGGGGTTTGTCCCGTTCACATCCGGTTCTCGCTCTTGAGTATGTTACTTTATTTGCCTGTAAATCAGCCGAGATATGTGTTATTTTATTTTATAACAATGTCTATTTGATTATATTTTTCTGGGAATACGCCAATATGTTTGTAAACAGGATATTAATTTTAGTTGTAGTCATAAAATGGAATTTTCTTTCGAATATAAGAATTTCAAACATACTGGTGATTCTTTTCTTGAAATAAAAAAAAAGTATTTATGGTTTTCTCAAAAGATAACTAATCTGTTCAAAATATCAGGACGGAAATTATGATATGTTTTTATTTTTATTATTAAAATACACCTTTAAGTACCGAATGCGTCGTCAGTGTTGTTGCTCCCCATGTCACTAGAAGTTTCGGGTCTAAATAAACAACAGACTTCTCTCGATGGGTGACCCGACCGATTATGATCAGTATTCGGCCACCACCTAGAACAACAATTTGCCACTAGCTTTAGGACGTGAATTATTTAAGTTGCCCCAGTAGACAATCAAACTTCACTTGGGCTATTCGAAGTTATAGATTAGGTATGCATGGTTGTATTGATCTTCTTACATGCGGCTAAGATAGGGTGTTTTTTGGAAGAATAGAAGAAAACAAACCACTAAATATACACATACATACATATATATATATATATATATATATATATATATATATATATATATATATATATATATATACAACCACACACACATACATATATATATATATAAAAAAAAAAACAAACGATTTATTATATTGGCTTGTATTGTGACTTGTTCTTTCCCTACCTCCCCTTTTAACTTCTATAAAATGACTTATTTGTTTGGTCATTCTTTTCTTTTTACTTTTTTTATTCTTATTTTCTTTTCTTTTCTAAACTACACTTAATAAAACGTTTACAATAGAGTGATTAAAATGACTTAGACTATTTACAACTTTAAAAACTAAGAGAAAAACATTTAACTAAAATCGCTTAAAAATGAACTAATCAAGCTATTTATATGTTAAATACTAGTTAAAAAAAACACAAAAAACACGTGTAAATTTTAGATAAAATAAGTTACCCCACCACAAAAAAAAAAGATTATCCTTACCGAAAGGAATTCGTTTAAAAACTAAGCGAAATAACATAACTAAAATTTCTCAAAATAAATGATCAAGATATTTACATGTCGAATAATAGTTAAAAGAAAAAATAGCGTGTAAATTTAGCTAAAATAAGTTACTCCTAAAAAAAAAAAAAGATTATCCATGAAGGAAACCGAAAAAAAAAAATAAAATTCCGTTTAAAGAAAAGGAAAGATTACTTGTAAGAATGTTTTTGTAATAAAATAAATCTACTCGGAAGACCAGTAAGACGCAAAAATGAAGTCATTGAATATGAGAATGAATGCAAATCGAAAGATTGATTCTCGCAAGTTTCTCGTCATCTATATGCACAAATTTCACATACATATATACTAATCAGCCTTAAAAGTATTTAGTGATGGCATTTATGGCGTATGTATATCTGCATTGGGAACGTTCTTATTTTTTGTAGTTTTGGGCCACTCATTAGCCCTATTTATCCACAACCACCTGGTGGCCTTTTCAACGGACTCCAGGATCATTTGAATCGCCCGCCTTCTTTTTTGTCCAGTTATCCCTAGGCTAGTAAGGGCTCATATCATTGACTGTCCGGCAAACCCCCTACAGCCGATCTCGACAGGGAAACAATGAGTGTGCCATCCTTTAGTTCTGCAATCATTTAAGAATCCTTCATATTTACTATACTTTCTCTCAAATGCTTCTTGCATATGCTCCTCCCATGGGACAGTTAACTCCAGCAAAATAATCTGTTTTGTGGCGTCCGAATAAACGATTATGTCTGGACGGAGTTTGGAGGACGATATATGTGTTGGGAATTTTAATTGTTTCCCGAGATCGACTCGCATTTGCCAATCCGACGCGGACGATAACAGTGACTGGGATCCTGCAACCTTCTTACTCGGCTTTACACCTGCTCTAACGAAGCGGATAGCTCTTCTTTCTGGGATGAGTTTATTACTCTGTAAAGCTTCAGCAATAATGAGTGCTATCTCCTCTTGTCATGACACCACCGATAGCGCCCGTCTGTCAGAGCTGTTCTGCACCCGTTTAATATGTGTTGCAGTGAACCCCTCCCCGAACACAAGGGGCACTTTGGTGAATCTATTTTTCCCCATAGGTGTAGGTTGGTCGCGCTTGGTAATACGTCGTACACCATCTGAACCAGGAATCTAGATCGGCTGAAGTCGGTATTCCAAAGATCTGACCACGACACTTTCCGCCGATCTACGCCATCCCACCTGGTCCACGCGCCCTGCTGGCTATAACCTGCCATTTTTGTCATCCGCTTTTCCTCCATCCCTGCTCTTACTTCGTCCTGTATCAGGTGTTGACACTCCTTCACGACGCTTTTTCCGAATTTGTAGGAGGGAATTAACCCCAGGCCTGCTCTGCCCTGTGCGACTGAACCCATTATTGTTTTTACCCTCAGATTCCCTTCTGCGACAGCTAGTTCCTTAGTAGCACTCCATTTTCTGCCAGTCTTAATCTCTATTCCCGCACCTGATACTTTGGGATCTCTGGAGTTTCTATAATGGTAGCTTTCCCTTGTCCGTGAAACCATGAACTCATCAACTAGTCCTCTGAATGGCAGCTGGATGGCATTGGATGATCTATATAAGGCTGCGCTGCTTAATCACCGAGGTAATCCTAACCATCTACGGAGGAAACTGCTAGCTCTTCTCTCTAACGTCTCCACAGTCGAGATGGGAACGCTTATATTTCTGGGTGGCCATAATGCTCTGTGGGACCACACAGTGATGGTATAGCCAGGCTTTGAAATGCCCTGGCAATCCTGATTTATCTATTTTCGCCAGCCACGAGTCAAAATCAGTACGTATAGCTTCGATAGCTGGTGTGTCTTTCAGAGCATTACAAAAGGATTTACCTAGACTTTTAACAGGCTTATTGGCCAACGTCGGGATGGCTCTCCTTCTATTGTGAAATAGTGTTTTACCACTCGGCCCTTTTTATTACCACTGATCTACATTTGTTTGGCTTGAAATTCATTCTTGCCCACTCAATCAGTCTCTCTAAACCGCGTAATAGCCATCTACAGCCTGTAACAAAATGCGTGGTGACTGTAAGATCGTCCATGGAAGCCCGGATGGGTGGTTGCCTAACTCCAGTATTTGAAAAGGGGCCACGGCATTCCACCTCAGCGGACTTCACGAGCATGTTCATCGCGAGAGCAAAAAGTGTGGCTGACAATGTACAGCCTGTAATAATTCCTCTATCGAGTCTATGCCAGTCTGAAGAAACCAAACCGAATGCAACTCTTAGATGGAATTGTCTCTAGTAATCTAGGATAAGCTCGCGGATGCTACTTGGGATGTAGTGTCTAACTAAAGCTTCTTCCACGAGTTTATGCGGTATGGAACCATAAGCATTGGCCAAGTCCAACCACGCAACAGCCAGGTCTCCTTTATTCCTCCTTGCATCCTTTATTAATTGCGACAAAACTCCTATGTTCAACGCAGCCAGGCATGCCAGGGATTCCGCCTTTTTGTACCGCTGTATCTATAAAGCTATTTTTAGCAAAAGAGCTGATAGCCGTCGGGAAATAACACTAAAAAATATTTTGCTTTCTGTACTCAGTAACGAGATACATCGAAACTGCTCGATATTTTCTGAGTTCTCTTCTTTTGGGATCCAAACACCTTCTGCGTATCGCCATTGTTCTGCAACTTTACCTCGCTGCCAAATTACTTTAATGATCTTCCATAATTTCATGAGAAGACCGGGTCAACGCTTGTACACGGAGTAAGGCACGCCACTCGGACCTGGCGAAGAAGCTGATCTAGCTGCCATTACTATCTGTTTGACCTCACTCAAACTTGGCACCCTCGTGTCAAACTCAACTTCTGGGGGGTTGGGTTTAATGAGGCGATCATTAAATCCTAATTCCTCATCCCTTCATGGGTCCCTATAAGAGCTCTTTAAAAAGGAATCCACCCTATCTTTTGGGCATGCCGTTCCTCTTATCTCCCAGCCCGCTCTTTCCTACGGCGACGATGTCCTTCTGCTCTTCGCAGGTTTTTCAGTTTCTGTCTCTCAGTTCCGAGAGGGGTGGTCGCTCTTCTTCACTAGCGGCCTTAAATTGTTTCTTGAGGGATCTTAATTCCTGCCTTACTTCTCTTATCCTTCCTTCACGCCTATTCTGAGTGTAGATTTTATTTCTCATTTTATCAATGTGGCCGAAACGCTCTGATCCGTAGCTGACGATAAGTCTACTCATGGCTTGAAGTCGTTGGCCTATGTTACCTGCAGACGTACCTTGGATTATAATGTATACGTCTTCATCAAAAATCGCGCTTAAGCTTTTTCTTATTGTTTGCTGAGGGCCCATTTAATCCGCTTAGAGACTACTCTGTCCGGCAAGGTCTGAGTCCACACTGGGTGATGCTGGGCGCTGTGGTTTGTCACCGGGACCCGCTCCACCTCCGTCTTACTTGGTGTAACATCTATGCGTTGTGAGTTCTCAGCTACTACTGCACATTTCATCTTGGCCTGGTGTATTTTTAGGCCACGCTGATTCTTGCACGTCTTTCCACAGTGGCATATCGTAACCGTTGTATCTGTCCTACCGGGGATCTCATGCTCCCCGCTATCTCGGGATCCCCTGGGGGTATGTATTCCTTGTTCTACCTGTAGCGTGAAACGGGGATCTCTTTACAACAAAGAGACATGTCATTAGGTGTGCGAACCCTGCAGACTCAGTATAGCCGTCTTTCCGGCTTGCCAACTGTCTTTCCAGCTGTCACCGAGTCTTTCCTCAGTCGTCAGCCAGACTATTCCTGGTAGTCACTGTTGAAAACAGATTTAAAATTATTAAAATACACCTTTAAGTGCTGAATCTAGATGCATCGTCAGTGTTGTTGCTCCCATGTCACTAGAAGTTTCGGGTCTAAATAAACAACAGACTTCTTCGATGGGCGACCCGACCGAATATGATCAGTATTCGGCCCGCACCTAGAACAAAAATTTGCCACTAGCTTTAGGACGTGAATTATATAAGTTATAATTACATATATGTTAACTGAGTTCAGAGTAATATGAAATATTCAATAACATATGTCTCAAGCCTATTTAAATTATTTTTCTAAATTCTTGAAGCTAGTTTTGATATTTTAATCACGTAAATAGATAGATAGATAGATAGATAGATAGATAGATAGATAGATAGATGTTGATTGCGACATCTTACCAAACGATTGTCACTCCTGCATTGATTGTCCGTTTATGACTTTTCACTTCTGCCAAAGACTTGCACATCTTGAAGCAGATTTGGTACTCATGACCATTGGAGTTCGTTGAGATGACAGACACGGTTTTGGTATAACTCTGAACTTTCATGTGACGTTTGAGACCACCAGCTGTTCGGTAAACTCCAGAGCAGCGGAATCATGAAAAGTTTTCATCCTGAGACTCAGTGCGTGGCATGGGAGCGGTATTTGGATTGCTTTCATGCGATTTAATGTGATTAACCATTTTATGTGCCTTTGACAGCAGGGTCCAATCACACACCTCACATATCCACACATTTCCACAATTGGCCAGCAGAGGTTCTGGGGTCATCAAGCCGAACAAGATCTGGTTCCTAATCACAAATATATAGATTTATATTTAGATATTATACAGATGATAATATATATGCCCAGGTTAAGAGTGTAGTGATTGTGGATGCCTCTTCTTGGGAGTCGATTCCGCAAAATAGCGATTCGTGGGAAGAGACTGCTCGAGTGGAATTTACATCTAATCAATGGAATACAAAAGTAATGAAGATGGTTCGCTACAACGTGCATGGCATGGCGAGTCGTTTAGAAATGTTGGAACTAAGAAATGTAATTTATTTGAACGCTTTCAATAGAAATAGCAATAGAGTAAAGAATGTCTTGCAACAATTAACATATAGAAAAATAGTTGTAGGGAGAAAAATAATTTATCACACAGAAGGACTCAGGGAGAAAAATAATTCACCACACACAAGGACTCGGAGATGTTTTTGCAATCTAAGACTGAAAAGTGAAGCCTGACATATATGCCAGTAGTACTACATTTTTGGTCTGATCAGGTGCTTGTAAAGGAAGAAGATAGCAGGAGTTAGGTACTTAATAGACTTGTCCAGGAAACCGACCATATTTACGACGTATTGTATATATACGTTCATTTGAGGTCTCCATAAATACTAGTTCATCGCGATAAGCAAAATTTAAGTGTCCGCTCAGTGATGAGTTCCACTTGAATCTGGGTTGAGTTTAAGTCCCAATAGGCACACAAGGCACGGGGCCTCCCTGGGGGAATTTCCATTCATCACGATTGGTAAAAGTTCAGGGTTCGCTCGGTGACCTGCTATCGACCCACCACTTATTTCATTTTATGAAATTTCTAGAAATTTTTATTTTAACGCTTGATGTTTCGTATTCCTCGGATATTTTAAATTATTAACTTTTTTGTCAAACAGGACCCTTTGTTACAGAAAATCTGTTACGCAACGTAAAATAAAATATTTATTAAAACTAAGACCCTATTTTATTCGAAAAGACTTTAATTACTTTTATGTATAAAATGTATTATGAACACTGTTGCGATACTATTTGTCATTGCCGTGGTAAAACAGAAGATGCTGTTAAAACATAAGAAAGTGTTATGTGCTGAGAGACATGGCGACAGCATGAGTTAATACCAAAAACTCATGGGAAAATTTGAAAGATTAAATTCACATATTTATGAATTGTATGTTGAACCGTTTGAAAAGTCACACAGACTTGAAAGTCAATGTTTGATTGACGCACAAGTGCAAAGCGAATAATTTCCTTTTTCGCTAAACAACGGATTTGAAAGTTGATTCGAGGATAGGCCACCCACGCTCACTGAGAAGGTTGATGAAGAAAGAATTCCCCAAAGTTATGACGTAAACCGGAGGGGACTCACCGAAATGTCCCTACCTCACCAAACCACCATGCCAGTTTAGGGTAAATGTCTATAAATAAGAATGCGCGAACCGAATTCACGAGACGAGAGAGAAAGACAGACAGGTCAGAGACGGAACGGGTCGGAGACGAGACAGAAGAGAGACCATGTGATTGCCTGCCGAAGAGAAGCTCCGACTTCAGCTTTGTACCGAAATTACCACAACAACAAACCAGATTTGTGCCAGGTCGACGATAATATCACTTCCGATTTAGTTGCGGGCTGGGCTGATAAGTAATTGCATGCGAACTATATAATAAATCAATTATTGTACGAAGACTGTTATAAAATCAGTATTTACTTTTGTCGAATTTATTCGAGTGTTATTTTTCCTGTATGTCATCGCCTTGATTGGACCTGCCCAACACGAAAATACTTGCTACGATTCAATCTTGATTGCCATATGATCTAAAAATTAGCTCTGGACAGAATCAGTCACTTTAGCGACCAGCCGCGGTGTTGGACGACCGACTGGGGCGTGTGCACGTTCACAATTTGTTCAAGGATCGACCCAGAGAACCACATTCGGTCGCTGCGAGCCGAGATCGACCCTGAAATTTGGTGCGGATTTGATCTCGGGTTGACTACAACCAACTCAAGAATGCAGACAACGAAAAGTAAAAAGATAAGAAAAAGGAGCGAGAACACAGACTTTGGTCAATTTGACCATACGGTTCTAAAAATACATTACATAGTTTTTTTTATACTTTCGATGAATTGACAGAGGCCCGGGAAAAAGTGACAACAAGTTACAGGTAAGACACATTTCGGTTTTTCCCTGAAATTTCTTAGTTTATTGTTGTTGCGTCTCGCCAAGACGATTTGCTATTCTTTCGATTTTTTCCGATTTCGCTCGATTTGACTTGATTTATTTAACATGACTATACAACGAGTAAAGCTCGATGAAGGGGAAGGTGTTTAGAAGCAGGTATAAGAAATACAGGACGAAGAGGTAGAGACCCCTGATAGGTTTAAGGCCAGAGTGAGAGACCAGCTGAGAGATAACCGTGATGTGGTGACCAAGTCAGACAAAGAGTTGGGCCAGATAAACACGGTGACAATGAAAACTGGCACGGGCGATCAACCACCAATTAAGTTGAAGCCCTGTAGAACCCCTATTCATAAAATACCCCTGGTGGAGGAAGTGGTTAAGGATATGTTAAAGACGGAGATGATTGAGAGGTCAGAATCCCCCTGGATCTTCACCACAGTGGTGGTGGATAAAAAGATGGTGGGCACTGGTTTTGCGTAGACTTTAGGAAACTGAATGCTATTTCCAAACCCTTGGCGGTGCCCTTGCCATTAATTGACGACATATTGGCCCTGTTGAGGAAGGTTAAATACTTCTCCACCATAGATCTGAGATCTGGATACTGGCAGGTAGCCCTTGATGAGGCCGATAGAGAAAAGTCCGCATTCGTGAGTCACATGGAGCTGTTCCAGTTTAAGGTCATGCGATTCTGTCTGGCCAATGCCCCCAGCAACTGATGTCAATAGTGCTGGGAAGAATGGAAAAGTTCACTATGGCGTACTTGGACGACACTCTAGTGTTCTCAGAGACACTAGAACAACATTTTGACCACTTGAACCACTTTTAGTATGGGCTAAAATCAAAACTATCAAAGCGCCACTTACTAAAGCAAAAGACAAAGCATTGTGATAAATGGAAAGCCCGACTTGGTCAAAGTAAATGGAAAGCCCGACTTGGTCAAAGTAAATGGAAAGCCCGACTTGGACAAAGTAAATGGAAAGCCCGACTTGGTCAAAGTAAATGGAAAGCCCGACTTGGACAAAGTAAATGGAAAGCCCGACTTGGTCAAAGTAAATGGAAAGCCCGACTTGGACAGAGTAAATGGAAAGCCCGACTTGGTCAAAGTAAATGGAAAGCCCGACTTGGTCAAAGTAAAAGTAATCAGAGAAATGCCTGTGCCCTAGATATTGAGGCAAGTACGAGGATTTATTGGGGCCTATAGGATATTACAGACGTTTTATCCCGGTATTTTCTGGTATAGCAACCAATCTTAACGAAAAAATACGCCCGATTTAAGTGGACGGAGTTCTGGCAGAAGGCGTTTGACACCCTGAAGGACCAGCAGGAATCTATGAGAGTTGAGTCGGGGGTGAACGATAGAGCTTGCCGGATAGGAATAATCAATTCCCATAGGTTGAAGGACCGCTCTGTGTTAGAGACGGACGAGGACACACAGGTAGTCACTGCCCACCCCCCACTGGACGGAAGAAATTGAGAAGGGACAAGTGGACAGCGAAATAGCCACTCTTAGAGGGAAGGTAGAGGCAGAAGACACCTCCAAGTATACAATACATGAAAGGAGGCTATATTATCTCTCAGAGAGAGATGAAGTTAGACCGAGAGTATATGTCCCCAAAGATTTAAGACTGGAAATATTGAAGCAATGCCATGAGAAACTGGACCATATGGGGGTTGATAAAACCTATGATCTGATAGGAATGAATTATTACTGGCCCAGGTTGTATGATGAGGTCACCGACTATGTTCATAGTTGAGTGGTGTGCCAGACGCAGAGTAGGAAACAGGAAATGGCACCATTAGAAGGGGTGGATGTCCAGAGTTTTCACTTTGAAAAGGTAAGTACTGGATGTGTCGGGACCGTACGGGGAGACACCTAGAGGTAATACTTACATAGTAATTGGCCTGAGGCGTTCGCAGTAGCGAATAAGAAAGCTAAAACAGCAGCCGATTTGGTAATGGGTGAAATTTTACCTAGATATGGTGCCCCTGTGCAGTTGGTTGCAGACAACGGACCGGAAAATGTAAATAACATAATTGTACTGATAATTGGAACGAAAATATATCCCACCTGATCGCAAACGACAGCGTATATGTTCTGCGTGCAGGGTTTATCTTTTTGACCGAAAAAAGAAACACGGCCGCCCCCAGCAAGCTTTTATTGCGAATAGTCAATCCTCACGTGGACAGTCTCGTAAAGCCACGGAAAGTGGATACCCGCATGCAAATGAAGGAAGGCAGAAAAGGAGATAAAAACGCTGAACGCCGGCGTCTGGGCAGTTAGAAAAATGGAGTCTCTTTTGTAACGTGGAAGGAGAATCATGTAAAGGAGAAAGCAGAGGCGCAGAAGAAGATTATTGAGAAAATTGAAGGAGTTTATCAGTCGTTGCGGTTTTACACCAGGCATATCAAGAAAATATTGTGTTTTCGTTCAGGAAGTTTCGTCAGACGTCGCGGATTGCAACAACAACAATAACTACAATAATGAAAGTCTAAATGTGGAGCACGTCTCCCTATCACCCGCAGAGCAATGCATATGTGGAGAGATTCCACAAAACCTTGGGAGATGTTTTGACCAAACTGGCGAGAGATGATACGGAAAATTGGGACCTGTATCTGATACAGGCTCTGGTGGCTGTAAGGTTTACAATTAGTGAAACTTCCAGATTCTCGCCTTATATGCTGTTCGTCTGAAAGAAATTTATTGGTGTGCTGTTAGTGCAATGATATTGAGAATATTCATTCCATGAATTGAATATCCTAAAACAATGTATGCTTAAGGAAGACAACCTAGACTTGAGTTTGTTTTTTCTTTCTGTGAATGTAATGTCCGAACTCAGACAAGTTAATGCATCAATTGGAGCAAAAGGATGCTTTTTTTGATCCAGTTTTGTTGAAAAAATATTTTTGATTTCCGGGGTGGTTTCATCATTCAATTTTATTCGGTGTTTGAATTACTTTTACCCCTCCTTGGCAACAAGGTTGAAATGAAACCAGTTGGTATTGACTGCTCAGTGACGTATTTGTAAATTTCCAATCCAGAGATAGTGAAAGTGAAATGAAAATAAATGAAGGGAAAGAAGAGCATAAACGAATAGACGAGCGCGCTAACGACATATACGATGAAAATAGAAGAATCACAAATAACAGATAAATAAAAAGGCGTATAAGAGAAGAAGTACAAAAGAAAGAATTAACGCCATGCACAAATAAAAGAAAGAAAAATATTTTAAAAAAAAAGAAAGAATGGAAACGATAAAATGAAAATTACTAAAAAATGAAAGATGCAGTTGAAAGGAGAATGAATGTAAAAAGAAAATTAATGAAAAAGGAAAAGTTAAAAGTATGAAAAAAATATATATAAGTAATACAAATGTACGAATATAGTGCATGGATGAAAATAAGATAAAATGATTTATAAATCAATATTATGTGCGCCATGTCTTCAAGATAACAAATAGAAATAAAGATATCAATTATAATTAGTTTCTTGTTTTGCCACCCACTGTTTAACCCTGCGCCTGCGACAGAATAGAAAAATAATCAGTTAAATGCGCGTACAGAATGTCAGCCAGAAAAATCCAGAATTCGATGGAATTGAAATAAAGATTTATCGAATGAATTAAACTTGAGACATTTTAATCTTTTTCTTTAATTTTCTTGTATGAATTATGTCCGTTATTTCTGTTTCTAAGTATAACATTCTAATAGAAATGTTGCGAAACAGATGCAGAAACTCTTTCAGGCTTGTAAATGTCTTTTGATAATAAGCTGTTTGGTAGGTTAAAATAAAACCACATAAGTGCTTATGAAGAATATTGATTTACTTAAGACTTCTAAGTCTAGGTAGTTTGTTTGCCTTTGATATTAGTATTCAAAATGCGCAAAATGCAACTATCTCAAAACTAAGCCAACCCCACTTTGCACTTTGCGGAAATATAAGTTTAAATTTGTCAAATATTTTATGAAAAAGTAAATAAATATGTAGAGGACCGGGGGAGGAGGATGAAGATGTAAAGAAAACACGTCCGTTTATATTTCCTGCTAGAAGGTCCAGATACAATAGAAAGTTGGACTTGGATTAAGTCCAACTGAAGATAAGGAAGACAAACAACAAGACCGATATATATAAACAAATATATGTAATAAACAAAACATTTACAAAGCACATAGACAGTTAACATTGTGTGTGTGAACGTTTGTATGTGTGTGTGAACGTTTGTATGTGAATGTTCGTAGTGAATGTTCGTACGTACGCGTATGTTAGAAATGTTCTTTAACGTCTGACCGCAAGGTCAATACGATAATTCTCTGGGACTACATGTTGCAGCAAGAATAGAGAAGAAAGAGAGAGAGAGGTAAACTCGTGTTTGTTTATATAGATTGCGTAATCACGTGACAGGACCAGAGAGCTATGGCGGGAAACCTGACTTAGTCACGCGCTGGAAAAATATATTGTGCGTGGGTGGATTGCAACACCCACTTGTGTGTTTATTGACCAATTAGAAGCTGATATTTCCTGAAAAATATTTACTAAGCTAAGAAGGTTCTTGGGATCCGATTCTCCCAAAAGTGTGTTGGGGACGTGCAGAGTTGTTAATTATTTAAGAAAGAATCAGAAGGAATTTTGAGTTGGTTGCGTGTCTTGCTGCATCCCAAACAAATAAATAAACGAACTTCAAAATGCAATTAAAAACGAGACATATGCAATTTAGAAATCAATGCAACATTTATATACAATTTAACAATATACAGATTGGATAATCAGTGTTTGTCGTGTGGACGAAATGTGTATGTAATTGTTAGATTTGTGAATGTCTCTTTGTTGATATTGTTCGTTGATTCGCTGTCTTTTTGTTTGTGTCAATAATTGTAATTGTGAATTAAGTGTCTTTTGAAAAGAGTTTTTTAGAGTGATCTACCCTTAAACGTAGTTGATGTTTTCGTAATGTATGTTCGTTGATGTTTACTTATTTTAAAGTAGTGAATTTTATTCACTGTACATAAGCAAAGTTGATGTGGACTGTGCTTTTGTTAGGGTTGGAAAGGTAAGGGTAAGTCCACAATACCTCCCCCTAGATTAATGCTATGATCAATTGGCATTAATATGTTATATGTTCGAAATTTAGTTCGCCAATGAACATGTCTGCCGGATTTCGTGCGAGTAGACTGCGTTGATGGAGACATATCTGTTGTCGATGTCTGCGTATTTGGTTGTTCTGATGTTGTCGTTTTTGGTGGTGTCTGATTTACGTCGTCGCACTGTACGTATGCTGGTTTAAGTCTGTCGATGCTGACAGTATTTTGCTAACCAGCAACGTCAATAATGAAATATTTTGGTGTTCTGGATATCACTAGATGTGGACCTGTATAATTCGGTGTTAAAGGTTTTCGTACTGCGTCTCGACGCAGGAAAACGTATTCTGTGGAATGTAAGTCCGTTGGCACGTAGAATGTTTTTTTACAAACCCGTGTGGGCGTATATATTATGTCTGTCTGAAGCCATACCGGACCAGACGAATCTGTCGGATATGGTCCGCAGCGTGGCCTTCGCTCCAGGGTGAGCTGGTGAATGGAAGTAGTCGAAAATTATCTTTCTCCTCGATGGAGATAGGTAGGGTCGAGGGTTACCTGTTGAAGTATCGCAATAAACGAGTTTGTCAATGAAAGGTAATGGAAGTCTTTCTAATTTTAGCGAGGTATCTGCCTGTACTGAAGGGAGTGTATCGTCATTCAATTGTTCTTCAGCAAGCGTGTCAAATTCGAATGGAGATGATTGTATTGCGTAGAGTGTAGGTCTTGATAGTGCGTCCGCAACAGTATTATGTTGACCCTTTACTTATCGAATGTTTGATGTAAATTGGCAAATATAGTCTAAATATCGAATATCTCTCGGATTTAACTTGTCAGCTTTTGCGTGCAATGCGTACGTTAGCGGTTTGTGGTCCGTAAGAATTATAAAATCTCTTCCCTCGAGTATGTTTCGGTAATGCCGTATTGCCAAATATGCAGCAGGTAATTCCCTCGAAAAAGTGCTATATTTTCTCTGTGTAGCATTTAGCTTTAGTGAGAAAAAAGATAAGGGTGTTTCTATGCCATCAGTAATTTGATGTAGTACGGCGCCAATCGTGTCAGCTGATGCATCCGTCGTCAATTGTGTGATTAGATTTTTCTGATGAATCAATGTACGTTAACTTGGTACATTTTTGTAATGCTTCTTTTGCGTTCTGAAAAGATTGTAGTTCGTCTTTTGATAGCGAAATCTGTGAATTTTTTTTCTTACGTAGAGACTATATTCGTTAGCGGTAGTAAAATTGACGCACAATTTGGGATAAACTGTCGATAATAATTTACCATCCCCCAAAATCTCTTCAATTGCTTCAACGTAGAAGGTAGGGGGGTAATTAGTGATTGCTGTTATTTTTTGGTCCAAGGGGGACAATCCCTGCTGGTCTATAATATGTCCGAGAAAAGTTAACTTCGGCACTGCAAAAACACACTTGTGAATGTTCAGTTTTAATCCGTAATGTTGTAGTCGTTTCAAAACAGCGTGTAGGTGTTCATGATGTTCTGCATGAGATTTGCTTGCTATCAGTACGTCATCAATATATGCGTATGTGTAAGGCATTCCGCGTAGTACTTCGTCAATTAGCCTCTGAAAAGATTGTGCCGCGTTACGCAATCCAAAAGGCATTCTCGTGAACTCGAAAAGTCCAAAAGGCGTAGTAATGGCAGTTTTCGGAATGTCGTTTTCTTCGATAGGAATTTGATAATACACTTTTTTGAGATCAAGCTTGGTAAAAACTGTGGCACCTTCCAGCGAAAGGGCGAAATCCTTTATATGTGGTATCGGGTATTTATCCGGAACGGTCTGGGCGTTTAGTAATCTATAGTCGCCGCACGGACGCCAACTAACTGAGTCAGCTTTAGTAACCATATGTAGAGGGCTGGCATAAGGACTGGCTGAAGGACGGATCACGCCAAGTTTGATCATGTTATTAAATTCGTCACGGGCTATTTTCAGTTTGGTAGGATGGAGTCTGCGTGGTTGAGAATGAACTGGGGGTCCTGTGGTCTTGATACTATGTGTGGCATGGTGTTTCACAGGTTCGTTGTGTGTTGACGGTGATAGTAGTGATTGGTACTGACGTATTATCTCGTCGTAGCCATTGGCTGTAAGTTGTCAGACCGATTGTTGAATATTTGGAAATAAAACCGCAGCGCTGTATATTTGTGCTCATGTCTGTTAAGGTTTGTGATGCTAGTTCAACTGATAATTTGTAATGCGTTAGGAAATCTTCTCCTAATATTGGCATTGAGATATCTGCGATAATAAAGGTCCATGTGAGTTCTCTTCTAAGACCTATGTCCAGTGTTAAAGTTCGTTCACCGTAAGTAGTGATAGGTGTACCATTAGCGGCTTGCAACTTAAAAGATGTGTGCTTGGCTAGAATTTGTTTGTTGCAATTCTTTTGAGGCAGGACACTTATCTGAGCACCGGTATCGACTAAAAAATTTAACCCGCTCGTTCTGTCATGAATGTAGAAGAGACGATTAGTCTTTAAATGTCTGGCATCCAACGTCTCTACTGGGTGCCAGCGTGTCCGTTTCCCGCTTGATTACTCGGGAATGACTTCCTATATGAACAAGGTTGTCTACATTTCTTCGAGCGCGCGCCAAAGTTTGTGTGTTGATAACGATCTCGTCGTTGTTGATATTTATGCCGAGACGTTGATCTTGAATTATGTTTGTTGTGTTTCGTAGAATTATCACGTCGACTTATATGTGATTTTTGTAAATCACGTAATAATTGTATAGATATTTCTTGCAGTTCCGAAGACAATTTTTGTATCTGTCGGTTAACATCTGGCACAAGGCCATCCACTGTCTCCGTTGCGGAAATGTGTCTTATCGGTGTAGTGTCGGCTACTTTATCTGCTATTGTTGCAAGTTTTTGAATATCCATGTCGTCTGCTAAAGCGGCTAAAATTCGTACTATGTCTGCTGGTAGTTTATCTAGCCACATTTGGCGGAATATTGTGGTTGATATGTCACCCAACAGTTGTTGCATTCGTCGTAGTAGTTGAGATGGTTTCGCATCTCCAATCGTAACGTTCGTTAAAAGGTCTCGTATCTTTCTTTCTTCTGAAAAACCAGATCTGTGTAGTATTGCTTGTTTGAGAGTTTCGTATGATTTTTCTACGGGTAAAGAGGTTAATATGTCGGCTACTTCAGCCACTACCTCTGCAGGTAGTTTCTCCACCACTGCCGCGAATTTCGATTGTTGTGAGGTTATATGTCTGGCCTGGAATATCGCGTCCAATTGTAAAAACCAGGTCTGCACATTTGAGTTAAAAACAGGCATTTCCAGTCTGATGGCCGTTTCTGTTATAGGAACTGGATCAGCCATTTATGATGTTGAATTTTCTTGTTTCTGTATTTTTGGTCTGCTGTTTCGAACACATGACAATTTATTTTTTTCCCGCGCGTTTGGAATTACCACTAATTTGGTTTTGTTCGTAAGGATTATGGAATTTGTTTTTGTTGAAACGTCGGGTTATCCTATTTTGTTGATAGCGCTAAACATCGACCCTCGTTGTCAGTAATTTTGTTGTCGATGGTTTTACTATATGAACGCCGGAGTCATCAATTTGTTATTGATGGCGAATTTTTTTTTTTTTGAACGTTTTGGTCGTCAATTTTTACCAATTTTTGTTGGTGGTACGTCTGAGTCGCCAATTTTATTGGCGATGGGTTTTCCTTTGTATTTTTTTTTTTATGTGAACGTCGGGGTGATTAATTTTTTTGGTGGAACGTCGGGGTCGCCAATTTTGTTGGGGACGTGCAGAGTTGTTAATTATTTAAGAAAGAATCAGAAGGAATTTTGAGTTGGTTGCGTGTCTTGCTGCATCCCAAACAAATAAATAAACGAACTTCAAAATGCAATTAAAAACGAGACATATGCAATTTAGAAATCAATGCAACATTTATATACAATTTAACAATATACAGATTGGATAATCAGTGTGTGTCGTGTGGACGAAATGTGTGTGTAATTGTTAGATTTGTGAATGTCTCTTTGTTGATATTGTTCGTTGATTCGCTGTCTTTTTGTTTGTGTCAATAATTGTAATTGTGAATTAAGTGTCTTTTGAAAAGAGTTTTTTAGAGTGATCTACCCTTAAACGTAGTTGATGTTTTCGTAATGTTGTATGTTCGTTGATGTTTACTTATTTTAAAGTAGTGAATTTTATTCACTGTACATAAGCAAAGTTGAGAAATGTGTTCACAGAGTTGATTAATGAATGATCGAATATGAGTCAGCGATGTATCTTCGTGCGCGGCAAAATTGTGGTTCGTAGTGGCGTGGAGTATATTGGAAAGTACTCTGCGAATTCGTGAGACTGACTGTCTGGGGCTGTCTACGTTTATTTTTATATCGTTTGAATTTCCAAAAGTGGCTCACTTGATTTTGGCGCAATTTCTGTTTTGCACGTGAACTTCAAGTGATTGACCAATGGGGTTGTTTGCCGTTTTTATTGGTTGAAGTTTTTTTTAGGTACGTAGGCGTACGATGTGGACTGTGCTTTTGTTAGGGTTGGAAAGGTTGGACGAGTCCACAAGTGCACAAAATCTACTATACGAAATTATAGCGATTTCAAAAATTTTCGCATAAGACAGTAGCGTTGATTTCTATCCAATAAATGATTGTTATTGAAATTTGAATTTGTGTAGGTATGTATGTATGTGTGTGATGATGATGATCATCATAAGCCTGTTCAAATTTTTGGAAAATTAACTTATTCTGTTGCCATTGGTCATAATCAAACACTTGAATATATCCCTAATGTAAACAACCGCATGTGTTTGTGTGTTTATGTGTGTAAATTGTGAGAAAGGTAGTTTTTTAATATTTTATCGATAAAATAGTCAACCACATGAAAAGTCAAATTGAAAAAGATGTGCGAGTTATCAGAACAAATACAAAATAAATTTTCCTATTTCTCTGACAATACTAACTTCTCACTACACGCCACCTAATCTCTCATATGCAACGATGAAAATGAAACCAAAAAAATTAACGAGAATATGTTGCGGCCAAACAGGTGCATGTTTCTTTGGAATCCTGGAAAGTCGATTAAAAGTGAAAATGCCAGATGAAATCTGTCAGACACGGCAAAAGATATTATTATTATTATTATTATTATTATTATTAATAATAATAATAATAATTATTATTATTAATAATAATAATAATTATTATTATTATTATTATTATTACTACTATTATTATTATTGTTGTTGTTGTTATTATTATTACTACTACTATTATTATTATTATTATTATTAAGCCGGAAGCAAAAACGAAAGAATTTTTTCACCAGCACGTCATGCTGAGTGAAAAGCAATGCAAAGGTTTGATTTCGTGAGTTGAAAGCTAATTTCAATTTTTTCCTTGATGTCTGAAAAGACTGGAGGAAGGCGGAAAGCATTTAAAATCAAAACTCTCTTTTTTCTTTGTTTTATTTGCTTTTTCAAAAATTACAAAAATTAAACAGAATCAATAATCGGAGAATATTGAAAGCGAAAGGATTTTTTCACACGATGATTTATTTAATCAGAATTTCTTATGAGTTTTCTCATGCTTTTCTTGTCTCTCGTTCTTGCTTCTCTATATATTTCATCTGTATTTCTCTGTCTCCTTTTTCACTCGCTATAAATTCGTCGATTTCTGTTTTCAAGTACATCCTAAATCCGTTTATTTTTCTTTCCGTCACTTCCGTCCCTTTTGAATCATTTGATTTCAAGCTCTGCTTCATTCTTTTCCCTCTTGAATAAGCACAAAAATTTAAATAAGAACTTATGTGTTACTTAATCGATTATATTTTTTTTATTATCACCTTCGGTTTACTTAGAGTTTTTAAAACGGCTGTTGCGGGAACTAGTCCCGCAACAGCCGTTTTAAAAACTCTAGTTAGTAAGTTTAATCTTCACTGAGTGTTAAGGTAAGCTAAACAAAATCAATGGGATTTACAACTGAAAGGCATCCATATATACAATAAACTTGTTGGTTATTAGGAAAATACATATATCAGATTCAGAAGGTATTTTGTGCTTGGTTTGGCTGCGTGAATAAAATATCATTTCCACAAACATTTAACTCTGGGCATGGCACGAGGCTATCAAATCCAAAATATAAAACAACAGTATGTTTTCTAGAAATAACAAATCATTTTTATACAAAACTGAAGAATGAATTTACTCAGGTAATTTAAACTGAGTTGCAAATTGTTACAAAGTGTTATGCTAATATGGAGCATTTATGATTAATAATATAGCAGAAGTTATTTACCTTTAACTGGAAATTCTTAAAGCCTTTTAAGAAAAAATATTTTTAACTGAACTCACATAAAAGATTTCAGTTCATGAAATAAAGTTCCTGTCTCAGTGAAATAAATGTTCAAAGTAGCTATTTGAATAAAATGTTTGTTTGGCAAGCTGTATGTTCTTTAAGTTCTTGTTGTCTCGATAAAAATTGTTGATGTTGAAATTGAAGTGTACTTTGTTGGTGAGTGAGTGAATTTGAAGTTTGGGATTAAGTTAGGAAATCTAACTTGGAAACTTCAAAGATTTGAGCGGCGTGAATTTTGCGAATTGTTTGACGCCGCAATGTTCACTGTATGAAGTTGATACGTTGAAGGAATGAATAGATGAGTTCAGAGATGTGCAATATTTTTACGTACGTGTGTGCATGTGTGTGTGTGTGTGTATGTGTGTGTGTGTGTATGTGTGTGTGTGTGTGTGTGTGTGCGTATCATAGCGTCTTCATAGCGTTTTCCTTTAAAGGGACAATCCCGATTTCTCCACAGCTACATCTTGTATGCGAGAGAAAGCAAAAGAAGAGTTGAAGATGTCATTTGGTATTTATAATGTTGTATGTCACGTGATAGGCTCGAAGCACAAAGACAGATTCTTGGCAGTAAATTAATTTTAACCGAACGGACGTAGACGAAAGCATGATATTAGCATTAATTGACCAATCAGGAGTCAGAGAAATATTCACTTTTTTTACAGATTAAATACTGTTACGTATGATTGCAGTACAGTTATGTAGGAAATGCATTGGAATCTTTTTTAACCAATGGAATTAGATCACAAATAAAATATTATTAAATTGAAGTGGAACACTAAAAACTCATTATGAGGATGCTTACCGTAAGATGATTGTTAATATATTAGTTTAACAAAGTTAATACAAGTTCGATTTACTTTGAATCCCCTAATGCCAAACAAATCTAAGTTTAGAAAGTAATTTAAAAAGCGCAAAGAACAAAATGTTTACAACATACTGTTCACTCCATCATCTCTATCTATCTCTTTCTCACTCGTTTTTATTCTGTTTCCCATTTTTACCCTCCCTACTTTTTTGTTTGCTTATCTTTTTCTCACATTTTTCACTATCTTGACTTCTTTTTTGTCCATTATATTATAACACTCAATAAAAGGGCAAACTGATTGGTACTATTCAACATAACAGACATAGATTCCCTGAGAAGAAAAATGACTTTTCATTTTTTTTCATTCTCATCGCCTCTCTCTGTCCTCTCTCTCTCTCTCTCTCTCTCCAGGGTGTAATCGATAGATTGTTGTCTAAATTACGCAAAAATTAAAATAATACTGACATCTCATTTTAACAGATATATTTACCAAAATTACACAAAAATATCTTGAAATAAATTTATTCACTAAAATCTCCATTGATTTCAACCACAGCCTCCAGACAACTTTGGAATCTCCTGCGACTCTCCTTGTTTAAGTTGGTTCACCAAATCACCAAATTGCCGCCATAATCTTTACCTTCAGTTCATCTTTGGTGTTAAAAGGAGTTTTGTTGGTCTCTCGCTCAACTGCAACCACACATAATAATCAAAGAAGTTGCAGTTTAGGGAAATAGGTGGCCAGATATAAGTGGTGATATTGTTGCAGAAATTGTCTGATGCCCATGACTGACTTCTCCTGTTTGTATGGCATGTTGTAGAGTCCTGTTGCTAGACATAGGATCTTCCAGCAGCCACCCTCTTAACCCAGGGCAACACTACCTCTTCAAGAAACTTGATGTAGTCTACGGTGTTGAGTTTGATGTACTCGCCAAAAACTTCGGGACCTCTTTTCTTATCAGAACAATCACAGGGAGTTTTCCCAGCTGCCGAACATTCGTAACCACCATTAGACTCATCCAACTCTTTTCGAATTCCATGAACTGTCCGCAGATTGACATCCAAACATTCTGAAATGTCCATATTGAAGATTCTGGCGCGAATGCTAAGCAGTATAGCATGTCGTTTTCAAATTTCTGGCGGAGTGAATTGCGTTATGGTGTTCTTTTTTTCAGACTGTGTCCACTTGACCCTACTATACTATGCAGAATACGAAATCATAAACAAGCAACACGCATGCGCGAAATTAAAAATATATAATGCGACAATATACTTATCGCACCCTGTAATGTCAGAATAAAATTGATATTAACCAAATAATGTTAAAAGTTTCAGGAAATACGTATATATATCCTGAGTGTCAGATATATTTACCCTTAATGAAAAAAATTATATTAACTTGATTTGGGGTATCAGGATCTATTATGCAAATAAACTAAGAGCAACGTATATTTTATTTATAAAGCTAAAGGATTTAGTCGCCAGAAGCATATTTTCTGATGTGCCAAGTCATTGGATAGAGGTATAGTATCGTATATGACTCCTTTCTAGTCCAGCGACGATGCATCGATTTCAGAAATGGCCGAAAGACATTTGAAACGGTAAAATCTGTCATCGCTCTGATATTTGTAGTTGCAGGATTTTGCGTGTGAAGTGAAGTCTCCACCATGTCCCATAAATGCCCGATTCTTGTGAACGTGTAACTAAACTATTCGTTTGAAGTTCCCAAAATGCTCTTCAAAGCAATTCTGAGCAACGATAATACGGTGCGTTATCCTACTGGAATAATCCGTCGTTGTTGGAATCCATGAAATTCATAAATGGGTAAAAGTGACCATGAAGGAGTAGATACGTAACTGAGTCATATTAGTGTATGAAACGTTGTTTCGTGATTATTGAGAGTAATCCTGAGTGAAGCAGCAGAGATAATAAATGGAGGAAAATATATGAATCAGTTTGGAATCTGATTTGAAAATATTAATTTGAACCTATAAAATACTTGAAGAAGGCATCGGGGAGATTTGAGCCTAAAATAAATCAATATTCAATAAAATCCAGTACAGTTTATATTCCCTGCCTAGCCTCTCAGCCCCGAGGAAGCCGTCTTAACAGGATAATTCCTGCCAGGCCGTTCCAGAAATCTATTATATTTTGTGACGTAATTATCAGGAAGTGACCATATTACAGCGGTCCCCAGTCATGGAAGTGTATAGGCAAAGCAATGAACCAAACCCTTGCCGGGTGAAAACATTGCAAACCCTTATGGAACTACGATCATCCTCCATGATTCCCTGTTGACAACTGGAGACTATAACCTAATGGGGAACTTTACTATTAGCTTGAAACAACTAAAATCATGACTCGTCGAACAATACAAGTTATCAATCTTCTAAGGATCAATTAGTGATATCATAACTCCAGGTGAGACGCTATGTCCGGCGACTTGGTGTTAACAGGGGCACAGTAGTTGATCTTCTGCAACCTAATATTCCATGGAAGATAGTTTTGAACTGACCTGTTTGATATATGCCTGATAGCTCATTTATTGAATATGGATATAGTCTGAACCAGTGTCGCTAGAAAATTTTAGTCAGACGCTGCTGATCAAGATAATTAAGGGCCTTGATAGCTTCCCTCTGTGTCTTCTATGCCGCTCTCTTGCTCTGTATCTCTCCTTTTGTCTTTCTGCAATGTCAACTTAATCGCCGGTGCTTCAAGCTTGAGGATTAATATAAACTGTTTTTATTTGTACTTTATCAAGATGCTTTTGACTTGCCATACTGCGCACTGTTTTTTCTGGTTCTGACATTTTTAATTCTTTTACTATTTAGTTCAGCCACTCTACGTCCAACACCTTTCCAACTGATTTTTAGTTTGGTCATTTGTCATTACTATATTACATATGTACCTACCTCAATATAACTCTTGGAAATCACTGTTCCAATGAAATCATGTTTTTTTTTCTCATTTTTTAGCTGATAATGTATTGTTTGGTGGAATTGTATCTCTACTCCACCACTGCCTTATACCATACACAACATTCATTATTTTCGTTGCTTATATCAAATTTTACCTGAAAGTATTTTTCTGAACCGATTATTTTGTTCTATTACGTGTGATTTTATTTCTCGCTTAAATGTATCTTCTGAGCAGCCTTGTCCAGGTCAATTTTCTCGTAATTTCTTTTATTCATTTCTTGTACTGCATGCTTGTTTCTTTTTGTTTTTTCTCTATTGTCTTCTAATATTTCCTGAGTTTTACTCTCATCATAACTGTATTGTCCTTCTTTAATTTTTTTTATGGCCTTATCCGTCATCAGTAATCCTTATAGCTTAAGTTGAAACCAGCACACCGATGTCAGTTGTCAACAGATTTAAATGTTTGTTTTTGCCTTTTTAAAATAAATGTATAAATTAAAAGTAAATTACTTTATTTTTTTTTAAATCCCCAACAAGATTTTGACCCCAACTGTAGAAAAGAAAAAAAAACTCAAGTTTGATAATTTTTAATACTGATGTCTGGAATATCTTTTTTGTCTTCTTTGCGGTTCCGATTTAGACATTTTCTGTAAATCCTTTGCCATCAAAAAATTAAATAAAACAAGAATTTAGTTGGTGGTAGTGGCAGTATTAGTAGTAGTTTTTTCTATTTTTTTTCTGATTTCTGTTTGATACAATCCTTTACCAAGTTTTTTTTTTTTTACCTGACAACTGAGATAATGAAATATTTCCTGGAAATTTTATAAGCAAATTACATTGAGTTTTTTTCTGGACACTGCTCTGTGATTAGTGTTCATGAGTACAACCTTTTGTATCTCAGTGAGAAGCTTC